>MU400409.1:0-356715 GCA_022578955.1 Hypoxylon sp. FL1857
ATATTATAATTATAATAATATTAAACGTTATAAATTTTATATTTATAAAATATTATAAAATTAATATTATATTTAAATAATATATATAATATTAAACGATATATTAACATTAATACGTTAATATTAATATATATTATTAATATAATAATTATAATATATATTTAATAAATAAATAAATAATTTTTATTAATTTTAAAACATTAAAAAATTTTTTAATAATAATAATGATTTTATATCATTATATTATTTTATAATTAATAACTTTATTTTATTTATTAAAAAATGTTTAATATAATATTTATTTTTAATAAATGATTATTAAGAATTATTTTATTAATATAATTTATTATTTATTTTATTTCCTTTTCGTTAAAACGTAATTAAAATAATTTAATGCTTTAAATATAATAAATAAACTTAAAACGAAATTTATTATACTTTATTTTTACTTATATTTTATTTATATTTATATTTAAATTATATATTATTTTTAATTTTTTAAATATTTTAATATATTTTTAAGTTATTTAATATTATATATAATTCTTTATAACTTATTTAACTTTATTTTATTAAATCTTAAAATATCTTTATTTTTTATTCGAAAAAATAAGAAATAATTACCTTATATTTTAAAATTTAAATTATGTTTTAAGTTTTTATAAACATAATTAATTTAATATTATAAATATGGTAATATTTTAATAATTTTAAGTTTATTAAGGATAAAAGTTTTTATTATTTATTATTATTAATATTATATCTTTTTATTAATGATAATTAAACGTTAAAATATTATTATCGGTTATTTAATTAAGTTTTTATCGTAGATTTATTATTATATTTTTATTCTTATTTATATTATTAAAAGAAAAATTAATATTAAAGATTATAAATTTTATTAACGTAAATTTTAAAGTTAAACATTTATAAAAGTATAGATAAATTAATATTAAATAAATTTTAACTTATGTTATTATTTTAAAATAATTAAAGTCTCGATTATTATTAACGATAAATCGAAATAAATATATTAGGAATTTATTAAAAAGCGATTTTATTTATAATATTATTTAAATATTTAATGGTTAAAAGTTTTTAAATTTAATATAACCGGAAATTTTATTAATTAAAGTTAAAAATTTATTATTAAATTTAAAAGTTCCATTAATTAAATTTAAATAAGGATAAAATGATTAATTAATTATAAGTTAAATAATTATATAATTTATAATAATAATAAAAGTATAAAATAAATTAATACTTCGAATATTATTAATAAAATCGATATTATTATTATTAAAAGATTTTTTATTAATTTTAATAATATTTTTTAAAGTAATATAAATATTATTTAAATTAATATGTTAATTTTTATAAGTTAAGTAATTATATATTAAATTATTATTATATTTAATAATAAAAATTAAGTTTTTTTTTATTTAAATATTAACGTTAAAAATTTCTTGCCGCATAATTATTAATCTTATATTAATTATTATGGTTATTTTAATAAAGAGATTTTAATAAAGATTAATTTTAAAGTTTATAATAGTTTAAATTTTAACGTTTATATTTTAAGCTTTCGACTTTATTATTTCTTAATATTTATTAAAGTTAACATTTATTATAAAACCTTTTATTACGTTAAAAATGTTAAATTAATTAATTTTTCTTAAATTATTAATAATAAAGCTTATTTCAAAGTTAATTTATATAATTTTATTATTGATAAATTTAATTAAGTTATTATTAATAATAATAATTAATATTAAATATAAAACGTTTTAAGAATATATTTATCAATTCGAGAATTAAATAATTATTTTTATTATTATATAAACTTGTTAAATTATTACCGATAAAAATGGTAATAACGATAATAATAATAATTAAAATAATTATAACGGCGATAATAATTATAATAACGATAATAAATAAAGTTATAATGATAATAATGATTATAATAATAATAATAATTATAATAATAATAATAAATATAATAATAACGATTATAATAAATATAATGTTAATATTAATTTTAAAGTATAATAATATATTATTAAGTTAATAATTATAATCGGAATGATATTTAATTAAATTTATAATAAACCGGTTAATATTATTATTAATAATATTATCGATAAATAACGTAATAATTAATAAACTTTTCGATAAATAATTAAACGTTAAATTACTTTAAAAGGTTAAAAATTTAGTTATATTAATTTATTTAAGTTAATAAAAATTAAGGATAAAATTAAAAATATATTAAAATAAGAATTTTATAATAAAATTATAATTTAATATAATGTATATATTTTTATTAACGTTATTTACAACGTAATGAAAGTTTTCATTTATATTAATATTATTTATAATAAATTATTATAAATATATTAAAGTAATATTAATTTTTAATAAATAATATAATTAATGGAATAAAAAGATAAAATATATAAAAACTTTAACTATTATTTTATAAACTTATTCATATAATTTAAAATATTTAAAACGGAAGTAATAAAGAACCTTAAAAAAGTTAAATAAAAATAAAATAATATTTTAAAAAAGTTTAATTTTTAATTTTAAGCTTTAAAAATTATCCATAATTATTATTTATTATAAATGGATTAACTAATTTAATATATTAATTAAATTTATAATAAATTTAACTTAACATTTTAAATTTTAATAACGTTTTTAAATTATACTATTAAATTTAATAAATATATTATTTACTTTAATAAACGTAATTTTACTTAACGTTAATACTTTATTATAACCGGAAATAAAGATTTATTATAATTTCTTTAATTTATTAATAATTAAATTATTAAAAACTTAATTAAAAAGTAAAACGTAAAACTTTTATTAAATTATATAAAGGGATAAGTTAATAAAAATAAAGATATTAATAATATTAACAATTATTTTAATCGTTATCATTAAGTTATAATTAATAAATATTAATAAAGTAAAGATAATTAAGATTATCATATATATAACCGAGGAAATAATTGTTATCTTAAAGATAATAACCATTAAAATAATTAATATCATAATGAATGTTAAAATAATAAACTTTAATATATATATAATAAATATAAAGGTAAACCATTTAATCGTAATAAAAATAAAGATTATAATCGATAACAACAATTAATTTATAAGCATTATTAACGTTAATAAATTAAAAAAAAAGCAGAAAGAATAATTATTTAAATAATGAAATATTTATTAAGTTTAATAATAAAAATAAAAAATAAAAGGAAATAAAATTAATTAATAATGGTTATTTTATAACGGATAAATATAAATTAAATTTAAAATAATTAAAACATAATTTTAATTATTTTATACGTTTCATTATAAAACGTAAAAATGTAAACTTCATTATTAATAATAATAATGAAAAAAAGAAGATTTATCGGAAATATAATAAAATCTTTAATATTTACTTAAACTATTTTAAATATATATATGTTAATAAATATTCAAAATTAAAACTACTTAAAATTAAACCGATGATGGAAAAAGTTATTAAATTTAATATATCGGATGAATTATCGATAATAAGTTTGAAATATTAATAATGTTTTATTAAAGAAATTATTAATAAATATTTTACATAAACGTAAAAGGAAAAGTTATTATAAAAAATATTTAAGGAATTATTTAACGTTAATAATAATAATAATATAAGCGGAAAAATATATTATATTAAATTTATTAATGGATCGGTAATCATTAATATAAAAGTTAAACTTTAATTTAAAACAAATTAATTAAAAAAGCATTTATATTTATAAATTAACATTATTAATAATAATAACAAAAAATTAACCGTTTATATCAATTCGGAAATATTAAATTATATAATTAATTATAAATGGCTTAAGAATTTTATTATTAATTTTAATATTATTAAAGTAAAGAAATTAATAATAATTAAAGGAATTATAGGAAAAATCTAAATAATGGATAAAATAAAATTTCGTTTTAACATATTAATAATAAAATATAAATTAAAAATCTTAATTTAAATAAAAATTAAAATATAAATATATAATAATAACTTAAAGCTTTATTTATTATTTAATAATGAGTTTTATACCAATTATAACGTTATATTAAATTACCTTAAAATTATGATAATAATAACATTATATTTAAAAGTTAAAATTTACATTAATTTTATAAAAGTTAAAGGAACGATATAATAGAAAATATTATATATAAATTACATAATTATTCCCATTTATATTATATTATTAATAATGGTAAAATATATAAATTTTTTAATAAGAAAAGATTTTTAATTTCAAATTAACTTTTTTAACATAATATATAATATTTATAATATATTAACGTTAAAAAGTATGACTTTCCTTAATAATATAAATAATAAAATTATTATTAATTAAAAAGTAAAGTTAAGTTTTATTAATAAAATTAAAACTTAAAGCTATTTTATAATAACTTAAAAAAAGGTAAATATGGTTTAAATTATAAAATATATTAATATTAATAATAAAAAGATTTAAAGAGAGTTTTTAATTATAAAGTTTAATATAAATAATACCATTAATAAGGTTTTAAAGTTAAGTAATAAAATGCTTAAAAATGTATAAAAAATCTTTTTATAAAAAGAAGGTTTTTATAACTTGTAAATTCCATTTTTAAATATATTAAAACTTAATAATATACCGGAAATATTATTAAAAAACAACATATATTATTATAATATTAATTTAAATTTTAATAAAGACTTTATTAAGCTTATTAAAAGATATAATATTTGGAAAAATAAAGATATCATTAAGATATTAAAGTTAAAAAAAATAATTATAAAATTAGTAAATAATTAATAAAAATATTATAAAGCTAGTTAAATATATTTACTAAATATATAAAATAAGAAATTTCTTAATAAAACCTTTAATAAATTATATAATTAAAATAAAATAAATTAAATAAAAAAGTTAATATTATTTAATTATTTATATTTTATCATTTAATATATTATAAATGGTAAATATAAAAGTAGAATTATTATCGATTTAAAACCGTTAAATAAATATACCTTATTAAATAATTACCTTTTACCGTGATAAAAAAATATTATATCTTAAATAAAAAGTAAAAAAATTTTTAACGTTATTAATAAATCCACATTTTTTTATTAATTATTAATGGCTTAATGTTATCATAACCGAATAATAATTATATTATTAAAAGATTTAAAAATCTTAAAAATATGTTTAATAAATTTTAAAAACTTATTAATATATAAATAAAGATTTATAAATTAAAGATTAAAATATTATAAAAATTTTGTTAAAACTTATATTAACGACATAATTATATATAATAATATAGTAAAAGATTATTTAAAATATCTTAATAAAGTTTTCAAAATATATAATAAAATTAAACTTATTTTATCGGTAAAAAAATCATTTATAAAATATAATTTTATCAAATTATTAAGTTTTATAATTAACGGTAAAGGTATTTTAATCATTAAAGATTAAATTAAAACATTAAAGAAAATTAAAATATCGATAACATTAATTAACCTTAAAATATATATAAATATGATAATATTCTTAAAGAAATATATTCTTTAATATTAATAAAAAGTTTTACCATTATAAAAACATAAAATAAAAATATTAATAAAAGGGAAAAAAAAAGGAAATATCATTAATAATAATAATAAGGCATAAATATACCAGTTAAAATCATTTTAAACTAATTAAATAAAAAAGGGAATCTTTTAAAATTCTTTAAAAAAAGTTAATAAATTTAATAAATCTTATTTATTAATATTACGATAATATTATCTTTTTAAAGATTAATACCTTTAAATAATAAAGTTTTAATATTATGATCTTTTATTTAAATATTAAATAAGATAGAAAAAATATACTTATTAATAAAATTAAGTTAATTATTTTTTTATTAAAAATCTTAATTAAGGTTAAAAAAAGATATAAAGTTATAAAACTTAAAGTAATTTATTTAATTTAAATTTATCGATAATATTATATTCAATTTTAATTTTATATAAAAAGGATTATAATTTTAATAAATCATAAAATAATAAAAAAATTGTTAATTAAACGTTATTAAAGATAATTAACGTTAATAAAATGAATAATAAATTAATAATTACATTTATATATTTATCTTAATTTGATTTTAATATCTATTATATATTAAATAAGAAAAATCTAATATTTAACGCTTTATTATGATTATTTATAAATAATATAATAAAGGATATTATAAAAAAAATAACATTTAAAAATCCACATTTAATAATATAATTAACAATTTTAATTATTTAATTATTAAAATGGTTATAAATGATAACTTTAAAAGGAAAATTATTAAAAAATATAATAATGATAAGTAATTAAAAAAATTAAAAGAAATTTTATAAATAATAAAAGAAAAAGGAAAATATTATAAAATGATATAAATATAAATTAATAAAAAGCTTATTATATTATATTAAAGATATAAAGAAACATAAACTTATAATATTATTTACGTATATTAAAAAATTCATAAAGTTTATTTATAATAAAAAGTATTATTTTAAATTAAAAAAAATGGCTTAAGAATTTAATAATATATTAATTTAAAATCTTTTAAAGAAAATATAATAATATATAAAATAATGCTTAAAATGTTAAAAAAATTAAATAAACCATTTAAAATAACTAAGAAAATTAATATTAATCAATTTAATTCCCATATTATATTATATAATAATTTAAAATTTTATTATCAAATTATTAATAATATTATTAAAGAATATATCTTAAATAATAAATAGATTTATTTAGTTTAATATATTTATAATTATTATATATAAATTTAATAAGAAACTTTTGTTAATATTTAATTATATAAAATATAAAGTAATATATTAAGCGGAGTTAACATTTAAAACTTTAATAATATATAATTAAAGTTTACCATTAAAATCTATTTTTAATAAAGATTTAAAATTTATATTAAAGTTATAATAAATAATCTTCTTATAATTAAAAGTAAAGTTAGTAATATTAATAAATTACCACCTTTAAATTAATGGTTAATTAAAAAGAAAAAAATTAAAATATTAAAATCATTATTAAATTTTATTATTTAAGATTAGAATAATTATAAATTAATATTATTTTAATATTATAATATAATATGAATAATATAAAATTTTCGATGTTAAATATATTATTTAATGAAATCGTTTATAACTTTAAACTATATATAATATTATTAATATTAAATATATTAATGAATTTAATCGATTTTAAAATATTATATAAGTTATATTAAAAAAAGTAAAAATAACCATAAATTTTATAATTATTAACGTAAAAACTAAATATAATAATAAACATAAATTAATTTCATTTATTATAAGAGAATTTATATACTTTAAATTATATAAAAGTTATAATTTACCAGGAAAATTATTACGAAAATAATTAATTTAATATATTAAACTTTTATCGATTATATAATAAATTAATAATCTTATATATAAAGTTAATATATCATTAAATTAACGTATATATAAGATAATATTAATGATACATTTATATAGAATTTTATAAAACATAAATTTATATAGTTAATGATAATTATAAATAAGTTAAATTATTATTAAAAATGATAATAATGATTAAATATTATATGAAATTAAAAAATTAATTAAATGAAAAGTTAATTATATTAAAAAATCGATATTTAAATATTTAATATAATAGAAAAATTATTCATTTATATATAATTAATATATTAAAAGATAAGTTAAGATTAAGTTTATTTAATATTAATGTTTATAATAAAACTTATATATAAAAGGTATATAACCGTTTTAATAAAAAGTTAAAAGTTAAATATTATTAAAATATTATTATTTTATATTTATTTAATAATTATTATGTTATATATTTTTAGTATTTATTTTATATATAATTTAAATTAAGGGGCTTTTTTTATAATGTAACGTTTTATATTTATTAACGTAAATTATTTAATTATGAAACGGATATATAATAATATTGAAAGATAGTTATTAATATTTATTTTAAAGAAAAGATATTATTCCAAGCCGATTTAAATAAAGAAGATTTTGATAATATTATTAATTATTAATTTTTAAAGGGTTAAATTAATAATGAGGTTATGGGAAGTATAATTTTAAGCATAATAATAATAACTTTATTATTTAATGATTTAATAATAATATTAAAGTTAAAGTTTAATAAGGAGATAATAGAAATTTAAGTTAAAAACTTAAGGAAATAAAAGATTAAGTAATTAATTATTTTAAAAAATGAGATAATATTATTTGTAAATGATAAAGGAATTATTATTAGAATAAAATAACCTTATAATAAAAACTTAACCAGATATAAAATATCTTTACTTAATATTTTATATAAAGGAAAAAAAGATAATAATGGTATTAAATTAATAACCTTTTTAAGTAATTTTAAAGTTAAGTTTTTATTTAATAATTATAAAATAAATTAAGAAAAGATTTTATATATAATTATATATTTAAGGGGAATGGTAATAAAATAATGGTAAAGATATATTATGGACGTTATTAAAAAGTTAAAAGATATCTTTTAATTAAAGATGGAAAATTAGTTATATAATTTGATAAGAAATGAAGATTTATAAATATTCAATACCTTTATAATGATATAAAAGTTACGTTAAAGATTAATGGAAAGGTTTAACATATTTTTAAAATGATTTAAAATTATTGAAATAAAGGATTTAAAGTAATATTTAAAAAGAAATAAAGTATTAAATTTATTAATTAAGTTAAATCTGGAATTAAGAAATAAATATTTAAAAAGGTTTTTATCGAAGATTTAAAGTAAGTTTAAAAATAAAATACGATTATTTAAAATTATCTTAAAAAGGTAACGTAAAAATTATTAAAATTTACCCCGAGATATGATTAAGGAAAAAAGTAATTTTATGGTTTTATAATAAATTATTAATTTAAATATAATTAAGATTAAGAAAAAATTTAATTAAAATTAGGAATTAATATTATTTAATAACGAAAATATAAAGGTTTTATAAAAATTAAATAGTTATTTTAATTATGGAAAAAAAGGATATTATAAATTTAATTATCTTAAAGTTTAATATTTTAAGTATAAGGAATTTGGTTATTTTACATTAAAATATTTATAATAAAATAATATTAACCATATATTTAACATAAATAAAACTTTTTTCGGGATAAAAGAAATAAAGAATTTATAATAAGAAAAAAATTTCTTATATAACCGATTTAAAATAATAATAAAGTTATAAATAAAAAGATAATAAGTTAATTTAAAAACTTTTATTAATATAAGATTTAATTATAATATAATCATTAATAAATATATAATGGTAAACTTATTATAAAGTTTATAAGTAAATAATTAAGTAAAAAGCTTATATAAAAAAAGAAAGATATTAAGGAAATTATTAATTATTATAAAAGCTTAAAATAATTAAAGGTTTAAGTAATAAATTTCTTACGTAATTAAGGTTATTAATTAAAACTTTAAATATAATATCTTTTTAAGGTTACTTTAAATTAATAATATAAATATTATATTTAAAAGTTAAAATCGTTAATAATATTACCATATAAAAAAAGGAAATATTTTTTTGATAAATAAATATAAAGAAATAATAAAGGTATTATAAAACTTTAACAAAATAATAACTTTAATAATAACTTTAATATAAGGAAAAAAGTTTAAAAAGAAGGTATTTTACCTTTTAATATAATAATAATAATATAATATTTATTTTATTCATAATTTATAATAATTTTATAGATATATTTAATATTAATAAAATATTTATTTTACTTAAATATTAAGATTAAGATTATATTATTAATTTTGAAATTAATAAATAATCATTTTATAAACTTATATACTTATTAATTAAGGTAAAATTAAAAGTTTTAAAAGAATATATTAATAACGTTTTATAAAAAGGATAGATTTAATTTTTCAGGAATTTTATTAGTTTATTTATTTTATTTATATTAAAATTAAGAGGAAAATTATAACTTTATATCGATTATAAAGTATTAAATTAGATAATTTATAAAGATTATATAGTTTTCTTATTAATTAATGAAATATTAAATCGTTTAATAAGAGTTATTTTATTTATGAAGTTTAATTTAAAAATATATATATCACTGGTTTAAAATTAAAAAAAGGGATAAATAAAAAATTATATTTAAGATAAAATATAATTACTTTAAATATTTAATGATGTTATTTAATTTCTTTAACGTATTAACTATATTCCAAAATTATATTAATAAGATATTATTAAAGTTAATAAATATAATTTATATTATATACTTAAATAATATTTTAATTTACTTTAATAATAAGATATCATATTTATAATATATTTGAAACATGTTTAAAAGATTAAAAAAATAGAAGTTTTATATTAACTTAATAAAATATAAATTTTATATAAAGGAAGTAACTTTCTTAAGGTTTATAATAATATTAAAAAGCATTAAAATAAATAAAGAAAAGATATTAATGATATTAAAATGGTTAATATTTTATAACATATATGAAATATAAATATTTTTAAGCTTCGTTAAGTTTTATAAAAAATTTATTAAAGGATATTTTAAGATAATAACTTCGTTAATAAAACTTTTAAAAAGGAAGTTACCATTATATTTTAAATTATTAACGAAGGTATTAAAAATGTTTATGAAATTAAAATTATTATTCTCGAAAACGCTTATTTTAAGATATTTCAATATTTAATTATTTATTAAAGTAAAAATTAACACATTATAATAAACCATTAACGTAATATTATCACAATTATATAAAAAAAATAATACTTAATAACTTTTATATTTAAAAAGTTATATAATAATAAGGTATATTAATTATAACCAATATTTTTAAGAAATAAAAATATTACCTTATATATTTTAAAAAAAAGGTAAATATATTAATAAATTACTTAAATTTATAATATATTATATTAAAACTAAAATTAAATAATTAATAAATAAAATAAATAAAGACTTTAATTAACTTTAATTTTTAAATAATATATAAATTTAAGAGTTTTAACTTAATTAACAATATGTCGCGTTAATTAAACCATAAAAACGTTAAAAAAAATTAAAACTTATAAAAACATTTTATTAAAATTTTAAAAAAAGTTTTGAAATAATTAAGAAAATTATAACATAATAATAAATAACTTTAAAATGTTAAATAATAAGGTAATTATAAGAATACATATTTTATTATTAAAATATTAAGGTAAGATTTAAAGGGTATTATTAAGATTTTTAAAAACGTTTAAAAATAACTAAAAACTCCTTAAAATTTAAGAAAATAACGAATATATTAAAAGTTAAGAACGAGGTACTTATAAATATAACATGGTTAAAGTAATAATAATAAAAGGGGATATATTAAATTAACCTTTTTTAAAGAAAATTAAAGAAAAATAAAAATAAAACCCTTTTATTATTAAAAAAGAATAATGTATAAAACGGTTTAATTATAACTTTATATTACTTATATAAGAAATTAATAAAGAAAACTTACTTAAATATAAAAATTAAATATAAAAATTAAATATATATATTAATAATAATAAAGGGAGAATTATTATATAATTATTATGATATATCTTTATTAAGTTATTAAGGGATGGTAAAAATAATATTAAAATTAACGGAATGTTATTATTAAGATAAATTAAGAAATAACGTAAAAAGTTATATAAGTAATTACATTATTTATTAAAGAATAAAAGCGAAAAAATATTTATCTTATAATAAATTAAATTCGTTACTTATATTAAAAAGTTTAAGAAAAGAAATATCTTTAAATTTTATTATTAAACTCTTTAAAATAACCTTGTTAAATAGTTGTTATTATAATAATATTTTAATTATTATTAACCATTTCTTAAAATATATATTATATATAATGGTTATAAAAAACTTAATCGTTAATAATTTTATTAATATATTCTTTATAAAAATCTTCTTACGAATGGGATTTTTAAAGGGAATAATATTAAATAAAAAATCTTTATTCATAAGTAAATTTTAATTTATATTATATTACCGTTTAATAATAAAGAAACGGTTAAATATCATTTACCATCTTTAAATAAATGGATAAATGGAAAAGTAAAATTAAAATTTAAAGTATTATTTATAAGCTTTTTATAACTATAAATAAACTAATTAAGTAAAGAAATTTATATTAATAAAATAAATATATAATACCTTAATTTATTTAATATATAAGTAAATATTAACATATTTATATATAAGATTTATATTGAAAAGATTTAATAATTTGGTAATATTAATCTTAAGTTAAAATATAATTAAAGGTATGAAATTAACGGATAAAATTTATTAAGATAAAGAAAAAATAATAATATTATTATATAACTTTAATAAAATATATACGAAATGATATAATAAAGATAAGTTATAAAAAATGTTTAATAAAAGTGATTAAGTTATAATTTTTATAAAGAATATAAATGAAAAATGATTTAATAAAAAATTAACGAATAAATATTTAAGCTTTTTCGAAATAAAAAAAGTTATAAATTATCATTAAATAATATATAAACTTAAGTTACCATTAAAATATAAAATATATAATATGTTTAATATAAATATATTAAAGCCATTTATATTTAAACTTGGTAAATTTTTAACAAAATAAGGGGTAAATTTTAATAAAAATAATATATATAATATAAAAATAATCTTAAATTATAAAGGTAAAAATAAGAATAAATAATATTATATTAAATAATTAAGATTTAATAATAAAGACAATTTATAAAAACTAACTTTAACGATATTTAATAATATAAAAAGAGTTTATAAAAAACGCCTTAAAAATAAAAATAACGCCATTTATATAAGAATTAATATAAAATATAATATTAATATACCGGTAATTTATTAATTACTTACCGTTTTAAATTATTTATTAAAAAAGTATAATAATTATTAACAAGATTATAAGGCTTTTTAAGTTTAAGAAATCTTAAAAAATCTATAAAACTTAAGAAATTAATAAAACCGGTAAGATTAATAAAATTAAGAAAATTAAGGATAATTATATTATTAATAAAAACTTATAAAGTTAACGTGAAAAAATAATGAAATAAAGGGAATTTAAATAAAGGGAATATATTATAATAAAATACTTAATTAACTAATGGATATTTTTAAAAAAATTAATAAAGTTATCACGAAATGTATATAATTTTATTCCGAAAGATTAAAGAGTTTTTACATAACCTTATTAATTTTAAACATTTATTTATTATAATTTTACTACCGCTTTTTCTCTTTAAAAGTTAAATAATATTAATGTTTTAATTATTACGTTTTATTTATATTATGATCATTTTTAATAATTTATAAAGCCTTTTATAAAATTAATTACGCCATTTTAATAACTTTTTCGAACTTAATTAATTATAAAATAGCAAAAAAATCGGAAAAAATTTATAATATAATAATTAACATTAACCTTAAAAATAATATAAAAAACGTGGGTTAATACTTTATTATTTAATGGAAATTAAATCACATTAAATTAATAATTATATAATGACGACGTAAAATTAAAAACTTATAAATTTATAAAGCTTTTTATATATATAATATTTATAACATTTATTAAAACCATTTAAGAAAAATTAATTAAATTATACATCGAAAAAATTAAAGGATTACTTTATTTTTTACCTTAATATAATTATAATTAATAAGTTTATCTTTATATTAATTAATTATATAATATATATAATGTTAATATATTTTAAAACGAGATTTTTATTTATTAATTATGACGTTATAATAAAGACTTAAGAAATAAATCAATAAATAAATAATATAAAAAGGATTTATATTATTATAAAAAGAAAAAATAAAATAAAAATATAATAAAAGTTTAATAACTTTATATAAATAACCATAAATTAAGGAAATAAATGTTAAATAAATAAAGTTTATTAATATAATAAAGCTTAAATTATTATATAATATATGGTAATAGATAATTAATTCATTATATATATATTTTAAAGAGGAAAATTTAAGTATAAAAACGAAAACTTATATAATATTATGCGAAACATAAGCCACATTTATGTAATCGGTTATATAACTTTATTCCCAATAATAAAAAAATTATATACGAGAATAAATATGTTATTTATAACGACGATAACGTTTATAATAAAAAACGTTTAACGTAAATAAAAAGGTAGAAAATAATTATTAACATATATTAACTTTATTATAAAAACTTAACGAATTAATGGCTTTTAAAGATAAAAATATAATAATAAAAGGTAATTTTATTAAAGAATAAATTAAGATTAAATTTATTTAATATTAACGCTTATAATAAAATTTATATATAAAAGGCATATAATCATTTCGATAAAAAGTTAAAAATTAAACGTTATTAAAATATCATTATTTTATATTTACTTAATAATTATTATATTATATATTTTTAACATTCACTTTATATATAACTTAAATTAAAGGGCTTTTCTCACATAATGATATTTAAGAAAATTATTAACGTAAAATATTATTAAATTAATTAATAAATATGATAAAGAAAATTTATTAAAAATAAAAGAATTAAAATTTAAACCATTAATAATTAATAATAACGTAAAGTTTAAAGTTATTAATAAAATCTTAAAGATTAATATTAAGGTAAAATTATTAAAAAAAAGTTAAATATAAATAATAAAATTTTACAAAATTCATAAATTAATAAAATTTCGGAAAATCTTAAATTTAATTAAGTTTTATTAAATCTTTATTAATAAAACATTAATAAACCTTTATTAATAAATTAATTCCACGTTAATAACTTTAACGTAAAAATAAACATTATTTTATTAACTTATATTTATTCCATTAAATTTTAACCACGTTAAAAACTCTTAAATTTTTTTCTTAAAATATCATTTTATAAATCGCTTATTTCTTTATCCTATAATTTTAATACCATATAAATATATATAAACTATAAAAATAATATAAATAAAATAAATATATTATATATTAATAATACCTTAATTTTCTTATTATTAAATATTTTATATATTTTCATTTCGTAAATCTTAAAATTCTTAAATTTATTTCATATTTATTTTTATACATTTATTATAATATAATTACATTATATATATTTTTTTTATATATTTATTCTTTTTTTTATATTTTCTTTTAACATTAACACGTTATATTAATATAACTTTATATTATTATTATTATATAAATAACACTTTAAAAATTATTAAATTAATTTTATTAATTTAATATTAACATTATAAAATTAAATTTAAATTAATTAAGTTTAATTTATTCGATATTTAATATTATAAAGTTATAAAGTTTATTAAAAATGTTTTAATATAAAAATAATATTAACGATATTATTAATAACTTTAATAATAACCTCGTTAATGATAATAATAATAACCTCGCTAATAATAATAATAATAACCTCGTTAATAATTTTTTAAATAACGATTATAATATTAAATAAAATAATATTAATAATAATAATAAACTTATAAATCCACTTATTAATTTATTTATTAATTTACTTATTAATCCATTTATTAATCCACTTATTAATCCATTTATTAATCCACTTATTAATCCACTTATTAATTTATTTATTAAACTTAAATAAAAACGTTATCATTAATTAAAACGAAACGTTAAACTTTTAATCGAAAAATTTAATATTAATAAAACCATTAAAATTAATAAAAAAACTTATTATTAACGTTAATAATAATAATTAATCATTAAAAAAGTTAAAATAATCATTCATTATTAATAATAACAATATTATCAAAATTAATTTAAAAAAAATAATTATAAAAAAAGTCGATAATTTTACCAAAAAAATATATATTAAATTTAATCTTTATTAACTATAATTATGGCATTTACAAAATTAACTTAACTTTAAATTAAATTAATAACTTTTTTATTAAAAAAATATTATTAAAAGAATTAAAAAATAAACTAAATAATATTAACATTAACATATAAAAAACATTTATATCATTATAAAATTACAAGTTTATTAAAAAAACATATTAAAGAATAATAATAAAAAAACAATTAAAAATATCATTAATATAAAATTATAATAAAAAAAATAATCGGATTAATATTAATTTAACCTTAATTTAATACCGATATAATTACCATTACATTAATATAAATTAATTTTAACATAACATTAAATATAATACCATTATATAAAATAATAAAAAATAAATTAAAATTAATTCTTATTATAAATAATTTAATTAATTAAAACTTTAATTTAATAAATAATAACATATATTTTAACTTATTTAACATTAATATATTAAAAACATTATAAATTAATAATAACGTTAAAAAAAGTTTCGATATAATATCGAAAATATTAAAAAATTATATCATTAATATAAACCTTAAATAATTATTATAACTTCCCGAATTTACCATTAAACTTTTTTTTTAATAATAAATATATTTAAATATTAAGTTAATTAAAAAAAACTTAAATATATTAAAAATTATAAATATTATTAT
Organism: Hypoxylon sp. FL1857; assembly: GCA_022578955.1. Lineage (NCBI taxonomy): Eukaryota > Fungi > Ascomycota > Sordariomycetes > Xylariales > Hypoxylaceae > Hypoxylon > Hypoxylon sp. FL1857. The sequence goes on from MU400409.1 coordinate 16,724, forward strand.
CGATAATATTAAAAGAATTATTATAATTAATTTTCGTAAGGTAAAAATTAACCATAAAATATTAATAAAAATAATCGGGAAGATCGAAAAAAATATTAATAATATTAAAAAAAAGAATTAAAAATTAATTAATAAAGAAAATAAAATTATAAAAAATATTAAAAAATTCTTTATAAATATTAAATTAATAATTTTAACATTAATTTTATTAACATTAATAAAACCTTTAATTAAATCTTTAACATTAAATTAATTAACTTTTATAAAACTTTCGGTTAAAACAATAACATTAATTTTATTAATATTTATAAAACTTTTAATTAAATTAATATTAAAGAAAATATTAATAATATTTTTAACATTATTTTAAATATTAATAATAAATAAAATTAAACTTTATAAATAATAATAAAAAATATAATATTAATTAAATAAATTCTTTAATTAATGTTTATTAAATAATATTATTACATTTTTTTTAATTAATTTATTAAATATTATAAATGTAAAAAGTTTAAAAAGTTTCATTTTATATATATATTTTAATATTATAATTATTAAAAATAATAATAAAAACATTATTATTTTTTTCATAAAAAAATAAATATTAAATAATATATTAACATTAATATATTAACATTAATATATTAACATTAATATATATTATTAATATAATAATTATAATATATATTTAATAAATAAATAAATAATTTTTATTAATTTTAAAATATTAAAAAAAATTTTAATAATAATAATAATTTTATATTATTATATTATTTTATATATAATATATATTTTAATATATAATTTAAATTAATGATTTAATAAATTAAATTATTTTATTTATTTTCGTTTTTTATTTTCTTAATAAAAAAATATTTATTTAAATGTTATATTAACTCGAATTTTATTTAATTTTACTTAATTTTTATTATAACTTTTATTATAATTTTTATTATAACTTTTTATCGCATTAATCAAATTTAATATTTCTTATTTTCGTGTAACGTCAAGTTAAAATTTGGCGATCTACATTTAAAATCTCTTAAATAAGAAATTTTTGATAAGAGTTTCAGGTTCGACATAATAGCCCTCGTAAAACTCGGGGACATCGGACGAACTTACTCCTTTTTTCACTTATAAAGACTTTACACTTGTTATCGGAGGTAATGTGACTCTGGTCAGCAGTGGCAACCCTTATCCACTCAACTACAGTCTTCCTTTAAACACTTAGACAGACGTGGCGCTCGCACTTCGAGGTAGTCAAACATTCCTCAAGGCTGGAAATTCAACAGAGATGGAATTCCTAACTCGATTTGAGCCAAACGGGGTCCAGAGCGCGAATGGTGTCATGGTAGTATGGGCGTCTATTGCGATTGAGTTGCCATTCAGCGAAATAGGGGCGGGGTTCCGTGGGAGATTACGGAATATTCGGTTGGAGGCTATCGCCTAACCCCGGTCAGGATAGACGGACCCCGGCGGGTAAATAGCTGTTGAAACAACGCCACCTAGCGCCTCAGCGAACGCCACTCAAAATGCGAGAAAGATGTGTCGGATTTCCTGATTAGGAAATTCGATTAATTGTTAACAACATCTCAGCACGTTATCGTGACCGAAGAGAACCAAGAAAAACCCCCTCTAACATATGGTAAAAAAGAAATTTTAATAAGAATAACTTATAATGAGTCAATCGTGCAATATCTGCATTTTTTCTATAGATGTGCGTAATACTTATCCAACCCGACGTCTTCTCTCATCGTCACCACATCGTGGCCCCACTTTAAGTCTAAGATGCGACAATGACGATGAGATACCGTCATACATCTTCGTTGAATGATCAATAGCTATATTATGGATGACCAATTCAAGACTGGGGTTTGATGATTGCCTCACTCGAAGTTCAGCAGAAGTTTCACAACTCTAGCCGAAAATGTTTCGCCAACCAATCCGTTTCGTCGGGTTTGTAAGACCTGCGGCGAGAGCGTACGGTCCGGTTCCAGCGCGCGTTCTACGACGCACATACGCAGAACATCATTTTCCGGGCAATAAAGCTGAGTCTCTTGAGCATAGCCAGATCTTCAAAATAAGTCAGGCTATACAACAAGACCACGATGAATTAGAAGACTACTACAACCGTATAATCAACTCCAAGGACCACGACGAACAAAGGCGATTTCAAAATGCATTCGTTTGGGAGCTAGCCCGGCACTCAATTGCCGAAGAGCTCGTTGTGTATCCTACGCTGGAGAAAGCGGTCTCTGATGGGGCTCAGAGGGCTGATCACGATTGTGCGGAGCACCAAAAGGTATTGTATGTCCCAAGGCCTTAAGGCAGAATTACATCTAACACATCAGAAAGGTCAAAGAACAGCTCTATGAATTCCAGAATCTAAAACCGGGGGATGAGAAGTTTCTCCCTACGCTAAAGGCACTTTTCAAAGACCTCAAGCAGCACATCAAGCAGGAAGAGGAGGACGATCTCATCAAGCTAGAAGACGCACTTGGCTTGACTCAGTCCAAGGAACTCTGCCAGAAGTTTGAGAAGACGAAGTATTTCACGCCAACGCGCAGTCACCCTAGTGCTCCTAACAAGCCACCTTTTGAAACGGTTGTTGGTCTAATGACCGCGCCAATTGACAAGATCCGTGACCTGTTCACCAAGTTTCCCGACTTTAAGGAGACCAAGCCATACGGTGGGCAATCACCATGACTATAGCCCAATACTCTGGTTATGATTCGGAAACCGTTCATGAAATGGAACGACTTTAGGAAGACATACTGTACAAGTATAATGGTGCGAATGATTCATTTTACGACTTATCCAACTCTCACTTAGATGGTACCCATGATAGATACGGCTGTTCTACGAGGCAAGTTTTGGTATGAACATGGCCAACGTAGATTTAAATGGGGACAGATATTAAAGTTCTTTTCACAGATATCTACAGAAACTCATATATTCGCACTATACGTGATGTAAGTAATCTATTGAATCTATGTGATGTTATACACCTCTCCGAGGGTTCGAGTGGCGCGGGATGATCACCCTGCCGCCTGTGTAGCGTCGGCTGACAATAACCAAATCGATAAATCGCTGATTCTGGAATCCTCGGAACAACTTTGGGTTCTCAATTTCATTCTCCAGCATGGCAAGCGTATTAATCTCCAGATTACACCACAGCCCCCCTTCGCAGTATGTCTCTGGGCTCTTCAGTGTCGTACATTTATCAGAAAGTCTCGGGAAATACTTCTATTGTTCTATAATCGATCCACAGCGCTCGTCGGGATGCCATCATTCCCTTGTTGCTGTAGCTTCCCAGGAAACGAGTATATCTCGGTAGAGTTCCATGGTCACCTAAGTGGAATGGTTCTGAATTTTCTAGAGCCATTCAGTTGGGTTGTCAACGCCAGTTACTGAGTTCGACGGTTCTGGTTGCTTGTCTTATGCAGCCTAATGTTTCCCTTTAAAGCAATGGTTAGACAAGATACTTAGGATGTCTAGTATCTTCGAGACCAATTCCTTCTTGTCGGGCGGGTGGGCGTTAAATTTGTAGAGGAGTCGTATCTCCTTGGCATTTTCCCCCTCAGCTTTGGCGGCGGCCAAGAGGTTTGCAAGAAGTCCACGAGCGAGCACAATGGTACCTTCAGCAATCCTATCTCCCGTACCTGGGCTTGAGGTGTTGTAGGGCTTCACCCCTTTTGCCTTGCGGCTGCGTTAGGTAGTTCTTTGATTCATCTTCGTCCTAGGGCTTTAACGCCATGATTCCGTTCAACTCGGCAATATCTGACTTGGAGATCTCCCTCGGAGTCAAGGTAGTACACCCTCATTAGCAGTGAAGGTTCCAGTTATAGTATTTAGTGTTGGAACGATGATCCACCACAACCGGTCCGTGAATATAGATATTTTGTTTTCGTGGGTGAAGCCGTAGGACGTAGGAAAGGCCTCGAGACATGTTTCGCTATGGCTTGATCCGTGCATCAACTGTTATTATGCAGGATCACCTCTGTTAATTTGTCGGGCATGTCTTAGGTTGCCGGCGGCTCCTTGAGTCTTAGGGCCCATTCAATAAGTAGAGTGGCATTGGTAACGGTTGTTATAGTATGCTGAGTCTCATTGATTATGATTCGTCTCTTGTTCTGGTAGTTCAAGATTTCCGACGCAAAATGATATTATCGAAAGCCGCTCCTCCCTGCCTTGGGTTAGGTGTCCACGGAGGAGTTGTTCATTTACTAGCCTAAGTGTCGTTTTGGTGTCGAGCGGGCTATACGCTCTGACCCCCGACATAGTTGTTTCTGAGGCTATGCTGCCCCCGCTTAGGGGCAGAGCTCCTCGAACGGTCCCTAACATTTGGGATCTCTGATACAGAGAGGAATCCGATTAAGCTGTCCTACCGACACCCCTAACATGTAGAGGTACTTCGTAGCTGTAATCTAGCCCAGTTGGCGTAACTCTCCATCACCTGACTCGAATGTTTGAACGCTGCGAATATAATTTCGACGTAGTGTCGTGCCAACGGGCTGCCACTGATGATGCTAAAGGTCTCGCTAGCTCCTAGTAAAGGTTGGCGGCAGATTGTAGAAACTCATACCTTTGTAGGAAGTTAAGTTGGGCGACGCCCATGCTTAGAGAGAATTACAAGAATCTCTTTCCGAGATCTTCTCTATCATCATCACAGTGGATGAGCTGGAAAGGGCAGTAATACCATTCCTGGCGCGCTTTGCCGATGGGTTCTTGGAGGTACTACCGCGCCTCGCCGGTGGATTCTTGGAGGTGCTACCACGCTTGCCTCCGTTTCCTTGTTTCTTTGTAGGCATGGCCTAGAGACGCCATTACTGGATCAGCTGGTAGTGGCCTTTGCTGATGATGGCTAATCCAAATATTGACCCTCTTAACATAGGTACTCATACGTTATGTTCTTCGACTTGTCATCTTTAGTAGGATCTTTACTTTTAGTAAAGTTTTTATTATCGGTAGGAGGTTTATCCTTTGTAGGCTGTTTGGTGGCTTTGGCCTTTTCTCGCTCGGCCTGGCGTTATTTGTGGATGTCCTCGTTGGTGTCCTTGAGGATCTTTTCCTTGTACGATGCCTTATAAACGACAGCCCAGAATGGTGCTTGTTGAATTGCATCTGGTTGGGCAACGGGAGCCACTAGCAATAGACTTAGTTGAGACCAAACATAACGTCTAATTGCCTAGGGGTGTGCTCTCACATTCTCAGACTGCTCGATGTCCTTCATGTTGTTGGTGGGGAGGGTGGACATGGTTGCTAATGAACTGCGCGCGAGTCATTAGCTGGATACTGAGGCTTAGCGGACTTAGACGGACTGTTATCAAAATCACCCCTTCATGCTTTTCTATTTCACCTTCCCCCCATGAGGGCCCCAAATGTAGTAATTCTTGTACCAACTTTTCTTGAAACTTGCCAAAGTCCCGCTGTGCGTCTCCGTAAATATGCAAGGCCTTGGCGGAGTTACAGTTGAGAAAGTCGGTCTTAGTCTTCCCCAGGGAAGATTGTATCGAGCTTGTTTTTCATCCTCGCGGGCAACTGTGGCAGCCCAGGAAATGAGCATAGCCTAGTCGAGAGCTGGTTCTCGGTAATCAGGTATTGCAAGATAGCTCTTGTTCGAAGGGAATGTATGCCTCTCCTGCCAGCCACAAATAAGGATGCTACGTTCCTGCCTTAGGGGAACTAGACAGGCTCTCGGTCCACCACAAGTTTACGAATGACTAGGTTTCTGATGGCCAACATTAGCTAGGTCGGGGAGCTATCAAGCAGCGAGATCGTCGATGAGCGTTCGGACTAGAGTGGCATTCAACTTGACGAATGAACCCATGATCAAACTCGTTCAACTGTAGATTGCGAGCGTTGATTCGGAATAGGTATACTGGTTGGCGTTGACGGAGGCAACAGATTCATCCTCCTGATGCTTCCTTCCATAACGATTCCCATCGGGGTCCGCATTGAATCAGGACATTTGCGCATTGTATGTTTATTCTAAGCACCCAGGGCCACGATTGGGGCATGGGTAAACCCATGGCTAACTGACGCTGATCTGTGTTCATACATCCGTTAAGATGAAATCAAGGCCGCGGACTAGGATGCGGATTCCCAGTCGCGATTTCGAGAATATTAATAAAGAAGATGCTCCCACCCGTGGTAGCAGGTTTCATGTAGTGATATCCGAGTCCGTATGAAGAGTCTAGGCGACAGAAAATTTGAATTTGGTGAAGTTGAGATTGTTTTCCGCTTCGCTGCCAGAAGATCACGAATTAGCCCCGTGCCCACTTCAGTTGTCAACCTGCTTTGACGCAGGGTTGATGCCGCGTTGACCATAATCAATGCTGGAAAAAGTAACATTGTTTGTCGTTGCCACCTCATCCTTGCGTCGGTTAGCCGTTGGGGGGTCGGGGATTGCTGTTGGAATCGGAATTGGCAGTACGCCGGACGCCCACCGTTAGCTTCGGATTCTCCCGTTCCTCAACGGATTTCTCCATGGTTGTCAACTTCTTGCCTTGTCGACCAACATTTTTGCGCTGGGTGGTCTACCGGGCCTCCTGGGGAGGGCTGGGGGAATGATGATACGTCCTCGCTGGAATTTCTGAGAATTCCACTCTTCCAGTGGCCAATAGTCGTATCCAGGTTCAAAGGCTCGAGTCCGCCTCCATTATGCCTTCTTGACGTATGTTCGCTTAGGCCCAAGGAGCCGCTTTCCGTAGTAGCGCCGGAAAGTGCCCCTGTGTCCAGCGCGAGTCAGTCCGATGACCTTTTTCCATCGCATTCTTGTGTCCTTGATACCGCTCACTGCAGCCTTGTCATTGTTGCCCAGCAGGCTCTCTTCAACAAGCGCACGACCTTGAGATGATGCGAGCATCTTCCATGTACTGCTGTCAACCTCATCCAGCTTCTTGCGCAATTCCTTGAACAATTTATCCTCGGCAAGAAACTCATTAACTTGGTCGGAAGTCGGGTCGATGCCATAAGGGCCATAGTCGTGGTTGATGAAGACTGGATTAGGGACACGCTTCTTGGGTGAATTGTCGACTTTCGACTCGCCTCGTCGCTTTGTAGCCGCCTTTTTCGGTGGGTCGACTTCGACGACTTCCTCGTCATTGTCATCAACAGCGACTGGTATCTTCGCTGGCTTTGACTTCTTCAGCGGTCGGTTGATCATCGTCATATTCGATGACGGGAGCCATTATGGGGCGTAGTGCGCCCTTCGAAACCTGGAAATTGGCTGATGCCAGGCCTCATTCATGTTCTTCCAAAACACGATCCTAGTATTGTTTATTGGGATCGCTACGTTCCTCCCCCCCACGAGTCGCCGTCGGACGCACTTGCCGTGTCGAGATGTCCGGATAAGCCAATAGAAGTAATAAATGTCTGTTGGGACAGCAGGTTCGAAAACCATCGTAAAACGCCGTTGGTATAGGCCCCGTCGAGCAAGTATCACAAATTCCCATTCATGGAGAGTTTAAAGGTCCGTGAAGTGTACATGAAAATGGCCGGGAAAGAATTTTCCTTAGGCGCAACCCATCGTTCTGGTCTCCTTGAACCAGAACTCGGGCTGACGAGTTGACTTCTTCCACACCCACTCTACCCGAATAGTAGTAGTTGGATTTGTGCGACGAAGTAATATATTAGAAGCGGCTTACATGTATGTAGCCTCTGCTCTTATTCCCTTATAGGAAGAAATGATATTCGTATCGTCATTAGTATGGTCCAGATCCCTCGTCCCAAACGACCCCTCAATGGTTCGTAGATTCTGGATTGATAAGGCCTAATGTACCGACTCCCATAGTTGTCATAGGGGCTTGTAGGGCAGTCGGTTCTTGGGCGTCTATCTGCAGTGCTCAGCTGAAAGAATGCATATTATGCCTGTTCCATCATGAACTAGGCGTTATATCGGCTAACTGATCAATTATACCATGTTCGTTGTAGGGCCATATAGGCTGCTCGGGATTTGTTATGAGCCTGGGACGGTTGGTTTCTCTTGGCTTTCTCTGCTTGTTTTGAGCCTAATGTATGTCTGCTCTTGGTGTTTATCATCGACCCTTGTTTTGTAATTGCGCTTATTCATTGTCCCGATATGCAGTTGAAATAAAATTGCCAGAATTGTGATTGTTGGTGAGCATAGGAAATGACACCAAGCACAACATCAGCGGGCGAGATCCTCAGTGAAGAGCCACCAGTTGATTCGCAAACCAGGTGGCCAAGAAGAATGTCTTTCTGCCCATGGATTTCGAAAGATTATAATTCCGTGCATGATTCCGTGTTCTCTATAGTAGGGACGGTATGGCGACAGGCAAATATGTCAGAAGGCTTCTACCTAGGATTCGCTCGTCATAAGCACAAGACAGCCTATGGCGGATAGGTAGGCCAAGGGAGGCTCAAGTCAAGCCCCTCTAAGATGCCATTTATATAGCACGTCCTGAGTGATTTGCGCCAGGGGACCTTGCGATAGGCGCTTGCATAAGTCGTTGCCGATCACATGGATCTCGAACTAACATTACTGCCTTTTATAGCCTGGGGATATGGTCAGTTTAGGCTCACAAATTGAGGAAGGAATTGAATAATAATTTTTTACCTTTTTCTCAATATCGTGCTCATATATCCTCTCTTTCCTTGCGCTTCGCATACTCCCGTGTCCACTACTTCCTTTTGTCGTCTTTATGTCTTTTTGCATGGGGGGTAGACGACTTCTTGAACTCAGGACGCGCCAAGACTAGTTAGAGTGGTGCTCAAGCAGTAGTCTTTCCCGTGAATATGTTCCTTGTGTATCATGTCTAGAAGACTGATAGGATGCTTTCGAAGAGTCTCCTTTGTGCTCTGTAATAATGTGATCGAACCTCGCAAGAAAGATCAGCCGAAGCCACCAACCGCGGAAACGCATGAAGTCAGTTACGCCCGTTATATATTACTCAAATCTAGCATGGAGGCTAGACTCGCGGAGGCAGAGGTGAGTTGAAGATAAGATGGCCTTACGGCGAGACTGGTTGGTCCCGGGCGTTAGGGTCCCCGTCAAGGTCAAAGTAGGGTGGTACCAGACCATCTTGTATCATCCAGGTCTGTTGCGTCCACCCATACCTTGTTCGTGTGACTGGATGTATCTGACCGAACGGCAGAATGTAAAGCAAGAGAAGATCGTAACAGAAGGGTGGGCTAGGTGCCCGTTCCGAGGTCCGGCAGTATGGTCGGCATCGAGAGATCTGCATCCTCGGTACGAGAAGGACAGACACCGCCAGATCCGGAGGCGGTTGGATCCTTGTTAAGCGGCGTTCGTCAAGTCCTTCTAAATCCGGTACCCTTAAGGGCAGCTACTAGCCCTCGATACTGAAAACCTTCTATATAGTATGGTTAGCCTGCCGTGCTCACGTAAATCGACGTAGGATAAATAATCACAAAGACACTTGGCACAAGGGGGGATTGAGAAGATGAAAGCTTACTTGATTGCACCCCATGACCTTGGTGTCGTCGGTTTTCATATTGCCAGCAGCACTCTGCAATGGCTAAGAACTTTCCAGACGAGGTGCTGGGGATCCGTCGTCTCGGCTCTATGTGAGGTATGGTTGTGCCTCCCTCCTCTTTTTAGTCTCATTGATTAGTCTAGGACGAATCGCACATGGGATTATTGTATAGTCTTTTCGACAAAATCGTCGATAGAGATGACTCGTCTCCACTCCGCTATTGACTTCTGTCTCTGTGTCCTGTTTTGTTTCGTATTCGAAGCTTCACAGAGCGTAGACGCAGTAATAGGCCGGCTCGAAGAGGTTTGTTATTCGATCTAGGCTCTAACAAAGTAGAAATTTAGGTTTCTAGAGTTCTTCGAATCTGTCCCTCTGTTTCAAAAGTAAGCAAACCCTTATAATGACGATTTCGACGTGTAGAACCTCACCTTAGGCTTAGTGGGAGCAGTTAGGTTGTGTAAGAATTATGTCAGGAGGGTCATTAATGTTAAGTCCGATGTTAGGCACAAGCAAGAACTTCTCCAGCTTCTCATCTTTCTTAACCTTATCCTTATCACCTCGGCTATTGGTGACTATGGCTCCTAAGACGGCCCGGTCGAAGACGAAGATATCGACTTTGGGGTTGCAGCTCAGGGCCGGGCTCTATGAGATTGGCTCGAATTCATGCAGGCCGACGCCGTGGGATATGCCTCCCCGGTGTGGGCGATAGGCGCCCATTCCATGTTTATGGCAACCTTCACCCGAGGGTTTTTGGGTTGGGGGGCTTTAGCCGCGCCCTTCTTCTTGGCGGGCTTGGACAGGCCCGATGCCTTAGGCGTGGTAGTTCCTAGACAGCAGTGTGTATAGCTGTCGGCGATGTTGTTCGGCGTTAATGATTTATAACGTCGACCTCCTCTGAATAGTCTGTAATCGAGATTATAATAGGATTCCATGTCCTAAAATCTGCTTGCTCTGTTATCCTTTGAATGAGGATTATTGAAGGAACTCTTTGTCCTTAGTTATCTCCAATACCGGCATGTCCTAGGTATGGTTGCAAATTATTGGTTTCGTCATGGTTTTTAGGTGGCCATCAAGTGTAAAGGGATATAATGAAGTCTGCCTGGACTGACTTGTCAGTTGTATTCTCTTGGTGAATAAGTGATGAAGTATTGTTATTTACCGTATGGAAACCTGTGCAACATCTAGATTAACTCTAGAAATAGTAATGGGACTACTAATTCAAGTTGTGCCCGTTGTAGCCTCCGTCGAAAACTTATCATGTTCATCTCGCAGTACGAAAGTGCGGGATGGCATGGTGTCCTTGGTAGCGGTTGCAGAAGTATTCGCGTGCCTTTTAATTCCAATTCTTATTGTCGCAAGAGGCCCAATGGCCGATATAAGTGGAAGTAGGTGAGGCCTTAATCATTCTACGGCCCAGGGGTAGGGGATAGGTCTCGGCGAGAAGGTGTAGATGAACAGATTGTGAAGGGGCGAGGAACCACGGGAGGAGGATTCATGTGGGAAGTCGTAAGTGAAAGGAAATTAAAGGGCTGTCGTAATATAATTACAGTGTAGGCATCGAATCATTGCAAGTGTCATAATAGGGGATGTCGACCCAGGTTGTGTGTCGGTGGACCCCTTTGTATTAATCACATGCAGGTACGGCGGTACTGTGGGTTGTACATGTGTACATAGGGGTGTTAATTTGCTAATATAGGTACAGGTGTAGTCTATGTACCTATGTATGTAGGTATTCTTTACGCCAGGTGCATTTAGTTACCCAGACATGTATTCCTAAATCCCAAGGTACACGGTGCATATTGCCTCTCAGTGTGGCCTGGTATTCATGCTTTGGTCATGGGAAACTTCTATCGCCTAACAACTTGAATTGCTCCTCGTTCCAACAGGTACCACCGGGCATTACCTGTTAGGAAATAAATCCCAAGATTCGTAAGATAACATTCAAGCAACATATACCATACATGTTATTCTTGATTAATATCGCTTCTTTACTACATGGAATCTATGAGGAACATATGAGTACGTCGCCAAGGTAAACTCCCGATCCTGTTACTTTAGGTACATAGAGATCATAGCTGGAATTTTGGATAATGTGGAAAGACGTACATACGTATCATAAAAATAACCGAGGTGCTCCTGCGTACATAAATTGCCCACCCCTTATTGCCTAGCGTAAATATCCTCTCTTATCCACTGCTGGTTACGAGCATAATGTACCTACCTTAGGTAGGTAAGCTTAGGAAAGCACAAGTTCTCCTGATTAGAAGAGGGCAATTGTATCCTACCGAGCAATACATTAGCAGAATATGTCCTATACAAGTCCAATCAATTTTCCATTGCTGGCCAGATGGCCCCAGGCATTCTTCATGCCTCTCAGAAGCTTTCTTGGGCTTCGACATAATTATTTTGGAACTGGTCTACGAATACAGAACCAGAAAAGTATCTGGAAGATCACGGGTATAGTCCAATCCAAAGAACAGGTTTAACAAGACGCGTAAGCTGTTAATCTTTCTCTCCAAAGGCTGAAGTCCTACAATGCTTGGTGCGAAATCTAACAGGCGAAACTAGATCTACAAGACCTTTATCTTCTAACTCCTAACCATCGTCGCGACCTTCTACAAAGAGACCCAACCCTCCACGAGCTCGCCTTGTTCAGCCACCATTCTAGAACCGACAGCCTTGTTCCAGTATGACTATCCCGACTATGCTCCTACTGTCGTCTACCTACCTTACGATGCCTTGCGAAAAACGCCCCCCGATAAGATCAGCCTGGTCCAGAGCTCTCACACGAGCCTTGCGCAAATCAAGTCTATTCGTCGGCGGGGAACTGCTGGCTATGTTCGACGATCGCTTCCGAAAGCTCCTACTATACCTGGGCTCGCCCATTAATACTTCCACTACAAGCCTACCAACCCAAGATGCTCGACTGCGAGGACTGTAATTTCGAGGCCGGGGATCCTCTACGTGTTTGTGGACGAAGGCGCGTTACAGGAGACGGGAGCAGCATATAGGACGAAGAATGACATTTGATCCTTTCCGGACAAGGGAAACCCCTAGTTAATCGCAAATAATGGAAGTAATTGCTCGAGATCTCGGGCTGTACAACTGCTATCGAGGTGAGTATTCATCCCACGGAATCCCCATTGCCAGGGTGTGTTATCTCCATTTGTCACAAAGATTCTAAGGGCGCGAATTATGCTAATTGAAGCTCTCTTGGTAGGTACGCGAGCGAAACGACAAAGGAGCCAAGCCAATTTTGCGGTCCATCTAGGGGCCTTTGCAAGCCCCTACACCTTAGCTGTTACTTGCACGACAATATACCAACCAATATTATCTGTACCTAGACCTCGTCTAGGGGTCAACACGACAAGCCGACGTAGTACCTCGATGTAGGGGAACTACACGGCGCCAATATGCGACCCTCCTCATGAAGCCCCTATACCATCACACTAGATAGACTACAATCGACTTCTAGCCGAGCTTGATCGGCGGTGTTTCTGAGTATATTTAGCCACGACAACGGCGACTATGGCACTGAACAGTTTGTCCACTCCCTTTGAATTCACTAACTCTATAACGAAATGCTAATGGAGTTTCGTTGCCAGACAACATGCCGTCACTCTACTATTCTTACGGGGAATACGCCAACCGCTGTAAATATCTCCTGTCGTCGCTTTTGCTTCCCATCCCTACTCGCCGTCTCCATAACGCCACGAGCCTGACATACATAATACGCAACTACACTCCCTACCTAATCTTTGTAGGGGATCCGACAAAGAGAAGGCTGACCGACCAGCACGAATGGGCGCACACAAAGGAACCCTTCACGGGGCGTGGATCAAACTATGTTGTTTAACACAACGCGTTGCGGATTTGTGCCAAGACGGCAAATACTATACCAAGTAATTCACAATCTCGTTACGGGATAACGATACCAAGGAAGGGTTATATTTGGGGTATGCCTAACTCGCGAAAGGCCTGTAGGCGGCACAGCAAGAGTACCGATAACCAGCAGCGACATGGACATTGACTCCATCCTGCTACCACGGCTCAAGCTACTAATTACAGGCGGTGGTCCAAAAAGTATCGAGTCTAGTGACTTGGGCCGTGGTAGCAAGATGGAGTCCAACGCAGACATTGCAACGGTAAACAGATCGATCCGATGATGATAGTTAATATATCATCCAAATGTTGGGAGAAAAGAAAGACGGAGAAAAGCCATCACTAAAATGACCATGAAGAAGATGGATGATGACCATGAAGAAGATGGATGATGACCATGAAGAAGATAGATGAAGACGACTACTAGGTTTTGGTTTAGTATGGACTTGTAACAACTACTCACGCCAACCAAGTCTCTCATTGATGTTGGGCATGTAATCAGAACGAAACCTCCATACAATGTGCGAGTTAGTGTTTTGGGGGGATAGGGTTATACGTTAAGGGGCACTGTAATAGAAAGAATAAGAAACAGCAGAACCGTTGAAACCCAACCGATTTTTATTGTGCTAAACCTAATTCCATAGTCTAGCCAGGCTATCCGCAACTTCTAGACACTAACTACACCGCCAAACCGACCGAAGGTGTCCCTGCAGAAGCCTCTATACCAGCGCCCTCGCCCTACTAACAGCATCGCATCCATGGAGAAACAAATCGACGGGAAGTCTAAGCCGCCCCTTATTTCGATGGCTCCTGCGGCGCTTGGCTGGCCGCGCCATCCGCAATATTCAGGTTCTGCAGTTTCTCTGCAGTTGCCTGCGTCGAGTCGCCACCCGCAAGACCCAGCTTCTTCAGTCGCTTGCGTTCCTTGTCCTTCTCCTTCTGGGCCTTCTTGGCAGCAGCCTTCTCCAACTCTATTTGCTTTTGCTTTCGGAGTTCTTCTCCACCGAAAGCTTCGCGCCACTCATCGGCCTTCTCTGTGGGGATGGCAGAGAAGAGGAGCTTTGGTTCTCCGAGGGCCTGGCCGGGTGGAATGGTGTCGGCTGTCCAGGTGTCTGGGATGGAGAATCGGCTGGTACCTGAGCCCGGAACACCGATCTGGTCGAGAATTGCCTCAGCTGTTACTGGCATGTATGGGAATAGAAGATTCGCGAGGAGGTGCAGGTGGTTCAGAGCGAGACCAACGACAGCATTGCATCGCTCGGGGTCCTCGGAGAGAAGTTGGTTGCTAAGCTTGTTGTCTTGCAATAGCTTGTTGCCTACACCAGATATGCTATGGAGGAGGTACTGTGTCAGTTTTGAAAATAGCAAATATCCAGGGCCTTTGGAATACATACCTGAGAACTGTAGCAAGACCAGCTCGAAGCTTGGTAGCTTCGAGGTTCTCAATGTAAGTCTGGAGCAAGCCGTTAATTTCCTCCTTGTACTTCTTCAGTCCACCATCAGCATCCTTATAAGTGCGATAGTCAGGTACCACGGCATTCAACTTCGCATGGGCGAATTTGACCACGCGGTTGCAGAAGTTGCCGAGATTCTTTAGTAGATCATTGTTGTTGGCATCAACAAATTCTCTATGCCACGTGGGATAATTAGTTTCGATAATAATGGCAAAAGAATTTACTCAAGGAGACTTACCGCCAACTGAACTCGGAGTCACTAGTCTCAGGGCGCCTAGAGAGCAGGTAATATCTCCAGACATCGACAGGCACTCCAGTGTCTTTGGCACTGTTACCAAATACACCGACGCTCTTTGATTTACTGAACTTTCCGCCCTCATAGTTGAGATACTCGGCGGCAGACAGTTTGTGGACTTGGGTCCACTTTTCTCGGGTACCAAGCTGAGAGCCGGGGAAGATGATGCTGTGGAACCTAATTTGAGAGATTAGCTATCGTCGATTTGATTGGCCCAGGGTCACATACGGGACATTGTCCTTGCCCATGAATTGGTAAAGGCGAACATTGTCTGGATTCTTCCACCAACGCTCCCAGTTCTTCCCGGACGGGTCATCTTTGTCGGTATAGCACTTGGTGATGGAGGGATAGCCAACTATTCGGGTCAGGGTTAGCGTGTGTCCACATGAGACGGAAAACTGTGGGGCGCGGCATACTGCATGCATCGAACCAAACGTAGAAGACCTTCCCGTCGTAATCACCCCCTGATAGTCCGGGAAGACCCGTGGGGACTGCATGGCATATAAAGTTAGTGATATTCTTCGCTTTTCAGGGACGCAACATACCTGGAACACCCCATTTGAGATCTCGGGTGATACTGCGTGGCTTGAGTCCATCATGAATCCACGATTGAGTGATGGCCACTGCGTTAGAGGTCCAATCCTTGCTGTTGCTAGCATTATCAAGCCAATCTTTGACCTCAGGCTGCAGCGCATCCAAGCGGAGGTAAAGGTGCTTCGTCTTCCGTCTCTCCGGTGTTGCGCCATCAAGCTTACAACGAGGGTTCAGCAGCCAGCCGGTGGCTTTTCTGTCCTCGCCAGATTCTGCTTTGGTGTCCTCGGCAGGTTCTAGGGGATCCAGGAGATTTCCACAGGAGTCACACTATTAACTACGTTAGCGCCACAAGCGATGAATGAAGGAAACCCGAGATGTACCTGATCTCCACGAGCTCCAGCCGCATGGCACAAGCTGCACTCGCCCTCCACGAAGCGGTCAGCTAAGAAAGACGAATGCGCCGGGCAGTAGGCTTGTTCGGTCTCCCGTTCCTCGATAAAGCCATTCTCCCAGAGTCGAGTAAATATTTGCTGGACAATCTCGGTGTGCTGGGGGGTGGGAGTGCGACCGAAGATGTCGAAGTCGATCTTGAACCAAGCATAGATTTCTCGGTGAATGGCGTTGTATTTGGCACACAATGTGGCAGGATCTACACCTTCGGCGAGGGCCTGTGTCTCGGTAGCCGTGCCATATTCGTCCGTGCCGCAGACGTACAATGTCGGGAAGCCTCGTGCTCGAGAGAAACGAGCATACACATCGGCAGACTGTCATTTTGGTGCATTAGTTTGCGCATTTGCCTGATCTCGGGTTGCGACTTGGGATCTATTTACCAGAACACTGCCAATGATATTGCCAAGATGGGGGACGTTGTTGGCGTACGGCAGAGCGCTAGTGACTAAAATATTTTGCTTCCCCGGCTGGGGCAGCAAAGGTGGTGTCGAACTCGACTCAGCCATCGTCGTAATTGCCCTGTAATCTGTGTCGAAGCTGGTTTACTTTGAGAATGCGTTGCGAATGTGCTGACGGGGAGGATTAAAAAATTGGGAAGCTCCGACAGGAACAGGCGTAGTTATCAGGGACTAGATGGAGGGGGAGGGGCACTGAGTCACAAAAATGACACAAGTCGGGCAGAAAGCGGGAAGGGCGCAGTGCGAATTGACATTTTGACGGAAAGGGAAGGCGGTGAGATCAATTTTAGGCATATTGGTCACTGAGCTCAGCTGCTGGGTTCAATGTTGGGTCCCTAACCTAGTACTACTACATGTACCTAATCTCCAGCTGTGGGCAGCAGTTCTTCACTGAACAGTGGATGGATGTTTATAGGTTATCATTATTCCCCCAGAAATGCAAGTTGTATCTTATACTTTTGTGAAAAGTCAGACAATGCAATTTCTACTCTGAACTGGCCGACAGAATTGAACATTCACGTTTATGTTGTAAGCAACAGCAGCTCATACAATTTTGGACCCGTGGTTAAGGTCGCCGAAACCGTCAGGGTAAGCAGTGTTAAGATGGAAATGTCCTGTTAGGGTTAATAACCAGGCTGGTAAGTCCAAGCAATTCGAACCCGAACAAAGGGAAATCCAGCCCAATACTCCATCACTAAAGAATTGTTGTCAACCTCAAGCTCATAATACCCTCATGAAACTGCTGTCTGTATAACCCCCGGCCTAGATCTGGGCTGGTTGCGCCAAGCCACTTGTGGGACCATCTACCCTGGACAACGCGCGCGTTCCAACCTTCACTTTCTACAAGCTCAACTCCTTCAAATCGTCCTCGGCGGAGCACGTCCAAATAACCCCAATGGACGGGAAACAAGCACGGAGGTCTCAATTAGAGATATCAGTGCACTCGAAACCCCCTCCATACAGACCTGGCGACGGTCCTCCGCTAGCGCCTCTGAGAATCGTCCCCGAAGGCGACTCCACCGCGTTCATAGTCGACAAGCGCGTCCTGCCTGGTACAACTGCCAATGGCGAGCTTCAGCTTCAGATGTACTATGTGGTAGGATGGCAGGATCTACCGGCGGCGCGCGTGTCTGTTCTTGCGACAAAGATTCACGAATACGTTTCACCTCGTGCTGTAGAGGATTTCGAGTACAAGGCATTGCTTGAGAGAGACGAGGAGCTTGAAAGACAAGAAGCAGAGAAGAGGCGCAAAGCTGAGGAAATAGCGGCAAGGAAGAAGAAACTGAAATCCACAAGTGCGACAGCTACACCGGCAATGCCAAGCACACCGAGTGGGCATGGCCAGAAGAGACGCGGCCGACCCAGCAAAGCAGAACTTCAGGCACGTCAACTGTCGCAGCAGGCCGGCGTCGGCAAGTCCAAGAGCATTGAGATAGCTCTCCCTTCTGCGCGCACAGCTGGCCCTTCGCTATCTACGCCGCAAAAGAAGCGGTCCGGAGAGATCATGACAACTGATGCAGAGGAGATCGACGAGGCAGATCCAGATGACGCGATATACAGGCAACTATGCGGAGAAGACGGCGAAGCTGCGGAAGACATGGACGTGGATGAGAATGAAGAGGGCGAGGACATACTAGCGGGCAATATTCCCAACACGATGTCCACAGGTCTCGAAATCAGATCGTATGCTAGATCACTATGGCTCAATAAAGACTCGACGTTGTTCAAGCGTGCTAACGGCAGTCTTGCACTGAAGGCGTCCACGAGCCATATCCCCGTACCAGAGGTACTTCGATCCAACAAGCAGTTCCCACAACCACCACCACCACCACCACCACCAGTACCGCCCAAGCCGCTAGGCGACCAGCCACAGCGAACACCCATTCCAGTACCCCCTCCGCTCACATCGACAACGACATTACCCACATCCAAACCTTCCGACGGGAAATACTCCACAACACCCGTCCCGGTACCCACACCGTTCGGGTCGAAGAAAGAAGTCCCACGACCAAAGCCGTCTGAACCAACGACCAAAAATGAATTACAGTCTAAAGTTAGACCTGAGGCTAGCTATAAATTCTCGACAACTCCAATTCCAGTCCCATCATGGCCACGCCCAACAGGTGGAAAAGTTGAGCAAACAGCGTCAATTCCCACCCCACAGCCACCCAAAGCCAGCCCTGAACATCACGGCTTCACCCCCGCAGCACGGAGTTCTGGCAAATGGCCGTCAACATTTTCACAATCCCCCAACAAGTCATCTCAAGCATCGCCTAGCGGCAGTCAACGTAACAGCACAGAACACAAAAGCTCCTCACAATCCAAGAGAACACCGAAATCCAAGCAAAGAGCAGAAGAGGAAAAGGGCCAGGTATGGGTCGTGGAGCGGCTAGAAGGCGACAGAATAGTCAATGTGGACGGCAGACATGAACGCTACTTCAAAGTACGCTGGGAGGGCAACTGGCCGCCGAACCAGAATCCAAGTTGGGAACCTGAAGAAAATCTCCCGCCAGTTCTGTGAGTAACATCCAGAGTCCTGCATCCCCCCTTGGGAACCCTTCGGGCGTATCTTAGGTGTCAGAGTTCCCTGGTCAAGATGACTAAGGAGTTATGGCATCGACACATGCCTAGAACTCCTGAACCCACTTTCTAGAAAAGGAATTACTGACTCTCGATGCTGTAGTGTGAAACAGTACTTGAAGAGAAAGGCCTCCCGTCGCAGCAGCACTTCCCTAAGTAAACATGATTACGATTACACACCCGGAAGGAGCACATCGCAGCACCCATTAGCCCTGAAGAGGAAGTACTCGAGCGTTGCGGAGGCTTTTGCTGGCGAGGATGATCTGGATGAGCTACGTGATGGGGCGGACTCTAAGAAAGAAACATATGCGAATGGGAGAGGCAATAACGATAATTACGATGGCGACGATGACGAGGGCGACGAGTTATTAATCGTTGCAACGGAGCAGGAGACGAGCCCTCAAGCACGAGGACGCGGGCACGGACGCAAGCCAAAACTAAGGCCAAAACCGGAGGACGTGGGTGCGGCCTTTATGAGAGACCTCGCTGCGGCTATCCATCTCACAAATGAGAAAGGGGGCCAACGATAACATGAGCCGGAATTCCAACCTAGCTCTTAGTCTCGAGGCTGTGATGGCCGGTGCTGAAATTAACTGGAAAGGCAGGGGGTATTGACGAACCCTGCATTCTCCTTCATGTAATAGTAGAAGCATGGGGTGCCTAGATACCACTATATCCTTATCCATCGAGGGTTTATTCACGAAGTAGCTATGCTTGCTAGTCCTTGTGCCGCTAATTCTAATGAATATTATTACAAATTCAACCACGCTTGTCTACCCCTTTTAGCTCATGGGAACTACGAGGCCAGGCCAGCCTAATTAATTACGTTAAGACAGAGAAAGGAGGTGTTCAGTGTAACACAACGAAACGTCGATTCATCTACGAATTTAAAAACAGTCGTAATTCCATTCCGTGCAGCACTCGATGTCAGTGCCAATGTAAATGCAAGCGATAGCTACATGAATTCAATCCTCCGCAATCACCCTTGTTCTTCGTCCTCCTCTCGTCGCCGAGATCTACTCATGAGGTAGGGTAGGGTAGAGACCTGATATGGCCCAGAGTAGAGAGGGTGTATGCTTCCTGAGTTGTATTGAACATTAAAGTAGAAGAGTCGACAAGACCAGCACGGTCTCGGCCTGCCGCGAAAACCGGAAAAGGAGAAAAGGGGTGAGGAAAAGGCGGGAAAAGGCTGTGGTCCATGTATTCCGTATAAAAGTACGTAAGGTAGGTATGTAGTTAGCACCGTAGTGTGGATCCTGTTCCGGGAAATCGCGGCGCTAAAAGCGAAAGAAAGTCATGACTATTAACGGAGTAGGGTTCCAGGAGAGGACGACAGTCACATCCTCGGACGTCCGTACATCAAGATGCGGAAGTAGGCAATATGGGTCATTTTAATTAAGGCGCCGACTAGGCAAAAGTTTCTCCGCGCTCTCCTCCTCGGAAGCCTGTGGGTCGCATCCTTCGCCTCGTCTCCAGGTTCCTTCAGCTGGCTCCAGATTTTATGAGCCTCGTGGAGAGGAATAAGGTCGTACTGGTCGCGATCGGGGTCGTCCTCGGAGGGAATGTATACAGGCACCAGGGTATTGGTCCTGTCTGCTTCTAGAGGTCTGTAGGCTATATTGAGGACTGTCAGACCGGAGTTGGGAAGAGCGCTGGAACCGCGGACTCGGGAATTGGGTTGGCCGACCTCACGACCACCGACGTCGAAGCCATCTTGCGAGTCTATGAGCGAGTCGACTTTGGGAGCACCAGGGATGTATCGAGTCGAAAGACTCGACTTCTTTTCATCCTTTTCCTTGGAGTCGGACGTCTGGGTTGCAGTCTGTAGGTATCGGCAACTGCATTCAGCGGGACTAGAGTATGAAATTCCTGGATCCCCAGCTTTCTCGTCGTTTGGATCGTAGTAAATCTCATTACCGTCCGCATCCCAATCACTCTCATGTCCAGGGACCAACTCTCCCATTATCACAGCCATCGCGATCTCCTCAGCTGTGGGTTGCGTGAGGGGTGATCTCCGGGGACCGGAGGCGCCTGAATAAAGATCGGCACTGGGTGGATGGATGGTTTTACGTTTGATCCAGGCTTTCAACAGGCTTGGGTAAGTTCCTCTCGCTGGTGACACATGCTCTTGCTGTCCTTGAAGCGGAGCTGGCTTATCGCAGGGATCTGGGGCGAATCGCCACAGGTTTCGACGCGGATTCTCAAATGTATCATGTTCTAGTAACTCCTCCCGCCATATTACAGTCTTGTAGAACAAGCTGGCGTGCGCGAAATTCTTGAACAGGATGAATAAAGCACCGTTTTCGTCCATCCACATATCCTCGAGGACATCCTCTGGTTCTTTGCGATAGACTTTCTTGAAATGATGGAGGAAAGTCATGGGCCCATAACCGGTGAACTTCAAGAATACCAGCAGTCGTGTGAAGCCTTGCCGACCATCATTGAGCGTCTCATCTGACAAGGGGTAGCTGGGCGTGTTGGTCAGACTAACAGTAACACCCTTGCCAAATAAAACGGCGGCATTCTCCTTGGCATACTTCGCATAAGATCTCGCGCTAGTGACTTCGGCAAATTCGATAATTACCGTATGGCCAACGGGCTGAGGGCTAGTGGCAGTAGAGACTTTGATGACTTTTCCACATCGGACTCTTGCCATGACGTCGGAGATCTTCACTTCGGGTTTCAGGCCAGTGATGATTACCTGTCGGGATGGGACTCCAGGCGGGTTTTCTAGTTTCGCTCGGCGCTGCCAGTGAAGTGGAAGGGGCTCCATCAGCGGAACTTCTGGGTCATATCGGATTCCGTATAGAGAGGTCAGTGGGCAGAGACCTTCGTTCTCATACGCACCCAATGGTTTACCCTGGGAGGCCCGATGTCGTCCCTTCTCATTGCCGAAGAGATAATCGATGTATTTGTCACGGAGAGTATCGTATTGTCGGTCAGGGTCGCCCATCTCATCAACCATCTCAAACATGTACCAGTATTCGGGCTCAACGAATTCCCTGTAGGGGTCGGGAGGGGCAGTGGTAGGTGCCACTACGATCAGTTCCTTTAGATCTTGTAGAGCCGAGTGCTCTTCGGACGATGTCGCTTTAGAATCCGCACTGACGTCAATCAAGTCTGTCGACTCCTCGCGATCAATATCGCACACTGGGATGGCAAAGATCTTCTGCGGTGATCTATGCACCGCGCAATTTTCCAGTTCACATAGCCGTGTTGGGTGAGCTGGGTCATACCCTCCAACTCCGTGTGGAGTTTGGGAGTCGATCTCATACGCGGAAGGCCTGCCGTGAATCACGCAGGTCCTTCGCGTGCAAGGATTGAGGGTACAAGTGTACGTCCACTCTGTATCCTTTGTAAGTTTTCTTGCGCGTCTTCACAAGGAAATAAACTAGAGTTGACTTACCCATGTTGCTGTCTAATCAATCCGTTCTACGGCGTGCGAGAAGTGGATAGGGTATACCGGAGTTGATAGAAACCCAAGGGTGTAAGGTCGGCGACGTGGTAGCCTGGCAAGGAGTTGCGAAATGCGTCGTAAATTGTTGACAATGCTGCACGTCGGTCAGAACGGATGTATTTCTATGCGGCGTGTACGAAATTACGGAAGGACTGGATGAATCGCGGTGGAAGATGAAAAGTCCGGCGCAAAGATTTGATGTTGGGGAGAGACGGTGAGTTAGGAAGAAAATTAGGATATCGCCGAAGAGAATTAGATTATATAGAAATGGAAGAATGATTGTGCACACGTCCAAGGGGTCAGTGCTAAGTCGCGTTCAGGTGTAAACTGGGCGTCGAGAAGGGCAAGAGCAAGACGTGAGGGCTAGCACAGTGGGCGTGGAGGAGTGTTCACCTAAGTTACGACAGTAACAATCTGCGTTCCTTCCTCCAGTTTGTCTTTCATGGGGCCCAAGCGTGAGGCTCCCTTTGCTGTCTCCTTTTTGGGTACCTGAGGTAGTCTTGTTGATCTCGAAAGGGACCAAGGTGTTTCTAGCAGTTGAAGCTCTCATCTACGCCAGACGGCTAGGCGGGTGCCTATGTACGTATCCGGTTTCTATGTAGGTAGATGGGTAGGTGTCCATCCTAGTTCCGGAAAATATTATCTTAGGGACACTTCTTAATATTGATCCCATTTCTATCAATTATCATATGTTTCTTACTTGGAAGTATGTAAGTCCTACTGAGGCAACTCAGTAAAATACATGAACGTCAACCAGATAGGTTATCGAGAGGCTTTCTGCTCAATCATATGTGCTGCTCGATGCTACCGTATGAGCCTCTTGAGCTAAGGATCTATTGTCGTGATAGTGGCCTTCATTGCATTGTGGTATGAATGAACCCCCATCGGCCTGTAAATGTACCAGGCACTCCGTAATTCTCTATTCAGTTAGAATTCAACGACGGACCAGTAGACTCTCAGAATGGCGTCTGGCTAGGTGCCCCTTATGCAATTAACACTGTGATGCACCATGCAGCACTTCTTTGCTAGACGTACTGTGCGATACAGTACCTACTATCTGCACATGGGGCACTTGGTACTTCTCTCTTTGGAAGGACCCCACCATGCCGCAACCAATCAGCCTCGGAAAG
Source organism: Hypoxylon sp. FL1857 (assembly GCA_022578955.1). Classification (NCBI taxonomy): domain Eukaryota; kingdom Fungi; phylum Ascomycota; class Sordariomycetes; order Xylariales; family Hypoxylaceae; genus Hypoxylon; species Hypoxylon sp. FL1857. Next base: position 40,428 of record MU400409.1, read on the forward strand.
CTGATACAGTGCGGTACTGTATTCGTAGGTACATATTTGCAGACTTATGCCAACGAAAGTGTTCTGGTTAAATAGATTGACTGATTGACTGATTGACAAACTGACGTAGGTATATTTATCAATCAATCTTCAAAGATCAAAATATGATTCCTAAGTATATGAGGCACTGGTTCATCAATCGATAAAGTGCAGGGAGTGGAAAGTGGCGCAAATATTACCCTTTTGGGAAGAAATACGGCTCTTTTTTTTTTTTTTTTTTAAGAGGCTCACCAAATTCCTGTGGTACTTTCAACGCCTCTCACTTCAGACCCACTTAAGCCGATTAAGTGGGGCACCCGGACCCGATCGCTTAAAAGCGACGGTGATCAAACCATATTGTCAAACAGGTATAGCAATTTATTAAAGATCAGAGAGGATAATGCGAAGGTCGGATCTCGGTGGTCGCTTAGAAGACATATTCAGGAGCTTCATGTATCACATGTCACACAAGTAAGAGCGTTTACTTCACTTACAGTGGATAGGTAATTTCAGTATATTATCCTGGATTTGGATATATGACCTCGTTTTCGAAACCTACCGCGCCGTCTTAAGCTGTCTAATTATTGAGTTTCTTCTTATGAATATGGGTAACTCGAGGTATAGAACGGCCAGTAATATAAAGTAATTCGTGCTAAAGACATTATAAAGTACCTGGTATCCTGAGGGTGGCTTATGAACGCGAGTTCCAAGTTATTATTTCTCCTATGACTAGTCAAATTTTATGTCAATGAATTCTATGGAATCCTGAGAGGTTCTGACTCGAGATGTCAAAATATTAACTAGAAATATTTGTATGGAGGCACGTATTTGCGTACAACTGCGAGCCCTCAGCATATGGTAGCAAGAACGCCAAATGAAAAGTGTGACACACTGTGAGGAGTATATCGGTCCATTCCTTTCAAGTGGCTCTAGATTCAGAAACATTTCTCAATACAACATCAATGACTCCGTCATATTCTTTGGTGACCAAGGTTAAAGTACCTCATTTTAATAGATTGCATTACAATATCACTTATCCATCATTTATTAGACTACGAAGTGGCACAGAGTAATAGATTTGGCTTATTATTCGTAACTAAAGTTGGACCGACTCGAAAGGGGGAAATCATCAAACTACAAATGAGCCTAGAGATTTTAATCCTAACACTAAATTCCTCGGCTATAAAGGTCCTAGATTAGCTTGTAAAGAAAAAGGCACAATAAGTAATCGAACCGATAATGTGATGAAATCACTAGAATGTATAACGGAGACTGTTTTTTATTTCACTAAAAAGGATCAAGTTGATCAACTGCGTGGCCAATAAGTTCCTCCTTCGATACTGGACGCTTGTTCCACGGGCAAAAGTTCGGCACCTAATGAGGCGATGATTTAGGTTGAAGGTGCTAATATGAATACTTCTATGTTACAGGCGCAAATGAAGTATTGGTCGACTTGGTGCAATTCAGATTGCTGTCAAAGGGTTTCTATGCCTACGCTGTGGGAGATCCTACAGTCAAGGTCACTAGAACTATCCGGATAGGACCTAAAATCTAATTGTAGCGGTGTCTAGAACGGAAACCGTGTATATACAAGACTTTAGCGAGGTATGCACCAGAAAGCTCAATGATGGTTGCAATACGCAATGAGCACCATGATTGTTAGGGGTATTGCATGACTAAAGAGTTTTATGGTGACGGATTTTCAATTAGAGTAGACCGCTGGAAGCCCAGATTTTGGTTAAAAGTGCTAAAACTTTTGGAAGATCAATGGAATTTATATAGAGTTATTATCTACATAGAAGGTACCTAGGTAGGTCAAGAAGCGTGGCTCTTGTCTACAAGAGAAGACTAAAGATTCTCATCAGAGAATAATCAAATCAGAAGCGGGTCTACGGACTAACTTCATTTCTTTCTCGAGAATGCAATAGGACATGACATCTGTGATCCAGGCCATCATTAGAGCCAAGAACCAGAAAGATATAGTAAGTGTTTTTATAGTCGGGGTGAGGAGGAGGGAGAGAAGAATAGGAACATAATCGGCGTATGCTTGGCAGTATTTGCCGACCTTAAAGAAGACTTAAAAAAGCTGGATAAGGGCTCCTGATAACTAAAGCTAGAATGCCATGTTCGTGTCCAATCTGAATTGTTTAGCTTTATCTAATACTTATTTGAAATTTGCTCGCATTTCCAGAGGTCCAGTCTTGGAACGAGGCATACAGCGCAGCTATTTGATTGCTTTAATGTTGGAAGTGGGACCAAAGCCCTTTTGTGAGAAGAAATGTCTAGAAAACCAGAATGAAGTGTGATTTCTAATTCCTGTCGAAAGGAGCTCCTCTGCATGTTGGTTTCTTCCATTTCCGAGCCGGGTAGAGGAACGCTGCCGGTTAGAGTCACCATTCTAGGTCTAGGAGGCCTGTCATTATTTCCTGCATGTGTCGACCTGAGAGAGTAATCGGAGTTTAAATGCCTCACCTTACAAGGAATCGAATGGTTATTGTCTTGTCGTACTTCGAAAGGTCGTATTGAACTTGCAGTATTTGACTAGAGACTCAAGTGATATGTGTGCGCTATTGCTGTGATCACTTCAAGGGGAGGCCAAAGGATCGCATCCGACCTACAACCGTCATCATAATCCCTGTTCAGTGCCCACGCCGATTCTATACCACCTTCGGATTATCTATATCTCATGCTCAATTCTCTAAGCACATTCCATCGCTCGTCGCTAAGCCTGGCTCTACACTGCGCTATAAGTCTATCATACTGCGAGAATGAACTGTTAATAAATGACTGCAGCACTAGAAACAAAGTCCCTTAGATTTTACAAGCCCGAGCGAGTTAGGACTAGGTTACCCCACTTCTCCTTAATTGCGCATTCTTGGATCTGTTAGATGGCGTATTCTCATGGGAGATAATGCTAAAGTTCTCACTTGGTATGTGACTTCACACATATGGAACTCTTTCCGGTGTTTCCGGATTGCGCTAGAGCCTTTCGGTATGCACAGGAACACGAAACAATGTCATCCGACGATATGTCGGTAAGCTTTCTACTTTTATCTGAGACGATCTATTATGTTATTATTCAGTAGTTAGATTGGCATCTTGTGACCATTCTGGGTATTTGGATAGCTTTAGACAACTACAAATCGCCGGGCAGCGACAAAATTCGAGATGTCACAAGGCGAACCAATAATGTGTTCCGAGGGACAGGCTCCCGGGAATAACCCATTCTACCCCCTGCGTCGATCGTACCGATATTGGCCCCTGACCCCCACCCTAAGCTTCTCACGTGAGAATCGTCTCCTGGAAACTTTGTTCCTAGTCGAACAGGTCTTACGATACCGGGGAAGGGGTAGAGAAATAAGGCCTGGATTTTTTTCTTGCGGGGAGCCGTTCGTAACACCGTGAGTGAGATGCTCGGAGCCGACCCGTCGTCTTCTGGTTGAATAATTTGAGACCCGGGCGTTAGGGCGAGGCATTGGCGGACCCGAGGGAAGATATGGACGAATAGATCGTCAAGGATGTGTAGCACGCGGTCACACCCCCAAGACAGATACCCTGAGCCAGACCGCCGGGTTCCATCGCAGCCCTGTGGCCTGATAACTCAGCGGGATTCCAGTGTGATAAAGCTCACGACCAACCTCAGCAAAGCCTAGCCCGGACTATTCGGCATACCAAATCCGAGGCCCCGTGAAGGGGAAACCGGGGAAATGGAAGGCCGAAGACGACGCCAGTACTTGCCCACAGTCTAAGGGTTATTAAGACAGATATTGATCGCAATGGCCTGATGGGCACTAGTACTAAGACTGCGGATCCCCTGGCTTGGCTCCTGAGCCGATACACGTACCGGGCATCCTTGAACCCCAAGACCAAGAAAGCAAGAGTGATGTTCGTGTTAGACCTACCTACTTAGCTTGCGCAGTCTCCTGCATCATGTAGTTTGAGCGTGCACTTTGCGCCGTGGTCGGTGAAATTGGTGGCATCGTGTTTGTCGTTGATATGTTGCATGAGGGCACGGGGTGTAGCCCGACAGATCGCCCCCTCTTCGACCTCCCACGTAAATGGGTCCATGATGAAGCTATTACCAGGTTGCCCGCACTTTGGGGCATGCCCCAGGTCGACCGGGACATGGCTTGGCAGGGAAAAGGGCGAGTTCGGGTCGCCTAGGCGATGGTTCTGCGATTCTGGGTGGATGGAAGAAGTTCCAAACCAAGTCGACGCCGAGATAAAACTGGAGCCGGGAGGCGCTAGGGCATTTTGCAATCGTTTTAGGTTCGTTCTGACGGAGCGTGGGGGTAGGATGACCCCAGTTGACCCGGGTTAACCTTAGCACCCAAGCAACCAAGGCAATCTCAGGCTGGTCCCAGCGAAAATCGCTATACTCAGTTGGGCGTAGGCCGGTAAGACAGGGCTGCTACAGGGCTACTATCCACGATGGACGTGCCTTCCAAGCCTTCCAGCGCTCTGTCCAGGTTACACTCAGGCTGCTCATCAGGTACTAGGCGACTTCCCCCACGCTGACCAGGAAGTGACGGGTCCGCTAAACACTCCCCACTGCCCAGAAAATGCCCCTCACTTCCAATTTCTCTTTCTCGATAAAAAAAGCTTCACCGCATTTCGTCAACATGGATTCTTCGCCCCGTAGTTCATCCAACAGCGCAGCCGGGCTCTGTATTTACCACGCTGCCACGCCCGGATTGGTCGCAACCCTGAAGATAGTAGAAAGCACCTACAAAGAACCTAGAGCATGCAGGCTTGCATCCCGCACGCCATTTCCTCATGCCTGCCTGCCTGAATTGTACCAAAGGGGCCAATCACCGTAGCGCAAGCCGATGCAGTGCGAGCTTGGGGTTCTCCGTGTCAGAAGTGTCATCCAAGCCACCGACGAGTCTTTGTGGTACAATCAATCACACTTCCACGTTAGCTGAGTCGGCTTGGTTCCCCTGGCCAGGGGGAAAAGCTCAGCAACCACATGACACCCCCACGTTCAACACTCGGCCACCTGCCTTGGCCAGTAGCCTCTTCATCATTGCCCAGTCAGGCCAGGTCTACCAGTAACATTGTCAATCTTACAAGTGCTTAGCGGCTCTGTCGGCCTTTGCTTCGATCCTATGCGAGCTCATTGGGCTGCCTCGATGAGAGGAGGATCCGATAGCCAGCCAGTCCGGTCTTATGCTTAGTCGTCTTCGCCTTATACCTAGTCTCATCGGCTCGAGCGTAGCAAACAACCTAGCCGTGCACTTTCCTTCTAATACGAAAATCTAGAGGTATTTAAGTCATTGTTCCCCCCAACCGCTCGAGAGTTTGACAAGTACTTCCACTATCTTTCCCCTTTTCAACTTACTCAAACTTTCTCCCTCTTCTCTACCATATCCGTCCATCTTCCACTGTCCAAATTCAACTACTTCACGTAGGTCGGACCGCTCTCCGCTCACGCGGAAACGTAGTAGAACTGCTATTCCTACCTTTGCAAGCTCTTCCTATTTACACACTTTGTTACCCTATCTATTCCCTTGAACTCCATTAAATTAAACTCGATGACGGAGTCTCCAGCCCAAGTTCGCCCTCTTCCCGATGGGGTCTACGTTCCCACCGTAGCCTTCTTCAAGGATAATGACGACATTGACTTAGAAGCAACCCAGCGCCACGCCATTCATCTTGCTGAGGCTGGCGTTGCAGGCCTCGTCGTACATGGCTCGAATGGAGAAGCGGTTCATTTGAGTAGAGAGGAGCGAAGTCTCGTCATCAAGACCACGCGAGCTGCTCTGGACCAATCCGACCACCACCTAATGCCTCTAATTGCTGGTTGTGGAGCACAATCTACCCGCGAGACGATCCAGTTGTGCCGGGATGCTGCCAATGCTGGTGCTAACTATGCCATTATACTTCCTCCCGCCTACTATGGGGGTCTCCTCAACACATCCAAGATCGTTCAGCATTTCTATGATGTCGCCGACTCCAGTCCAATTCCAGTCATGATCTACAACTACCCTGGGGCTTGCTCCGGTCTAGACCTGTCGTCCGACGCAATCCTCGAGATTGCAAAGCACCCCAATGTTCACGGTGTCAAACTCACTTGTGGGAACACAGGCAAGCTGGCTCGCATCGTCGATGGGGCCAGGCCCGGCTTCTTCGTCGCTGGAGGCAGCGCAGACTTCATTCTACAAGGTCTCGTCGTTGGCGGGAACGGAACCATCGCCGGAACGGCCAACCTGGTGCCACGAGCCTGTGTTCGTATCTGCGAGCTCTTCCACGCTGGCGAGCTGAAAGAGGCGAGAAGACTGCAGGCCATCGTTGCCAAGGCAGATTGGATCGCCATCCAGACCGGCTTTGCCGGGGTGAAGGCTGCCTTGCAGCACTTCGAAGGCTACGGTGGGGAACCGAGGAAGCCATGTGGGCTGCCAAGCAGCGAGCAGATGGACATGATTACAAATGGATTCGAGGAGGTGATGGCTTTAGAGCAGAGCTTGGTATAATGGAAAATCTGGGGATTAGGTCCTACTACTAGGGAATCATGGGGCTCAATGGGACCTTAACTATTTGAGTGGACCACACGCTTGGCGTTACGAGATTGAACGGCGTTTATGAGGATGGTATAGCGCAAAATTTTTATGGAAACAGAAAGATTTACTAGGCCCTGTTCGACTACTGGTGCAGGATGCTTATTGCTGAAGGCTCTAAAAATGGTTATTCGAATTGCTAAGCTAAGCTAATGTCAAGAGGCTAGACTGTAGACCTTCAGTATGAATATGATCCGCGAGGATTCCTACTTCCATATCTCGCCTGGTGCATTACCTATACGTTCTCTCCCTTGCATATGATACGGCTTCGTGATGGCACAAGAAACGTTACGAGCTGCAGGTATCGGCAATTGCAGTAGGCTAAGTGGCCAAGTCCGAGCTCGAACACATCCTACGGACATATTTCCAAGTTCTCTATTTTCTGCGCGACTGGAGTCTCGTCAAGACTTGGAGTGCGGCGACCATGGCGGTTAGAACGTCGGCTATCATTGCCCCCTACTCCCGGCTGGCAGCAGCGCCACCAATTCTTCTATGCCACAGCATCACGCATGATCCATGCTGCCACATTACCCCAACCCAGCTCACATCATGACGGCACATCGCATGCCGCGTACTACATGGCCGATCTTCGCAACATCCATCCATTGGAAACACGTCCATCACCCGAGACACTCGCAGGAAGGACAGGGACACAAGACCCGTTTGCATCATGTAATCGAGTCAATCCTCGGTCGATCACCAGTCAGTCTGTCATAGAATGCGGTCGTTGCAGATCAGCCCGAAATTCTTCTCCTCCCAACCCTGTACCCCGCAGTCCGGACCTGCAGGCCCATGCCGCGCTAGTCCTGTAAATCGGCATCCCTGGGGTGGACTTTGGGGGTTGGTACGAGAGACAATGCAAAGAATAACGCACGATGCGATCCTCAATGTCAGCGTCTGGCGCGCTATCGTCTGTTGATGCTTCCTTGCCTACCAACCCGCACGTACATTTACCCGAGCTGGCGAATGGATGTCATGCAGCGAGTGGTAGCATTCTATTACTGTGCCTCGGGTATGTGTGTAATGTCCAAAGTACCACATTTCTATTTTCAACCAGCGACGGCACCACCACCTACTACCACTACCGCCACCACCACCAACACCAACACTACCTACAAACCGTAACAACGACAACTACATGCGGATGGAGCATCCTTCGGCAACTATTCTCCGCAACCTGGTTTTCCGACCATATTTGCTGACCACTTCCGCCGGGTAGGCTTGATCCCCCAGTCTTACGAGCCTGGCATGACTGCAACGTAGTTTAGTAATAGGACGACATCTTAGGGGTCGGAGGCCAGCAAGTTACGTCCGCGTATTGCGATTCCGGAGGGACTATTTCGAAAAGAGAGAGTGGCAAGAGACTTGTAGGTAAGGGAAACCAACGTCAGGCATTTTCCCCCCTCATCCGTCCAGGTGCAGTTAGCGGTTTCAGGCTCGCTCTGTCGAAAAAAGGCCTCCAAACGGGGCATAAATGGCCGCGATATGATGACACGGATTATGTGATGCTGAGGGAATTGGTTATATCATACGGCACGGCTCTCGGGTTGGTCGCGTGACGCCTATTGGACGGGAGGTTCGACAAGTCCAGATTGGGCAACTCGACGAGTTAGGGCTTACGCCGGTCAGTGTTCAAGCAAACAAAAGACCTCATCATCAGATCCTTTGGCCTTTCCTCCGCGGCTACTGCGTAGAAGCTTTCTCCAGACTACCACGGTCAGATTACCATGCAGAGAGACCAGCGATCTATTTCCCCGAACCCAAACAAATGGATGGTATTCTATGACCCCCACGATAGAAAAAAAGAGAGTTAGACTACGTCGGAGCGTTTGCTACCCTTTTCCCCACGCTTCCCTTAAATGGAGTAGGCTCGCATGTACCGTATATTATCTAATTATAAAGTGACAAATATGTCCAGCTGCAGCCATACATGTGTTCTTGACTGATCATCCACCATCCCCCCTCTTCTCCTTTACCCACCTGCTCGAACCGCGTATATGCGGACACGAGAAACTGTCTGATACATAGTTCTGAACACCTTGCGTTACCTTAAATACCTACCTGCTTTACTTTGCACGTTGGGGGCAACGTGATGATGTAACGCAAGTATGCCGGCACCCGGCAAACGAACTACTCAGATATGCATAGAATAATAGCGTGGGGTCTGCGATTGCCTCGGCTGCGTGGCGAAGGTCCTAGGAGATGCAAATCAATGCAATCAATATGCAGTCAGCACTGAAAAGGGGGTCCCGGGCTCGAATCCACGAGGCGACTGCGGTTAGGTAATAATTCGTTTCGAACAGGTCATTTGAGTGAAACCGCGAGAAAAAAATATGATGCGTCTCGCTTCGCTAATGGGATTGAAGGAACCACGGCGTCGCTCCATCCGAACTGTACGAGAGACCTCTGCCTATGGAGCTGGGCGCTGACGCGCAATGCGTCACCTCACTCGTCGCCCTCTTATCTCTCGCTTGCGAGCGATTGGGAGTGTCTTGCTTTTATGACGCGATAGGGGCTAGCCGAAGGCCACGCAATCATCCAGCTCCCTGTTATCTCTCTTGGAAATCCTGATGATTTACTCGCATACATAGGCAACTGTAATTCTGCACTTGATAAAAAGGAATGCACATCATTGAGAAGAGGAAATGTCAGAATCCCATCACGGCTCCGTCATCAGTGAGGCGCAAGTCAAATACCAGCCACGACATCACTCATTCGGTTATAGCGGCATGGGTATCTCGTACCGCACCATTGGCGCCGACGAGGATTGGCAGAGCGCTTGCTGGGATTGAGGACCCCTGATACCGGAATGGCGATCCGGCGGTCAAGACCGGGTCCAGGGCATGAAAGACGGATGCTCCCGTCGCGTGTCTCGCGAGCATACATATCCCTATGTAAAGCCTTAGGCCGCGGCCTGCAGGGCTGGCAACAACAGCTATTGGATATCTGTTTTATTGTTCGCGAGCCCGCGAATCAAAGCAGCAATGACGGCTACCTCGTTAATCGGAAATGAGCAAAAGAGGGAAATAAAAAGACGCATTGGTACTCCTCACCTTGCCGAAACCTCATGTGGCTTTCTGTGGCTTTTACCCTTTTCCCTGGCCCTTTGGCGAAACCGGAAACCGGAATTCATTTCATTTCTCGAGCGAACGAAAACCCCCACGCCCTACGTCCCCCCTGTGTCACCTTATGTCAGACTTGGATCTGCAGTGATCATTCCAGCTCTACCTATTAAACTGCGCGACGCCGCCAACCCTAGCTCCCTTACGGCCGGAGCGGTTTCCATGGTGCGAGCAATTGGGCAGCAAATGTCACTAGGATTTGTCGCTTCGTCTGAAACCTGTTATATGATGATTCACCACGGAATCGTCTGACCTCAGGCTGTAATCATCGTGAGGAGCCCAACGTATAAGGATCGCCAGCCTTATGCTACTGATTCACAGCATCGACCGTCGCCGCCACTAGGACGAGAGGACGAGCTGAAGTAAATAGTATGGGATCTGGTTGGATGCCATGCAGTCATATCCCGTCATACTAGTAGCGCCTATAACATAATAAAAATCCATTAGAGACTTCGGTAACTAGGAGCTGCAGCCTTATCAATAAAGATCGCCCACGATACCTGTTGATCTGGCTCGTCTATTTGCATGCAAGATATAAGGTTATTGGACCCCTCATGCGCCTGGCCACTAGTCCCTGAGTGGCTGGGTCGAGCCAATGGGTGCGACCCGAACGCTCGATTTATCGGGTGATCGTCAAAGCTTCTCGAATAACCGGTAAGATCTGGGTGACACGGGGGGCTGCTGCAGCTTCGCGAGAGCGGCTCGGCGCGGCTATAGATTCCCTGCTGCTTCTGCAAATGTGCACATTTTTAGTGCTCATTTAAGACGTCTCATATCGCGCGCTGACGCACGATTGACATTTTATCTTAACCTAGCTTGAGGGTCTTCTGTTCGAGATCTACGGGCCAAGCTGCCAAGCGAAATCCCGTAACAACGACGAGACCGGTGAAATGAATGTTTTGCGTAAGAATTGAAGCTCATATGGTGATGGGTTGCCGCCATAGATAAGCCCATTCCCCAAAGTGGCTTGTAAGCCGCCCTCACAGTCTTCTGCATGGCTACAGTTCAACATGCGGACATTCGACTAATTATCAAGAGGGGTTTGCACTTTATTGTTCTAGACTCAAGGTGCATTCGCAAAGTCTTGCTTCAATCATGCCGTGCTGACACAGGCCGTGTTATGAGCCGAGCTCATCAGATGTGAAGGCGGATGCAATGTCTTGTACGACTCAAACGGCAAGGGAGCATATAATACTGGAATATACATATGTACCTCCTATGTAGATAGGACTACATAGGAAGTACATAGCCAACAGCCCTACGTCCATGTAGTCTTATACATTGCCAGTATATACGTATCAATGGCTCAAAGCAAGCAAGGTCTAGCTTGCTAAAATCTAGTGTTACTTACTCGTAGTAAACACGATAGGTCTATTGGCATCTTCTGGATATTGAAGGATTGACGCAGCCTGGGCCGCTCGCTGTGGCGCTGAAGTCGGATCGAGGATAAACGCCGAAAAGAATAAAAATATCAAGGCAGTTGAGTCTCATGAGTTGATATTAATCAATAGCTGGCCAGCTGCTTAGAGATACTTCTTCTGCCCTCTTAATTACGCTTATTCAAGTTCCTGTCTACCTCCTACCCATTTATGGCTCTCGGCTAGCGACCGAGGAGCGATGGTGCAACGAAAATCATGTTGGTTCTATCTTCATTAAAAGCTCTTATCCTCTACTTTAATCCAAATTAAAGTGGTTACTATAAGAGTGTAAGAGTGATGTGTAATGTGTGCCACTTCCATGCTGAATTCTAATCTCGTATACAGAGGTAGACATAAGCGTAGAGTAACTTGCCTCAAAGAGAGCTCGAGAGCGACCCCTAATACTGAAGAGTAGCGTGTCAATATACCAGATTTGAGGTTGAATTATAATAAAAGCTAGCTACCTCCTATAAGAACTTGGAACGAATTTGATAAGATGCGGGAAACAGCTTGAGGGCCTATCTGACCTAAATACTACATTCCCTTTTAACATGCCTGAATGCCTAGAAGTAATCCACCGGCAGGAGAGGCTGTCCATAATGTTCAGGTAGGAACCCAATCGAACCAAGTATCTCACAGCGCAGAGAGCAACTCAAAAATAAATAGAATCTTTATAGGCATTTGATCCCCTTCGTCACATTTGGCGGAATATTAGTTAGCGGATGGTCTATTTTGCATGGAATGGAAAATATAAGTGTTCATTCTTGGTATCAATTAAGCAAAATTAAAGCTAAACAAATGAATATCAACGCCAAACAGACATAGGAACCCTTCATAGGCACTGCGAATAATAATCGTTTTGGAATCTGCAGGTCGTTCCAGCCGCACAAGCCGTGCATCCATTCCACGTCTTTCCAGCGCATTGTCCGTACTTGGCCGATGTACAGGCACCAGGTGAGTTGCCGTTCCCAGGAGCCGGGTTATTGCCTAAAGGTTCAAGAATGTCAGAAATGTTGTGATTTAACACAATCGAAGGAGCAGTATAAAATAAGAAATCTCATACCTGAAGGTCCAGAAATCAGCACGGGGGTACCGGTCTTTGTGGTCAGATCAATACTGCAGGTGTTTGCGCAAGCTCCTCCAGCGCCGGGGTTCGTCCACGGATTTCCAGGGGTCGGGTCTGTACTGTTGTAGACGATGTCAATCCACTGGATCTGCATCTCTGCCTCCGCGCCAACACTCATGTTACCGCTCCAGCTACCACCATCACTCCAGCTGTTGAAGATGATTCGGCTTGCGTCTCGAGGTGCCTGGAACTGGATAGAAGACATGAGCTGTCCGTCGATGAACCAGCTGGTGGAGCCAGGGGTCCAGTCCATTCGATGGTACTGCCAATCAGACCAATCAACTCGGTTCGGCAGTGAGACATTGCGGGTGGCTTGAGGGATGTCACCGGTCTCGTTCCAGGATGGCTGATTCGTGTACTGGATCGAGTACCTCGGGTCGACGGTTCTAATCTCGAGGTCGGCCTCTTGCACTTGAGCGAGCTGCTGTGCCTCGCGGAACGTGAACATAGCCGTAACAGCCCCTGGCGCACCCCTGGTCCGCGCGTACATCCGGATCGATATGTAGCGGTAGCCTAAGGAGACGGACTCCATCTCCGACGCAGACTGGAAGTTATCGTGTCGCATGGTTCGCATCACGAGATACGTCTTGGAGCCCGCACGCAGGTCCGCGTTCCTGTCGAAGTAGATGTTGTTTGCCGAGTTCACCATGAGCACCGTGGCGTCGCTTCCGGTGACATCTGAGCTTCCGTTCATGAGAGCGCTGTTATTCCACGTCTGGATGGACCACATGCTCGTCCAAGCAGGATCATTGAAATAGTTGTTGGATACAGGAGCGTCGGCAGCACCCTGCGGGTCATTGATAGGGGCCGGCACGCGGACATATTGATTCATATCCCTGAAGTCGAAGAAGCGGTGGTGAGTGAAGTAGTGGGAAGTCGACGTGTTGGTCCTGTAACAATTGCATCTTGAATCGGTGACGAGCGGGTAGTTTTGCGCATAGACTCCAGATATCACCGACGAGATGACTACCAACGCCGTCGCGAGTCCCCAATTCCTCGCCATATTCAATGCTTGAAACCAATAGGCCGTATTTCTTAGATGCTTTAACTCTTAATTCTGGCAGCTGTCCCCCGGGTTCTCAGTCCCACTTAGATCTAGTGCACTTTAGAAGAAGACGCAGGCGAGCGAGGCTACGGGGGGTGAAATATGGGTTCAGATCAGATAACGCAATTCCCTTGGAACTAAAATAGAACATGGCAGCAAGGAAAAATGAGAGGAAATCCATGTCAAAGATCATCATGCCCAGCCTAGCTATATCTTAGCTCTCGGTCGAACGTTCGATATGAGGCCGACGACCAACATCACGGCTGAAGGAAATCTAGAACTGGTCGGAAAAAGAGGTTCTACCCGTATAACGCCGCGCGGCTATAGGGCGACACAATGCCCAATAAATACATCGAAGAAACAAGCTTTTTCTGCAGGGGACGACTTGCGGGGAATATCCAGATCCGGATCGTCGCCAGCGAAAGGGGCAGAAGCAGAGTGGACCGGATAAATTGTACCAAGTCAGAACCCTTGGTTGTCAACTCATATATATTGGACATGCGGACGGCATTTCTCCTTAGTCTTGGAGGATACGTTGCTGCACAACTCGCATTACGAGGGTAGGATTGCCGAACGTATAAGTCTTGGTTAGAAAAAATTTGTGTGGTGTGGTCAATATAGACATGACGAATCATGCTCGGCAGACCAGTCGCACCGCGTAGACGATGGCATCTTAAATAGAGGTGGGTTACCATTCTGCTGAATACCACCATCTAGGGAGATCTGAGATGAGGGTTCGGTGAGTGGTGCGATGCTACTGCTACATGACGTGCCAGTCATTGTAGCAGCCGATAATAGCTTCGAGAAGGCTGTGCTGTCTTTGCCTAGCTACCGAAGCTAATATCGACGTTTTCATCTGTTACGTAAAAGAAGACGGCGGCGATATATGACTGCAACCATTCGGTCAATTAATTATCTTTCTGTCCGATGCTCCCACCTCTCAGATTCAGGCGAAGATTGAATGCCTATGCTATTGAATGAGAGGACACGTCAGTTGAAAAGACATTGAATAGAACGAAAGGCTGGGAATGGGTACAATGTACATTGAAATTGGAAATGTCATACCCAACATAATGACGGCTGGCTCTTCTTCTAGCGACACAACGATCGGCTCTGATGGATATGAGTGTCTAAGACGCCAGCTACATGTGGTCTTATGCAATTTATAACTACCCTATGTAGATAGAAATGGTCAGAAAATGAGATGAGGAACCTTGGGAGTGCTGTGTCCTTCCATATAGAGTACCTAGGTACTTAACTGGACTGGATGGCTTGACGGAGATCGATGAAACCTGACCCATATGTATGTGCATATTTGACACCATCTCTCGAGTGCCGATGGTCGACGACGTTCTGGCCACTTTAATACATGATGTATAGAGGGAGGCTTACATAATTACATCAGGTAAGCATAATGTAGGTACAAATGTGCATGCACTCATAGTATAAAAATAGTGCATAATTATGCATAGGACTCAGTCGTGCGTGGTGGCTGCACGGGCAGTTGCGGTTCAAGATGGATGTAACATAGGTATCGTGTACCAAAGTACCTAGGTGTAGGTGTGTGGAAGGGGAAGGAGCGTTTGTGGCGTGACAACGCGTTTGATTGCAAACGCGTGGAGGGGCTTCTTTCCGCGTTTACATCCCAGATCAACAAAGTCGAGGCCGTGGCAACCCTGGCAGGCACCAAGTCTTCGACGTTTTTGCTCGGTGCGTTCAAACTTCTCGACGCCAATCCCATAGACAATTGAAACATTTCTGTCGAAGCTGTCTTCGCCTCACAAGGCATTAGCCACTTTGGTGCGAGAATAGCTACTACTAGTTTTACTTCGCCACAAGGTGATAAAGTGCCTACCTAGGTAGTTCTAGCAATGAACTTGGATCGGCCTATCGAGGCCGACACCTCGGCGTCTGACGCTCCATTTGTCAAATCGGAGCCTTTAGACAACCCAACGCGACTCCCCTCAATTCCCAGAGCTGGATCACCGCAATCCTCCCTGGACCCTTCCCCAGCCCAATCACACGCTGCTTCTGCAGCACCCTTGTCGCCTGCCCGCCAAGTTGGAACAGAGGCAACCGCATTCCTGGATGCTACTATCAAAGCAGAGCCCGAGACAGAGTCGGATCAGCAACCCGAATCACATGAGACAGTCGCCGAAGACACCAATTATCTTGAGATATTGGTCTCTAAGACTGTTCCCGAAGTCCTAGAGTCTGGCGTCGCTATTGGCGTCGACTTACTAGACCAATTGAAGGCCACACTGAGCGCTTTCGTAACTCCCGACGTTGAAGCATGGCTCAAGTCAATCGACGACTTGAAGGCGCGCTCGAAGCCGACTCGCACCGTCGTAGGTGTCGTGGGCAACACTGGCGCTGGCAAGAGCTCTGTGATCAATGCTCTCCTTGATGAAGAGAGGTATGTAATATCTACTTATGTACTACATCCAACCTCATATTAACAAGTACCTAGACTACTACCCACTAACTGCCTACGTGCATGTACCGCGTCACCAACTGAGATCTCGTACAATTACTCCGATGATGTTAGCGAATTGTACCGAGCTGAGATTGAATTCATCACCGCCGAAGAATGGACTAAGGAGCTGGAGATCCTGTTCAGCGACCTGCTGGACGGTAGTGGCCGCGTCTCGCGAGATTGCTCAAATCCCGACAGCGAGGCCGGCGTTGCATATGAAAAGTTGAAAGCTGTTTATCCACTGAAGACTAAGGAAATGATTGCTCAAGGAACGCCAAAGGATTTCGCAACCGAGCCCTCTGTTCGAGGGGTGCTTGGTAGTGTCAAGATACTAAAGGATGGCTCCGCCAAGGACCTTTATAGTCGACTACAGCATTATGTTGACAGCAGAGAGAAGGTAACCAGTGACGATCATAAAAAGCGCGGCTCTCTGATGGAATACTGGCCGCTGATTAAAGTCGTCCGAATCTATACCAAGGCAAATGCTTTGTCTACAGGAGCCGTCATAGTCGATTTGGTAGGTTTTCCTGGTCTTTTCTCTGATTTCTCTGGTCTTTTAACTTTTGCTAACCAATCCAGCCCGGTGTACAAGATTCAAACGCAGCCCGAGCCGCCGTGGCGGAGAAATACATGAAATCATGTACTGGCTTGTGGATTGTGGCTCCCATCACCCGTGCTGTTGATGACAAAACGGCCAAATCACTTCTCGGTGACTCCTTCAAGCGTCAATTGAAATATGACGGCACATATTCTGCCGTCAGTTTCATTTGCTCTAAGACTGACGACATCTCTATCACGGAAGCTGTGGATAGTCTCGGCCTCGAGGAAGAGCTATCCGAGTCGTGGAACAGACATGAGGAACTGGAGAACTCGAAGGAAGCCTTGCAGTCACGCCTTATAGAATTGAAGAAACAGAGGAGTACATTGGACGAAGAGTATGATTGGACTGACCACACCTATGACTTATGGGAAGAACTCTATGAGGAGATCATAGCCGGCGTGACTGTCTATGCGCCAGCAGGTCATTTGAAGAAAAGAAAGAGGCGTCAGACGCTCTTCCGAAGTCGCAAGGACCGTAAATCATGCGACGCCGAAGTGGATGATGATCATGATGCATCTGATCATGACTCGAGTGATAAGGAAAACTCGCAGTCAGCTCGAGATGGTAAGCCAGTCACCGAAGATGATGTCGATGAGAAGATGGCATCACTCAAGGTTGAGCGGAAGATGATACGTGAAGAGAGGCGCGAGGTCGACGCGGAGATTGCTAGCACCCGCAATCAAATTCAGGAGATGGAAGCCGAACGAGAAGGTATCCTTGTTGAGATGAAAGCACGCTGTGTTCAAGGACGCAACGATTATTCCCGCGGTGCGATCAAACAGGATTTCGCCATGGGAATCAAAGAGTAAGTATACTACTAAATCGCACGCCGTGATTCTACGACTAATAACTTTTAGACTCGATCAGGAAAACGCCGCGGAGGAAAATGACGCGACGTTCGACCCCGATCAAGACCTTCGCGACTACGATGAGGTCGCCCGTACTCTGCCCGTGTTTTGCGTCAGCAGCCGCGCTTACCAGAAGCTCAGAGGAAGGCTTCAGAAGGATAACTTCCAGAGCGAAGGCTTCATATCTCCAGAGGATACAGAAATCCCACAGCTTCAGCAGCATGCGAAGAAATTGACAGAGGCCGGACGAGCGAGCAACTGCCGCAGATTTCTGAATGATCTAGCTCAGCTAACCAATTCGATGAAGCTTTGGGCTTCGAGCGACGGGATGCAATGCACACTATCGGATGTAGAAAGGGGACGCGAGGAATTGCACTTGCGCAATCTTCTGAATGACTTAGAGAAGGTATGCAACGAACATCTCGATTCTGTTCTGCACGGGTAGAGTGTGGCTGGTTTCAATTACATAGAAATATGCCACTCGGGACATTGCGTCACTTTTTTCTTTTCTTGGGTTCTTCTTAGGCTTTGCACAGTCGCTAACTATTCCTGTATTCCTGTAGGGATTCGACGCGTCCGTTAAAGAAGCAGTACAACTACTTAAGCAGTCACTTTCCGATAATGTCTACCGCGTATTCGACGCATCCATCCCCGAGGCAGTCAATGCAGCACTTGATACCGCAAACGGCTGGGGTGCCCCTAGAGCTCAAGGTGGCATGTTCTGGGCGACGTACAAGGCAACTGTTAGACGCAAGGGTGTCTACCACGGCGCCGCAGGCCCTCATGACTTCAACCAAGAGCTGTTTGATCCAATCTCCCGCAATCTAGCGACGGGATGGGAGCGGGCATTCCAACATCGGCTACCTGCCGTGCTCAACGGATTTGTGTCGAAAACGAAGAAACAGTTGAGCGCATTCCACGAAGCCGCACAAGCACGTGCCCAAGGTCGCCACACGACCGTGTCTGGAATGGCTACATTATCCCGCCAAATCTTGGCCCATATGCGCGCACTGGAGCAATTGCCAGAAATCCTACGAGCCACAATTACCGACCTTCAGAAAGAGGCCAACCGGCGGTTCACCCCTGCTATCTGCAATGCAATGACGTGGGCTTATCAGACGTGTACAGAAGAGAGTGGTGTAGGTTCTTTCAATCGTATGAAAAGTGCCATGGCGAGTCACGTCGAGACTGCACGGCACACCATGTTTCAAGGGGCTACCGACACAGTCAAAGCAGAACTAGAAGCCATGTGCCGTGCCGTACAGAAACGCCTAACAGATGAAGTGGAAGACATGTTTAGTGTCCTCTTCAAAGATTACATGAAGGTTCTTGGTGAGTACTCGAGTAACCATGCGTTGAACGTCTAATGCTGACACTGTCTAGTCGGTGTAACGGTCGACCGCCCCTTAAAATTGACGCCCCAGGAGCTCAGCATGCGCGCAAACGTTAACAACATTATTGCAAGAAGCGACTCCATGTTTGGCCCCGCGCTTGGCGAACCTGCTATTGAGGAACCTCAGAGGTCCGAAGGTATGAGTCCGGCGACTTCAACAGGCCCAGTGCCGGGAGAATCAACATCCATCAATCTTGAAGCCTCTGCCGACGCTGAAGCTCCAATGGACATGCCGGGCGCGATGGAGATGGACAGTTCCATGCAGGACGTGAGAGGCAATGCGTCGCTAATTGACGCCGAAGAGCTGATTATGGAGCAACTTCGGGCAGAAACTCTAGACTACGATAGTGAACAGGGGTTCTAGCTTATGGTGAGCCGCCGGCGGCAATAAGCTACTGGAAGACTTTGACGCGGCTCATTGGACCGGAGTCCGTCTTCCTTACCGAAGTCGCAGGCAAACCTTTCCTCACTTAACAACACTGTGTAATTATACTTGGCTCTGCTATTTGCTATAAGTGTGTTCAAGGGGGGATATCACTTGCGAGGGTATCAGCAATCTTGCGATCGGTTGTAATGGCAAGGGGGGAGGTTAGGAACACTAGTGAGCCATTTCGAGAAACCAGCTTGAGCTGCAAGGCGTTGTCCACAGTAATAAGAGACTATTCTGAAGACCCTTTAATTGTTTAAGAACATCGCACGATTGATTACTTACGCGTATTGAACATTCTAGACAGAGGCCTTTCCGGCGTGGGATCGATCTGTTCCCGCAGCGGATTTCGCCCCCCTGCCCCTTTCCGAAGGAGTAGTAAGCCCCACTCTTCCCCCCTGAGAGTATTCATCCAGATATTAATTAAGCCTTTTTAAACCCTCGAAATTGTGAAATGCGAGGTGAGTGATGATGATGAAATCGTTTACGTCCTCCGGACGTATCCATTATCTCTAGATACATCAGACGGGTAACCATGACCCATAGGACGGTTAGAGTAACTTGGGGGCAGAGCTATGCGAGGTGAGTGAGAATTGTGAAAGAACAACACTCAGGTTCCCCTTTGATCCTAGTACATTTCCCGATGTCGAGCCTGGCTCGAGCAGCTGGTAGGTAGTAGATAAGGTATAAACTTGCGCCTGCTTCTGTGTACGTGGGAACTTGAGCTCCACAGATCGTTACGTGATTTGAATGCAGTTCCTGTTGGCCGGACATGTTTTGGCTGCCGTTAGAAATATAATTTTATTCAAGAATCTCACAGCATAGTTCGAGAATCAAGGAGTGTCTTGTTCAAGATTGATATCACCTGATACACCAGAATCTTTACCCCTGACCCAACGAAATTACTCCGATAACTCCTAGAAGCCCTCTACGCGGATTCTCCCTTAATTTCTGCCATCAATTCTCGTTAGATCCGCATTATGACACCATCGAAGATACCAGAATGAAGCCCCTTTCGTGTATCAAATATCTCAAAGTGAAAACCTGAATGTCGTCAGTTCCCGTCCTTAGTACTCTTAGCTAGTTGGTTCACTAACCATAACCAATCTCACTCATCCACGCAGTCGAAGAACTCGTCACTGCTACTGGAATCGGACTCAGTACATATTGAGCCTCTCCGCGGGCTGCCCCCCAATTCCGCGCTCTCGCCGTCAATGTCAACGGAAGACCCGTCGTCTTCGCTAGCATCAAGTGATTCAGCTTCGATCTCACGCAGACGATTATCCGGATCTATTTCCACTAAATGCGAGTATCCTATTTCGTTGTTTCGCTGCTGAATCTCCTCCACGAGCTGTTTGAAAGCCCAAAACTCTTCGTCCGTGATCCGCTTCTCGCCGGGTCGAAGTTCGTCATCCGGTTTGGACGTTCGCCAAGCGAGAATATCTAGCGGAGTTTCGCCAAACATGTCGGGCATGTTAGGATCGATTCTGCTTATTTTGGCACGACGAAGAACCTCGATGCACTCGAGACGCGCCGAGTTTGCTGCAACATGCATCACTCCCCATCCATCAGCGTCCACGATGTCCAACCTAGCGCCGGCCTCGATGAGTAAGTCTAGGAGAATATCGTTGCCATTCTGCAACGCAGATGTGACTGGAGTTAACCATGCGCCCGATCGATTGTTGATATCGATGCCTGCATTGATAAGACAATCTAAGGATTCCTTCAAGAAAGGGCGATCGCTACTGCGATATGGTGTATATTGAGCCGCCGCTGCGTAATCAAGTGGAGTCCAAGGTCCAGAGCCAAAGTTGCACGTGACATGCGCACCGTGATCTAGGAGGAGTCGAAGCATTTCAGGGTTGCCAAATGTGAAATATATAGGCTTAGACGTGGCATATGGGTGGGCGGGGTTTGGATCGGCTCCAGCATCGAGTAGTAACCGTGCTATTGAATTATGTCTCCGACTTACCGCTTGTAAAAGGGGCGTACCGCGTAACACAGACGGATTATTAGGTTTAGCCCCAGCTCTTAATAGTGCCTCGACAGCGGCGACATCGCCACGAATAACGGCCCAATGTAATGGCGAGCAGCCACAACGGTCAAAGCTGTCTATATAATCCAAGTTTTGGGTGATGACGGTAGATAATGGCTCGTTTCCAAACAATATGGCTCGGTGTATCTTCGAAGAAAATGCTGCTTTGTCCCTCTCATGACACATGGAAAGGTTATACAGGAAACTTCTCCACGGCTTCGAAGAATCGTGAAATTCGTAAAAAAGAGACTGAGCAACGATAGCGGCTGTCCTAATAAAATATCAGTGACTCTACATGCAGATGCAGCAATGGCTCTTATATACCGGCCAAGCCTATCTCTCGAATTTATGTTGCTACCTTGCTCCACTAAGAACTGTGCGATCTCAAACCGGCAAGACTGAAGCGCGCACTATAGACCGTTATGAATACGTCGCTTGTGAAATCTGGAAGGACACATACACATAACAACGATTCTCCATCTTCATTCACGTCTGTTGGAAAGATGAGCTTTTTAGCCACATTGACTCTGAGCCATCGTATATCACTACGGCGGATGGCAAAGAAAGCTTCGCCCAAGTTAGTTACCCTAGGAATTGCAAGGTGGAGAGAGGAGCCAGCTCCAGTTATACTGGACCACGAAATCGCAAACTCGACCTGGCGAGCCAAAAGCCACCGAGGAAATGCATAATTCAGACGAAAGGAAGAGTTAGACTTCAGCCTGCAGGTTGTGACGTCGCAGCGGGGACGTCGGAGGAGCGGGACGGCGTTGTATTGAAGGAATAAGCTTCCGATCCTGGATCTAAGCCAATCCGGTGACCGGGACTGCGAAGGTCGGTGGCAGTTACAAGCGCAGAAGGATGGACACTCTTGAATAAGAGAGGCCTGGAAGTACACCATTGGTGCTGTGTTCGGTTGGTTAGCCATAGTTTCAGAGTGTACGTTCCCCACGCCTAGATCATTGACAGGCTGATTCAGAGTCAAGACCTGGTCTCCATTGAGCAGGCTGTCGTTGAGCTGATTGATGGAACCATGAATCGCTTCGAGGAGCGTACGGTTCTCTTGATGTATCGATTCATTCCCCCTTAGCAGCGATATGTCTTGGGCCGAGGTACACACTACTTCCTTGATATCAACTGTGATTCTCGCTTGCCGGCGCCTAAACCTCGTCAGCTAGATGGTACCTGGATGGCTATAATACTCCGATCATCATACAGTTGAGAAGAGTTAATGACTGAGAAACACAAGCTCAAATATCCTCTTGTGCTTTGGGCCTTCTGTTTCAACTTGGCAATTCTGTTCTTCTCCTTTTGCCATCTTAGTGTCGAAACATGTTCCTTGCAAGGCTGGCCCGGTATCTGGCTCTGCCTCGTAGGCTTCGTAAGTCTGCCACAGAGGGCATCTAACTCATCGACGATGTGAAAAAGGTCAGTTTTCAGAGAAATGAGGATGCTTGGGTCAAGCCCTGTGAGGCCATCGTCTGACCCCTTATCCAATGATTGATCCTCATAGTCCTTCAATCCGGCCCTGACCTGTTCGGCTACCGCTTGCAACGTAGAGAGCTCATTTACCAACTCGGCGAACTCGAGGGGTATCTGGCCGATCGAGCGGAGAAACCGAACGCCTTTCGCTATTCCCGCTGTGGCCTGAACGAGAGTAATAATGCTGGCAGCGATTGAAAGGGGATCCATGGTGTATGCTGGATTGAACTGATGGTGCTGAGCCTTCAGAATGAGTGGGATGGTTCTGGAAAATATTGGATTATGAAGTGTCAGGCTATGCACATTAAGGCTGAGCGTAAGGCGTTCTGGCCGGCTTCCTCACGACCCCGCTTGTGCTGTTACACATAGACTTTATTGGATGTAGATGTAGGCCATGCCAGTGGCTGAAGAACTTGAGGTTTCATTTGAAGCTACCCTGAACTCCGTAGTCAGGCGTTTCTGGTATACGTACTAGGTCAGATTTCCCTTTGCCTAATGTCACTTAACTCCTGTCCGTTTTCCCATCATAGCGCAAATTGAAGTCACCACCGATAGCCTCATTCAAACCCTCCGTGTTCCATCCCTCGGCACCTGCTCCGACGAATATGAGGAGAAAGATGCACTCCCTCTACCAGGGTTCTTCACCGGCCTCATTTCCATATGCTCCCTTCCGGGCCCGGTATATCCCGGTGGCCCGCCGTACATGGGGCGAGGCGTATACGGAGGACTAGGATCGTGATTATCGGAGCTGCTGTCATGATGGTAACGGCCGTCCCCTCCAAAATTAGGAGTCGCTCCACGAGGAACAGAGCGGGTAGGAGGAAGGTTACCCATGCGCCGCCGAGGTTCAACTCTTTGATCCCGACCTTTGGAAGGACGCCGCCGCATCTCCCCGATAACGGCGGCCAACAACCAGATGAGCCACATGATACCCCCAATGACGGAGTACGCGATGATGACACTCTGGGACGCCCTGGCTAGCTGTAGGCCAAGCCCGCCGTTGATAATTCCCAATGTCAGAGTAGCCCGACCAAGCCATAAGTGCGCATACGAGTATATAGTTCGACGTTTCAGTTGCTTGAACTTCGCATGATGGGCAAAGCCAAGCGGCGGCATGAAGAACAGGACGGCCAGAATGACGATTCCGATGATGGGGTGGGCATTGGAAGAGGATAATTGTAACTATTACCTTCGTCAGTGACTCGATCCTCGAGAAGAGTTAACGTAGAAAAGGACACTCACCAGGCTGGTGTCATTGGGAGGGATCTTTATTATTTGGATGAGCCGGATCCCAAGAGCCGCCGCGGCTACGTAGAGCAAATAGGCGAGGCCCTGGAATAGGCCGTGAATTATCCAAGTATGGCGACTGGGAACGACGCGCACGATGATAGCTCCGACGGGGAATAGGATAGTGAAGCACACAGCAGCAATTATTCCGTGTGCTGTTGCGTACCTCGTCGCCGTGTTGACATCGAAGTTTAGGTACTCGCTTTGGGCATTACTGCTACCTCCCGACCCCGAACTAGAACCAGAACCAGAGCCATCGCCGTCACTTCCACCTCCACTTCCTCCCCAGCCTCCCCAGATGATGCCCTCACCATTCCCGCCACCAAAGAATGGAAACTGAGCATACACGTTCCCCACTGCGTGAAACGGTCAGTTATAATCAATTAGCTCTTCTCCATCGGCGAACTCGACGACTTGACATTGAAAATATGCTTCTACAGGCCAGTTTGTGCCGACGTAGGTAAAACCCTCACTTACCTAACAGAGCGAGACAGAGGCTGACAGCAACTATCGATTTCATGGCGACGAGGAGCTCTCTCGGGAAGGTAGCAAACCAATATATCCCAGATCAGTCCAATTTAACTCTCTCTCTGGGCAATCATACGACGTTGATATAATACTGCATCAGGCTACACCACAAGGTTCTGTCACGCGTAGGATGCAGCAACCAGAAACCTTCCGATATATGAGACAAGCATGCGAATAAAAAAGGAAGAAAAGAGAGATCCAAAAGCGAAGTACACCCTCTTTTACACCTCCCATCCCCGCGATCCCGCAGACGCCTTCTTATCAACCCAGCCAGCCAGCCCCCCAAAGAGCAAAAAGAGCAGCGCACATGCATTGTGTTTCGTACTCCGTCACACCACTAACCTACTGCCCTATGTGCCCTATCCACTCTACTAATACAATGGTCCACGTCTCTTTCTCTCTCTCTTCCTCCCCCCATTCCAGGAACCCCCCCCGGACATTATTTCCCTTGTCTCGGATCTTGAGCCTGGGGATATGCCGCGGGGGGTTGCTAAAAACCACCAACGCAGCCCACCCAAGCTCAGCTTTCGGGACCGAGCGCAAAAATCCTTGCACCGCAAACTTGGGCAGCCAACCAGCGCCGCGCCGTTTGTATTTTGTGGTCCCCTTTGGGCACTTCTTTTTCGTTCGTTCGTCCGTCGCACATAGGTTGCTGCAGCTCGCCAGGACTGGATGATTACGTCAGTGCGTTGCTGTTCCGCGCTGCCAAAAGGCCTGCATAGCACAGCCCTGGGTGACGCGTAAACCGCGGGGAGAGGGGGCTTCGTGTAACCGTGCGACGCGGGCCCGTCGCTATCAAAGAATGAGTTCCGGTGGTACTCCCGAACAAGCTCGCAGTGGGTATGTATTTAGCAAAGGAGCGCTACTTGGATTTCATGTATTGCTATGAATGGATTGCTGGTGCTCCCAAGTCGAGCATAATGACGTTTGAACTAGATCTGTTAGTACTTGCTTACCTGCCATGTCAACAATGAAGCATCTTGGAATGTTCTACGCGGGATAATTAACAGCGACCGCTTATAGCAGAGATGATATCATAGATCGCTATCTACATACGCACGAAAATGGGCTCGTATTCTACACGTAAGCAAATCACCGACGCAAGAGAGAAATTAATAGAACTCAATGTATTGACTAAAGGAAAACTGACCGACTATGAAACTAGTTTTAATGCGTGTCAAGGATGAAAGAACGTCACCACGGCGAGTTCAAGTAGAAACCCGGCACTCTACTTCCAAAAACCATCCGCAGCTGACTATGAGTGGCTGAGAAACTTAGGACGAGTTAAGTTGCTTCACCCATCATGTAGTTCATAATGAAATGAAGATCGGGTATGGGGTTATCCCTACCAAACTAAAGCTGTGTAATTATCCGGGTTCTTGGGATGGCAGTTCTGAATGCAGACTTTCATCTTGTCCTCCATACTCGTGTGCCGAACGGGGCTAAATTGTGATGAAAGCCCTCGAATCGATGGCCTCTCATCCAAGCCCCAGCTCATTCCTGCTTCTTATCAAGTCTGAGAAACTTAGGCGAACAGGGGTATCTGGCGAGGAAGCATGCCAAGGTGAACGAAAGTGTATGGCGCAATTCGCGAACAAGACCTATGTGTTCAAAATGCCAAGGCGCCAGGACGAAAAGCAGTTGCGGAAAGCACAATTGCAATCGCCAAGCTTTGAGACATCGTAGAACTATATGCCATGAAATTGCGATGATGAGTTGTGTCGGTCAGGTTGGGTAGGGTGTAACGTATGGAAATCGTGAAAAGAAATCGGCTGTCGTAGCAAATGAAGCAAATCGTACACGGCTCTCTTCGTTAACGCTTCGACTTTAGGCAAGCATCCCAAAGCCAAGGCAAGACAAGAGCGCCTATTGCATATTGTGCCCCCAAACGCCCCCTGAGCACCGTCCGCTTGTCGTATCAAATTCACCAACGCCAGAAGTGTCATAACGCGGAGAAGTATCATCGACCAACCGTCACTGGTGTCACATGAGGAATGGAAACGAAGTGAGAGAGAAGACCAAATAGCCGAAACCAGGGACTGATGCAGAAGACGGAGAAGCATGCCGAAACGCCAGAAACGCAGGACGCCGGTTATGCTAAATCATGCCGGTATGCTGAATCGTTGCTAGCCGGTTTACTAAGTAAAAAGTTAGTTTGTTCAATCAAATGTGAGAATGTGTGGGTTGCCGCATGCCATACCTGAGGACCCAAACCACTAGGAGGGGGACCCTGGTGAGCACTACCACCAAAACCAGGGCCACCAAAAGGACCAGGGCCCGGGGGGCCGGGAGGACCAGGTGGGAAGTAGTGGGGAGGAGGAGGCGCAGGTCGGTAGGGTGTACCTACGCCGGAGTTGTTTTGAGAACGACCCCAAGACAGACGAACTCGAGAGTTACCAATTGGATATCCCTGCATCTGGTTGATGGCCATCTCGGCCGCGTGGCGGTGAACGAACTGGACAAAGCCACAACCTTTTCCAGGAGGGATCTTGACGTAGGTGATCTCACCGAAGCCCTGGAAGAAGGATCTCAGTTCATCCTCGGTGACATAGCCCGACAAACCTCCAACGAATACGGTCGTGTTGTTGGGATCGGTGAATTGGTTCATCGTCAGAGGGTTGAACGTGCCAGGTTGTTGGTAACCA
The DNA here is from genome assembly GCA_022578955.1 of Hypoxylon sp. FL1857. Taxonomy (NCBI): domain Eukaryota; kingdom Fungi; phylum Ascomycota; class Sordariomycetes; order Xylariales; family Hypoxylaceae; genus Hypoxylon; species Hypoxylon sp. FL1857. The sequence goes on from MU400409.1 coordinate 67,433, forward strand.
TAGTTGGCGGGCTGCTGCTGCACCCATTGGCCACCCATGCCACCGTGGTGGGCAACTTGGGTAGGCGGCATCATCTGATGACCATACTGGTTGAACTGGTTACCCCCTTGGTGGCCGCTAGTTATAATGTTAGTGAAAGGGAAAAAAATCGCCGATAAGATAATCACCCTTACCGATTCTTGGGAGTCGCCGGGGAGACTCTCATGGGTCTGTTACCACAGTACACGCCCTGCATCTCTACTAGAGCTCTCTGCTGATCCTGCTCGTCGGAGAACCGCACAAATCCATAGCCACGCGATTGGCCAGTTTGCTGGTCAGTCATGATCTTAGCTGACTTGCAGCTGGGGAACCGCGCCTGGAACAGGGCAACGAGAACGAACTCGTTGACTTCATGGCCAAGATCGCCAACAAAGATGGAGTACTCAGGAGTTCGATCATCTCGGCGATCGATGAGACCTCCACCAGAAGCCCAGTTAAGACGGAAGACGCGATCCGTGTTGGGAATGGGGGAGCCGTTCAGCTGAAGGGCCTTTTGAGCAGCGTCGGGGTTAGCGAACTCGACGAAGCAGTAACCAGCACTTCTACGCACAGATTAGTAACTATTGAACCGATCTGGTACGGGAAAATGAAATGCGCAGGGATAGGAATAAGAAAACGGGTTGTAGCCAATTCCAAGAGTCATATGAAACACTCGAGAATAGATCAACGACGTGGGAAAGGTGGTAAATCGGGAGCAGAATTTTCATACCCAGAATGACGATCACGAATGATCTTAACCTGGACGTTCTCGTTCAAGGTCGACTGGAATAGAGTACGGATGAAACCCTCATCCATCCAGCCAGCAAGTTCACCCATCCTACATGATTCGGGTTAGCTTGTTCCACTGTCACTAAAGAAATCGACAAGATGTATTCATACCAAAGTGTCTGACGAGCAGAGTCGGACGGGAAGTTCTGGGCGATGTCGCCACCCGCTTGACCATTGGTCGGTGCCAAGGGGAGACCCGACTGAGGAACTCCGGGGGCACCGCTAGCGCCTTGGGAGCCAGCATCACCCTGAGAGCCTGATCCGTTCGACGGGGGCTTGCCGTTATAAGGATTGAAGCCGTCCATGGTAAACTGTAACGCGTGTTAGATAGGATTGCAGGATATTATCAATAACATGACTATGAAAATAGGCTAAGCAAGGGTACAGAAGTGAAATAGATAATTTCGAGGTGATATATGAAGGTGATATGTGGAGATGACTTGTGAAAAGTTGGAAATGAACGTACGAGCTCTTATTGCAATACGCTTTGGTCAAACTCTAGAATGGAGTATCTATATATGAAAATCTTCGGTTAGTGACGAACTAGTAACTTTGTGAACGTTGAATATGGGGGGAAAATAATTGAAAAGGAATCAGTAGCCATACAACGTGGCAATAGAGAGGATTCAATACTTAATGAAGATGTTGCGAGCGTCTAACTATAGGGTAAATTGAGGGGGAGGCGAGAGTACTCCAGTATCAAATGGAATAAGAATAATTGACAACGCCAAAGGTTATATATGTTGCTAGAAGTGATGGTATATTTGTCGGAAAGGGCAATGAAACAAGAGTGAAGAGACGCTTGAATGGGTAGAAGTAGGAGAAATGGAGAGTTGTGTGCTTGATGGGAGTGAGGGAAAAGGAGTTGATAGAAGTAGTATGTGCACAGTGCGGAACAAGATGGGCAACAGGGTCCTTGAAAAACTCTGCAGAATGACTCACTGTGTGGGCTTTATCGCGATAATGGACACTGTGCGTGGCAAGTGTACCTAGATATCCTATTAACGATGTCAGAATACCGTGTTAAGAGCGGTGTTTGCAGTATCAAGAAGTTTGCCGGGATAAAGTGAGGAAGTCGCGTTGGTTTCAAGTATATCAGACCAAGAAACCGCACAATATGATGACTAATGAGTCAGAGATGGCAGTGCGCGACTGCATTCCCATACATTCCTACAGCGAAGGTGCATGTAAGGAATGATATTGAGAAAAGTACAGGAAGGAGGTCCCTAACCCTCTCAAAGAGCAGCTGGAAAATCTGCGTGGGCCTGATGGGATGCTTGTGGCCCGCGGGAAAAGGATGGATGAAAAAGGGATATTGGATGGGAGCCTTGAAGGAAGCATGGAGACATACCGGTATGCTCGAATATACCGCACGCAAAACGCAGTATATATTGTATTGAAGGTATGTGGAAGTCAGAGACTTTTGATGCTGGGGTAACTAAGGACAGGTTAGATGAAAAGATGTATGAAGCTTGCTGGAGTGATAGGAAGGTTGATTGGGAAGAGACTACTGGTCAGCTTGATGAAACGCAGTCGCTTGAGCAATGGCTTCGCGAGAATTATGAACTACTTCTGACGATGGAAGTAATTAGATGACAGTTCCAGGTGGCTTTGCTTAGGGGCTGGTTAAGTGTTAGGTATGAGGTGAAAAGCTTATTCGTATCATCTGGTCGAGTGAACGAGCAGAACCAGGCACAATAAACGGCCCCTGGTGATCACTGAGGATAAGAAAGGCCAACACTTGACCATCAACAGCAATTGGTCAGCGATTGGTATGTGCAAGAACATTTCTGGGTAGCCAGGTGGCCGACAGCTGTGAGCAAGTGCCAAGAGTAATACCGGTGAACGACTACGTCGTTAACACCCAAGCCATGGGAACAATTGTCCATTACCCTGACTTGCAGTGCCATCAATAGTCACCTTCCGGTCGCTAACCAAAATTTGGCCCGCATATACAAGGTTTGTGATGGCCTGTGCAATCTTCATGGGGATTTGATAAAAGGGGGGTCCATGGCAACTTTGCCGGAATATTTATGATTGGGAAACGAACCTAGGGAACATAAAGTAAACGTTGGAGTTGATTAACTGTGATCAACTATTATAGGGTACGGCTGGCACTATAGCCTTAGAGCATGGAATGAGAGTAGCTCTATTCAGATAATGGGAGAACGATACTGCTGGAGATTTGCAAAAAATATGTATCGCGATCTGAACTTTGTTGGGGATATAGGGGTGATATAACAAAGGCAGCCGCGGCTCTAAAATTTTGATCGCAAACGACAAGGAACAGTGAAAATAAGAGACTCACCTGTAGCAAACACCGGACTAATATCTTGATCCTGTAAGCCAGAGACCAGGAACCAAACGCCAACGCCACGGGCTTCTTTTCTGGATACAGATGAGAATGCGACCGTTGAAATCTGAAGCCGAGTTCCTAAATTCCCGTTTCGCCAACCGTGGTATTAATGGACGCTTGATCAACTGAGATGATGGGACCAAGCCGAGAAGTCGTGTGACAGGGTCTAATGATACGGTCAAGATTCTGAAAACCTGTACCTCGGATTAGTTTTCTGTGAGGACATAAACATGAGAGCATCTATGGTAGTAAACAATGTCTTCAGCATTCGAACTCTGGCCTGCCAGGGGACCCTAGATGGCAATCGAATGGTCAGTTCTACCTAGATGTGGAAACAAGCTGAATGCTGAGTGGAAATCCTGTAATGTAAAATATGAGTAGGGTTACGGAAGAGGAGATGTAGGGCCTCGGTAGCAACAAGGGATGCTGGATGCTATGACGGGTACTTCTATATATCGGATAGTCGGTCTGAGAAGACAATGCGCATTCAGGTTAACTGCCAACTGAAAGGACGTTGACCTTAGATCCATTATAGTTAATAACCAAGCAAAATTTGTCATTGACAATGAATTGTGTCGCCGCGCGTCTCGGGGACAAAAAGACGTAATACATAACTATACCGAGGTGCTTTTAGTAAGTATGAAAGATTGAATTCAATATGATGATCGGTGATGTGCATAATATGGCAGGGGTTTGGGTTGGAGGGGAGCTTGTGAATAGCGCTTCCAACTAGAAATGGGGGTAATGCCGCGGCACGCGCAAAATATGTAGTAAGTGCCTGCCTCAACGAGGGTAATTTTTAAGGCCTTTTTCGACGGAAGTTCGTGTTGAATGATATTGGGTAGAAAGTATAGGTGTGAACATACCAGGTCCCGGGCTAAGGCATTCGCCTTAACGACACCAGGGAATATAACAAGGATTTTGTCTTGGTCGCCAATACTCAAAACAAGTATTTGTTATACTTTGAGAGCCAAGGATACTCAAATCTCAGATCCGAATATATATTTGGATTACTCGGGGGCGCTTGTAAATGGTCAGAATAATCTCTCTCCTCTTGTGACGATAAGTGTAACCGTACCAGTTGGATGGATTCCTAGAAAGGTCCCAGTAGATCAATGGCCAGAAAGCCAAGCGGTCTCGAATTGGAATCCACAATTTTATTATCACTGGCGGATGCCCCGTGCCAATCGAGGCCCTGGCCGATAGGATCCAAAGCACGAAGTTTCCCGACTCAAAAGCGACCTCTACTCTGACGATTTCATCCCATGCGCCGGAGGCTTCACGACAACAAGCAAAAATCCGCAGGGATTGAGCATGTGATAACATCTATAGCCCTTAACCAGAGCTTGACCTTCGCATCTCTCGCTCATGTTAAGGCAACGATGATCCGACTCGTATCCTTGAGCAACCCTTCGACTTTCTTTATTGGTTTTGACCGGGAAATCATTTTGCGACGAAGCATATAGATACGGGAGAAATCGACGATATCGATGAGGTGGTTGACAGTATTATGCGGTCTATTCAAGCTATCGACACTCCGACAATAGGCAAGGCTCCAGGTTGCGTTCGGATACCGCCAAGCACTTGGGCGCACGTTGGAATTCGAGCCAAGGGAGAAAACAACCACTTCAGGCGAGGATGTGGCTCAGTTTAATCGCATGTGATATAGCATTCGCAACGGTGATGTTTGATCTGAACGATAACAATGCGCACCAGGACATCGTATATAACGAAGTAGGCTCGGTCGTCGTTGAGAGATGGCCCGGTGGGAGGTGGGGCTGATCGCCGAGGATTTTCAAGAGCTCAAGTCGATCGAGACTATGCGCGCGCAGCTAGATGTTGTGCGATGCGGGGCATTGGGCACTTGAAAACCATGCCGTGATGCTCAACTATTTGGTGACGACACGGAGAATTGCCGTGGTCACGATAATCTGAATTGGTGTTTATGTTTGCCTAGGGAGAGCTTGGGCTCGATGACGCAGCTTCGGTTCGGGGATGTGGGATCCGAGGGGTGGAATCAAGTCGATGTAGCAAAGGTGTGCAATTCGGGTTCACCCACTGATTTCATACCTGAACAGGCCCCCCCCATAGGACTGCGTCCCACGGTTGCAGGCTTTCTATATCGACCACTTACGGGACACGCAGAGGCTCGGAAAGAGTTCGAATGCTGAAGAGCACTGGCGTGCAGGAATATGCGAAAGAGAAAATATGCACTTACTTTTAGACACCGAACGACACTTTTGGTTCCGAGTAAATCAGCAGAGATGTAGCGCCTTTCGCGAACTCCAGTAAGATCCGAGGGCACCGGGGGACGTCTTTTCTCGTTAAAAATGACAGGATTATTCCTTTTAGACTCCTAGAGGTCGAATTGCGCCGCAATAAGAATTGGGGGAACCGTGATAATGGGGAAATAAAACCCGCACTGAACCGCTGCGACGATGCGATGGACGAAGAAGTACGGGATACCGAGCAGGCCGCGCGCACACAGAAAACGCTTTTTTTGCAAAACGCACGCAACCAACAAATTCGCGTAGCAGGCGAGAGAAGAAGGATTGGGCTCGCGACGTTAATTAGGGTTGGAGAGAAGAGAGGAAGAGAAGGAAAATGAGTGTAAGGGTGGAGAGTGAGAGAGCGAGAGAGAAGGAGAATTAAAACAGCAAGCAAGAAACACAAAAGCAGACAACGATAGTGCTGGTTTGGTTTGCGCGTAGTGTGGACATCGATGTGTGTGAGTGGGAAAAAGGTGGAATTGGACTGGGCTGGGGCCCTTGGGTGGAGGAGCGAGGAGTCTCCAACTAAGCAGTGGCCGCCAAATCTCCCCCCATCAGTTGCCAAAGTGGAGCTGCCAGACCAAGGCGCACCTGCGATTCCAAACTCAAAAAAAAAGTCTTCTTCTGTGGGTGCCGCTAATAACGTGAACGACTTTATTTTAGTAGCTGCAACTAAACAGCGACGGCGTTGTGAGTCCTACCCAGTAAGATCCAGCATGTACCGGTACAGTGCAATCGCGCCTTCGAGACGCTTCCCACCACTGCACCCGTGAGCCGCCTTTCTATATGAGGTATGTACGTAATTCTTCTTTTAGGCGTCGAATTTTTTTCCCTCGCTGTATGACATGCGACGTACAGCCTAACTGGATTGGACTAGTATAGAAAGTACCGAGGCACGTAGAACAATGAAGCCACAACAACAAAAAAAAAATCTCAGAAAGCTCATTAATATTAGATACGAGAGAAAAGCATGCACTTCGTTTATACCGGATGGAAATTTTAGAATGGACGAATTACAAGGCCTTTCCAGGGCAAACTATAGGTATTACTGCCTTGGTTGGAGTTGACTGTGCAGTTAGACAGACATGCGTCGAGGCATCTGAAGTACCTAATGTGTGTGTACCCTGCTGCTTGTTGCTTTTGGATTATGACATTCAATGTTCAAGCTTCTACTGACATGGGTTGATGATGGATGTATTATAATGTACACACAGATGAGGTCAGTGCCCCACCACCCGGGAAGATGCCTAGCTCGATACGTAATGGTACAACAGAGTACTTTCGTTGTTGACGGGACGGACGTTGGCATGCATCAAGTGTACATGTAGATGCCTACATCAGGCAACGTCTCGATTCAAAATAACGCGAACATTTGTTGAAGTTATTCGAGCGCACACCTATCTAAGTAACCTAAGTCTACATAGTTGACAAGCTTGTCGGTTCCGGGAAAAGAGAGTATCTGATTATAATCGATGACAAGGTTGAAAGTCAATCTCCCCAACATCGACCCGTGAGCTCTAAACATAGCGTAACCAAGCATCTAGGGTTGTAAATTGACTTCTCACCGCAATTGGGAACTCAATAAGTAAATATAGGTATACATTGAATTTCGTTTTAGTCCGGCGAGAGCTGCGGGAGGAAGCGTGTCTATAAATTCTCTATTAATTCTATATCGGCCAATGTTGTGAGAAGCATGTCTCGCACTGACGCCCTCTTCCAAAAGTAAATCTCCTCTTTTCCGACAGAGGAGGCCTACAACGAGGTAGGTAGGTATGTACCTTTTGTCAAGAAAGCCATGACAGCTACACGTCTACGTGTACTTTGCAAATGTTAATCCCGACAAATGCATGCCCAGCCTCAGGAATACGACATCCTGCCCTATTTCCCTCTGGATCCTCTGCTATTCGTAAAAGAAGCTTGCTGCAACCACCCCTTCTGCCAGGGATCGGCAATTCCAAACTGTTGAACAAGTCTTGTTTCGAAACACGTCTCTTCCAGGCGAAATAGCTTGTAATTTTCTTTCCCAGCTATGTAACCTATAAGGTGTCTTGTGTTTGTTAGTTACACCCGAGGTAATCTTAAGCACCTCCGCCGACGCCATTGATTAGGACACAAAGCAGCTCAGCTCATGTATCAAAACTAGGAAAATGCCACCTTTCTAGTAAACCCTGTCGGTGTCGACTTGATTGGAGTCCGAACTAGCCTCTCTATGTATGAATGTTTCGGGCACTACCGCAAACGAGTTGAGATTGGTTGTGTGACGGCGCAACAGCACGTGTGTGCGAGGGGGGAGGCCATAAATTCTGGGACCCGATCTCGAATCATAAAATAGCTCTCACCCCGGGAAATGCGACGATCTGCACGATCCCTGTCGGATTGGCAGCCTAATTGCAGATTTCAAAGTAACAAGCATGGAGGGTTATGTACACTACTTGACAGTACTTCTTGCACGGTGAAGAGTGAGCGTGGAGGTTTTTAAGGACGTTGCTGTTCCATTACGAAGTGAATATAGTATCGTGATTATTGCTTCGCATCCGAAGAACAGATAAATCTCAATATCCTATGTGGTCACTAGCGCAAAAAATTGACTAGACGAGTCTTACAATACATGTACATAGTTCATGTCACCTACATGTAGGGTTAGAGTACATTGCGACACATCCAATAAGCAAGGGGCGTTTCCCTATCTACCCGTTTCGTTTCTAAGCAAACTTTTATTCCCTCTTGTTGATTTCCTGGCTGGCAAGCAATTACGCGCATGCGACTAACCACCTGGCCCGCAATCTGGATCCAATGCCTTTTTTTATCCGTACAGGATTGTCCCGGCCATACTCTATGTATACCTAGTACAAGATATAGCTGCAAGGCACAGATCTGATTTTTTTCTTCTTTTTCGTGTTCCCAACCTCTATACCCAACCTTGTCTGGGCTCAACCGGTCAAGCTCTACAAACGCAAAGCTAAAATTTTTCTCGAGAACGAGGTAATGTTGTTCCAGGTCTCCCAGCTGAATCCAGACACAGTGCAGCCTCGTTTGCAGGACCTCGGCGTGCAAAAGCTTTTTCAGATGCCGATAGTACATCCTGATCATCTCAAAAACATGTTTGTGCAGCTTTTGCGCCATCGAGATAGCGCCGAGTACCTAGTGGTTGCGCTAAGATCAAAGCTGGCGGGACCCGGCTCCGTATATCTTCAACGGCTCTTCCGACCTTCCGAACTTTACTTATAGTCTGAATGAGGTCACTGAGTTGTGCCGAGAAGTTGCTGCACTAGATTCAAGCTTCTTCTACTACTACTGAATGTATGGCTTAACACGATGTATTGCCCTGTAATTCCAAGGCTCCTGATAGGCACAGTTTCCGCAGAACAATCATCAAAATGATGAGAACTGCTCGTAGTCCTCGTCGGCCTGGCATTACTCGTATTGAGGGGACAGTTTCAACTTTGTCTATCAACAGAGTTCGTCAGATCCCGAGCTTGGCCCGCCTGGAGGCAAGTTTCTGTCGACTGATTTGTTGCACTAAGAGATTAGCTTTGGTGCAGGACACCAAAACTTGTCAACTGACGACGGCAGTATGGATTCTTCTGGATTTCTCCTAGCGCTTAGTTCTGTCACTAAACGTAATGCACAATGAAGGTTCAAGCCGAAATCGATGCCATTATAGGACTTGAACTCTAATGGCCACACCCATTGAAGGGGAGAATGTTGAGAAGAAGGTGTGTGCTGTTAGGGTCGGCTAGCCGCAGATGCGCGGGCCATCCATGATCATCAAGCAGTCCCATTTCGAGCGTGTTTAGGTTGAGTCTGAGTATCGCCCACACAGATAAGAACAGTCGCTGTCGTTAAGCTCTGACAACATCAAAGGCAAGTTCGTGCCTCGGAGGTCAGAGTGATATGTCCTACGCACACCACAGTACCTAAAGCTTGTCACTCCAGACTTCACGCATCTATATCGACATCACGTTATCTCTCGTCGTATCTCTCACCGATGTAGCGTCTTGTAATCATCTGCCCATATTTTGGAAAAATCCAAGACATGCTGCCGACAAAGTCGCAGCCAGCCCCCGGGCAAATTTCGAATGGATATATGTATTTCCACTCATAGATCGGAACCACACTCAGCCAGCCCTGGGCCGGCTGGGTAGCAGGGGTTAGAATGCAAAGAAAGTCATACAGAGAGATAAGTCCGGGCATATTGACGATAACTACTAGCACACATTGTTTTAATAATAACAGCGATAGTTATGAGAGACGATAATGCCACAGAATTGGATTGTGCGATGGCCACCTCGATCAGGTGTACGTAAGGAGGAGCGCGCGTAGGTACTTAGGTACCTTCCGATATCTCCCTTCAGTGCCGGCGGTTTGGTAACGAGCCACATGTGGCTGTTAATGTGGCTAATGGATCAATCCAATTGGTCATCTGCCTTCCAACCGCCGCCACTTTCTTCTTGATTCTACCTGGTGATTTGTTGACGTGCGCATCTTGCTGGCTGATGGATGCTATTGAGATGCATGAAAGAGACCAGATTTATAAGTTGCACTCCCGCTAACGGCGCAGGTCCCAATGTTGTTACATTCTCATTTTATTTGTGCACGTTGAAAGTTGCGACCGGGTCGTGTAATGTCCTATCGTGCAATCTACTAGCAACGAATACTCCCGGAGACCTTGATGAATGTCCGACTATTTACGACTAGCAAGTTACCTAGTATAGACCACATGCGGCATTGGTTTTGCAGGAACACAGCAGATATTCTACACCCTTCTGCATGTCTTTGCTCGATCTCTGACTAGCTACCATACTATGACTTCATCCACCGAAGGGGCAGAGCTTAGGCTCGTCTCTTCAATCCGCTACAAATTCGCCAGCGTCTCAGGGGATGAGAAAAAGCTTAGTGATGCACTCCAATCCCAGCTTATTCCGCTGCTGGACAAGGCTGGTAGTCAGCATAAGGCTGTCCGAGATGCTGTACGACATCAATCTTTGCTCATGACTGTGGAGACAATACTAAACTCTCTGGGCAGGCTTTTCAAGCATTCATCAGTGTCAATAACTTTGTTAAGCCAGTAGGGTATGTGCCTCATCTAACGAAGGAAGATGCTTTTTGCTGACTTGACGTAAGCGTTGTGCTACCCGTCGCAGCTCTTGTAGACCAATATAAGAAGACCAAGTCTCCTATGGTCAAGCAGCTAGACTTAAGTCTTATCAAGCAGGGCGTCCTAAGGCTTGACCAGCCGAAACGCCGGGAACTGCTGCCGATAGTTCTTCGAGGGATCTCGAAAGAAACTAGCCCAGCTAGTGCTGCTGGATTCTTCAACATCTTCCTACGTTTGCTTCTCGACATCAAGCTACCTGGGCGAGGCAGTAATGAAGATCTCGCGTTTCGGGAGCGCACTGGTCTTTCAGACCCGGCAGATGCTATCTACATAGCACAATGGCTTGGCAAGCTCTTCCTCCTGAGACAGGACCTGGCCCTGGCAACCGATGACAAGCTTGATGCGGCGCTCCTTGCTTCGCCATCAGGTCTCTCTCGTGAGGATATTGCTTTCCTGAGAAACAATAATCCTCAAACTTGGACGCCAGGTGGCCCAAATAGCCTGAGCTTGCCAGAGTGCAAAATTAAGGCCATCGGCTTTCTAGCCAGCGGGGCATTTACAGACTCGGAACGACATATACCAGTAATATGCGCTGCTGGTTCCGCAGATTCGCGAATCGCTTCAATCGCTGACGATATTCTGAAACGGTCTAACGTTGATCTCGAAAGTGAGAGTGTGGTTAAATCCCTCTATGATGCACATAAGAAGTTCCCGGCTGCCCACCGGATACAGATTCTTAGACTACTCTCCAAGTCTACCATCGCGTGTAGTTTCAAGAATGAAGTAGTAGAAGCCGTGAAGCAGGATTTCGATCTTGCATCCGGCGAAAATGCCTCCGTTCTCGGACTCGAGGCTCTGCGACTGAACAAGGCATTGCTAGGATTCCTAGGCTGGATTGCTAGAAACAGCTCTACTTCCACTGCCAATGATCACGGCATGGGCCCTACTCTCGTCCTTATTTTGAAAGATTACATTCTAAGGCAGGGATGGCCGGAACCAACGCCTCGAGGAAATCAGTCACAGATACAAGATGAGCAGAGGCTACGAGCTAATGCATATGAGACAATTGGCATCTTAGCTAGGGGAAGTCATTTCGAGCACAAATCAAAGGACTCACTTCTAAAGTGGCTTTTTGACTCTCTCGTCTCTGACCCAACCTTAGACATTGTGGTCTACATTGAGAGTGCCTTGTCAAGCATGATGGGCCTCTTTAAACCGACTACCTCAGCGGAGAACCGCGACCTAGAGATATTACTCTTGGAGTACATGACTCTACCCGAGGGACAAGGTAGGAGGACGGCACGACACGTAGCCGCACGCTTCGCCAATAATTGCCTCCCTTACAGTAATATCCTGGCTCGGTGGATCGATATTCTTGCGTTAGGCGGCGGATCATCTGAGCGACGCGACGTGCTAGAAGAGGGGCAGCGAGGGCTCGATCCTTGGTGGGCTACCAAATTACACCCTGATGATGCGTTGGCCCTACCCGACTGGACGAAACTGGCAGAGATGTTCTTCAGTGTCAACTATGAAGAGGACGAGAATCGAATGGCCGTTGACCAAGCATCCAAATACACTTTATTCCCTAATAATCGCCTTCGCGCTTTCCCAATCGCGATACGCTTCGTCAAGCAGATCTTATTCCTGACTGCCTTGAATGAGAACAAATTCGAAGTGGACTGGGAATCGCAGCTAGAACGAAATATCCAGAACAGCTTGACGACGCGGGAGAGCATCAGGAAGTACTTTGCCACTGCGAATACAGAATCTCTTTTGATAATTCTTAACGCGGCCTTTGATGGGCTTCGAGACCACCCTGATACAGGAGCTGAGGAATGTATTAGCTGTCTCGTTGAGATTCTGTCATTCGCCCCGTCAGCGGCCATCATATCGCCCCTGTCTGTGAGGACACAAGAACTACTTCCCTTGATCAAGTCAAACAACCAGAGAGTGAGGCAGCTAGCGTCAAAGGTCTTCGGCATTCTAGCTCCGTGGAATAGCCAGTCCGCTGCTCTTATTTCTCAGCTACGAAATTTCGTCGAAGCTAACCCAGAGCCATCAGCTACTCAATCTGCAGAATACCAAGGTTCGCTGGCTTGCTTGGGCGCCTACTTTTCTCGGGCTGCTTACTACGGCAAGGTAAAGCCTCAAGATGTATCTGATCACGCTCAATTTCTTTTCGAGAGCGTCACTTCTGCGTTGGAAAAGGGAAGCACGGATATTAAAACCGCCGCTCTGGACTCTATTTCCCAGCTATGGACTGCAAACATTCATTTCCCCCAAAATGATGATTTGACGAAAACCATAGACTCGCTTGCCAAGCTTGCAGCGTCAGGAAACGAAAAAGCAATCAGCGCCATGGGGAGGTTGGCGATTCCATCTCTGGCCGACTCATCGGGCAGTGAGGCGGAACCCATAGTGAAGATCCTGGATAAGTTGTTCGGGCTGTCAGAAATCAAGAGGACCGAAGTTCACTTTGCTACTGGGGAGGCAATTGCTTGCGCAATCGCTCGTTGGAATTCCGAAGCCGTGCAACTCGGCCTGGATGTGGAGCCTTCAGGCTCTGGCAAGTCTGACATTATTGAGGCCCTTGGGAAGCGTCCTTCCAGAATCGATGCAACAATCAACAAACTGATCGAGGACTGCAAGACTACTAAACCATCGCTCTTGAAGGCCTCCGGCATATGGCTCTTCTGCATTATCCAATACTGCTCGAATCTTTCCGAGATCCAATCCCGTTTGCGCGAGTGTCAGGTTGCTTTCATGCGACTGCTTACCGCTCGCGACGAGCTCGTCCAAGAAACTGCGTCGCGTGGTCTTGCGTTAGTGTATGAAAAGGGTGACCAGTCCCTCAAGGGCGACCTTGTGAAGGACCTAGTGGCAAGCTTCACTGGAAGCAAAGCACAGTTGAAGGTCGATGAAGACACTGAGCTTTTCGATGCTGGCGCCTTGCCAACTGGCGAGGGTAAGTCGATTACGTCTTACAAAGATATCATTAGCTTGGCCAACGAGGTTGGCGATCAAAGCCTCATCTACAAGTTCATGGCATTAGCCACGAACGCTGCGACATGGACGGCTCGTTCCGCATTTGGCCGCTTTGGTTTGAGTAACATCCTGTCCGATGCTGAATTAGACCCCAAGATCTACCCGAAGCTGTATCGATATCGGTTCGATCCAAATTCCAATGTGCGAAAGTCAATGGACGATATTTGGAAAGCTGTCGTCAAAGATCAAACAGCCGTTATTGACGCACACTTTGACGCTATCATGAACGACCTCCTGAAGAGTATCCTTGATGGAAGAGAATGGCGCGTACGAGAGGCGAGCTGCGCAGCGATTGCGGAACTCATCTACGGGCAGCCATTCACGAAGTACGAAAAATATTACACGGATATCTGGAAGGTGACGCTGAGAGTCCTGGACGACCAAAAAGGTTCAGTTAGGGAGGCTGCGCTGAAGCTATGCATGAGCCTGTCGAAAACCCTGGTCACACAACTCCAGGAAAACAACTCTTCTACTTCTGCGAAAGCCATGATTTCTCAGGTTCTCCCGTTCTTGATGTCTGACAAGGGAATCGAGAACTCAGTAAAGGAGGTAAAGTACCTATCGATCAGCACCATTCTAGATGTTGTCAAGAACGGAGGCGATGCGCTAAAGCCCTTTATCCCGATTATCATCACACATTTCCTCGGGTTACTCAGCACGGTGGAACCAGAAGCAGTGAATTACTACTACCAACGAGTCAGCGAAGAAGATCGGGAGGGCCTCGACAAGTTACGAAGTAATGCTGCTACACGGTCACCCTTGTTCGAATGTATCGTTGACTGCTTGCGGTTTGTCGACGAAGACGTGATGAAGGAATTAGCTCCGCAACTTGTATCAACCATCAAATCTGCCATCGGCATGCAAACGAAGGTTGGCTGCGGCGAGGTCCTCAGTACCCTGGCCCTTAGGCATAGCATCCTTCTGCCACCGTACAGCGCAACATTCCTCAAGGCAATGGAGACGCAAATCCTAGATCGCAATCACGAAGCAAATAAGGCCTACGCGAGGAGCTCTGCGTATCTATTGAGGTCAGCGACTACAGAGACTCGAGATCGGTTCACCTCGAGGCTCTTAGACTTATACTTCGGAGCCGAAGATGATACCAGACGACAGAAAGTTGCCGACGCAGTCTTGGCCATAGCTAATATCTCCCCGGATGCATTTACTGACCTAGAGGCTCGTCTCTTACCCTTTGCATATTTCGGAAAACACGACACGGATGAATACGTATCCGAGGAATTCGAGGCTGTTTGGAACCAACACGCGGGCGGAAGTCATAGTGTAAAGCGCTTCATTGATGAAATCACTCAACTTGCGTCGAAGGGCTTGAATACATCGAAGTGGGCTTTGCAACATGGTGCCGCGTTGACGATCGCGTCTATGATTACAGCACTCAGCAGCGCCGTTGGGAAAGATGGCCAGTTCTCTGAGGCTGATTTACAGAGAATTTGGCCTGTACTGGATAAAGCGCTGGCGCTCAAGACATTCAAGGGCAAGGAGAAGCTGGTGACTGCATATCCCCTCTTCGTACTTCACGGCAAGAAACTGTGGAGTACGGACCCGGCTCTCGCGGCACAATTGAAGAAGATAGCTATCCGTGAGGCGAAACGAAACAACGAAGAGTATCGGCCTCATGCCTTCGAAGCACTCGCAGAGTTTGCTAGAGCCCGAGAGGATTTAGACGTGTATACAGAGGTGGTTGGCCTTGTATCGGAATACTTAAAGCCGGATAATGAAGCACACAAGGTCACGGAGCTGGAGCGAAAGACGGCCGACGCAGCTTTGAAAGTTGCCATGACGGCTTATAATCGCCAAAAGATGCGAGCCGCACCAATTACTGTACTCAATGATGTGGCGACCACTGCAGAAGGAGCAAAGCAAGCAATCTCGCTAGCCAAGGACACATGGTTCACCAGCGCGGCTGAGCTTATGAACCAGGCAGCTGCGCCAGAAGGTTCTCCGGACTCAACGGCCGGAGTAGTTGCTACCCGGTGGTTCAGACTACTAGTGGCAGACGAAAACGACGCGGTTCTTGAGAACCAGCGTTCAAGTAGGGCCAAGGCACTCGATGCTTTCGTGAAGGCATGGAAGAAGGGCGTATTTGGGCCGGTTAACGAGCAGGGATCGTTACGGGAAGAGATGGAACAGAAGCTGAAGTCTATGGTGGAGACGGAACGGTCAATAGATGTGCAGAAGCTGTTGAGTCAAGTAGTTCAGCAGCTTGTCGCCTGATGGGAAGGCGAGTACATGGGTCGAGAGCGACGATGAAGAACGGCGTTATGGGGGATGAATATACGATTTAATAGATATTTCATTGCTTTTAATCTTGGTGGCATAACTCTACTATTCGGTGATAAAGAAGGTAAGGGTAGACGATGAAGCAAGCAGTTTCCTCGTGGAGACGATTGATAAGTCTGATCTGTACCTACCTACCTAATGTATACGCGGCCATCGTCCGGAACTTTGGCCCGTGAATATTAGGAAGGTAGCTGATTCCGCCTGACCGTAGTTGCTAATAGATCCTTCCAAGTTCACCTTTGGAAAGAGGCGTATGGATTCCGCCTCCCGTGTGTATCGCCTACCCAGGTACATCTATAGGTACAACCCTACTTCCTGCCCTAGCTGCATCACTAATAATAAGTATCCCATCAATGTTTGCAAATCAGATTCGGCAGTCTCTGCGACGTATGAACTTTTGGAGAGCCCCTTACGTCAGTGAGCATTAGGTACTCACATGTAGGTATACCTAAGGTAGGCACTGAAAGGTCGAGTACATCCATCCAACCTGCCTGGGCACCTAAGGCGAGGGGCGAGGGGTGGTCAGCAACGGAATTTTTACGGCAAAAGATAACGCCGTTCCCACTATTTTAGCGTCCTATCTGCCCTATCAGGCTATCAGGTACCTATCGGTGCTCGGCCCCACAAGATTGTGTTGCGTCACAATAGCCGCCTGTAAACCATGACAAGACAAGGTCAACTACGACTACGACTGCATCGCACATACAAACCGACTTTGTCTTTCCGTTCACCTCAACGGCCATCGGTGTTTGGGGCTATTTGCGACACTAGATTGTTCCTGCAGATTTCACAGGCAAACATCCAACAAGGCGTCCTGGCTGGCCCATTGTGAATTCGAGCCCGTCCGTTTGTTTCCACTCACCTCATTCCAGCTACGGCAAACCCCCACCGCATTCTTTTAACAATACTTATACCTTGACAAGTCGCCGTCTGGTAGTATTCCATTCTACGGGGTATAAATCACCCACCTCGAGTAGTATCCCGTTCGCACAGACCTTTCCGTAGCCTCGTATTTCTATTTTGCGAAATACGCTTCACACGATGGACGAGGACGTCGAACAGTTCAAGACCATAACCGGTGTCGCAGCCGACCATGTAGCCCGCGGCTACCTCGAGATCTCCGGTGGCGACCCGATGCAAGCCATCCAGCTGTTCTTCGAGAACCCCGAGTTAGCGGCAAGCTTCAACGCGCCTGCCGCCTCGACCTCTGCCTCAGCAAGGCAGCCCAGCACAGCCCGAAGTCAACACTTGACCGGTCGCGAAGACGCTAGCGGCGTCATCCACATAGATTCTGACGATGAAGAGGACGTACGGATGGCCGATAATGAATTTGTCGTGCCTGACGACGATGACGATGGTATCGCTGCGGCTGTACGGAACGCTCAGGAGGAGGAAGATGCGGCTATGGCCAGGCGGCTGCAACAAGAGATGTACTCGGAGAACCATTCG
Organism: Hypoxylon sp. FL1857; assembly: GCA_022578955.1. NCBI lineage: Eukaryota > Fungi > Ascomycota > Sordariomycetes > Xylariales > Hypoxylaceae > Hypoxylon > Hypoxylon sp. FL1857. Next base: position 84,756 of record MU400409.1, read on the forward strand.
TTAGGAGACGGTGTGAGAGCGCCTATAGCACAAACAACCGAGACTCTCGCAGCCCCTGACCCGTCATGGGGCCTAGACGATGACCGAGAAGCTGCTGTCATGGAGCAATTACGGCGGCGACGGAGAGCCCAAGGTGAGTGCGAAGCTACGTGACTAATTCCAGCATGGCCACTAATTCCGCTTCATAGGTCCAAGTGCCAACCCCTTCAATCAATCCTCAGTTGATTGGTTCGACGTAGACGATGGCACAGGACCGCGAAACCCGCCCATGCCAGACAGCAGCAGCAGCAGCGCGTCGCGAAGACTTAGAGATCTCTTCGCGCCCCCAACCAGCCTCATGACCCGTCTGCCATTAGACGCCGCGAGAGATCTCGGGAAGGAAGAAAAGAAGTGGATTCTTGTGAACCTTCAAAAATTAGACGACTTTCGATGCCAGGTCCTTAACAGAGACCACTGGAAGAACGAGGACCTCGTGTCCTTAATTCGCGAACACTTCATCTTCCTACAGTACACTCTTGATGACCCGCTAGCGCAGTCGTACACCACATTCTACTTTGCTAACCAGGCACACGAGGACGCAAATAATTACCCACATGCTTCTATCATTGATCCTCGCACCGGAGAACAGGTTAAAGTGTGGTCGGGAGAGTCGTTCCCATCGCCGGCAGAGCTCCACCGTGATCTAGTCGAGTTTCTCGACCGCTACAGTTTAGCGGCTAACAGCAAGAACCCGGTTGTGAAGACAAAGCCGAAGACGAAGCCTAGAGATATTGGTCGCATGACAGAAGAGGAGATGCTTGAGATGGCCCTGCAGAACAGCCTCAACGAGGATGGCGGGCCGTCAGAACCTACTGTTCAGGACCCAGATGCTCTTACGAAGTCGATCGCCGACATTGGGAAGGGCAAGGGTAAGGCAGTCGAAGAGCCTGTTGATCTGACTGGCGGTTCAGCCCAAACACCCCTTTCTCCTCAAGAGGCCGCCTCGTCGGCATTCTCCCAAATATCACCCACGAATCCTCATGTGGAGCCCGAGAACAACCCAGCTACGACGACAAGGATACAATTCCGACATGCAGGAGGTCGCATTATCCGAAGATTCACCATCTCGGATCCCGTCCGCCGTATTTACGAATGGCTCAAGGCCGAGCCTCTAGAGGGCAAGGAGGGAGTTCAGTTCGAGCTCAAGGCGATGCCGGCAGGAAGAGACTTGATCGGGGAGCTCAACAAGACGATCGAGGAGGCTGGACTGAAACAGGGCACGGTCATGATCGAGTTCATCGAGGATTAAGAACCAGCCGCGGCATGGGGATGGCATACATGACTGCGATAGGGGATATAAGAATCGATTGCATTGTATTTCAGGGCTCGCGGATCGCCCTATAGATTTCTCGTACTTGCAATGGCCCGTTTGCTGTTGCGCTGCCTGATTATTGCACGCACAAACTAGAGCTAAATAGGTCCTGGTAGCAACTGAATCCTTAAAGCATGCTGTTGACTTCTGAATTGCTGGTTCGTGCTGCTCGTAATCTGCCTGGCGTAATATGAATTGTCCTAGTCCGGGATAGAATGGCTCCCTTTGCTCGATGCTATGGGTCTTGTATTGCTATTCGTAGAGCTGGTTCAAGTGAGTTGGCTGCCGCATTGAACAATGTACCCCGTGTTTCGGAGGCACGCAAGGAAATAGTTTTGGCAAGTCGACAGCTCTTTAAATTCCGTAAGTATTATTAATAGGCTTGAGAAGGCTGTGACATCGAGTGTTCGCAGTATCATAACACGAAATAAGAGCTTGAGTTGAATCACCTCGTGCCGCGAGAATTCTTGCGTGGTATGCCTAAGGTAGGCACCTAGGTAGCAAAATGGTAACGATAGGTGGATCGAAGATTGGCTGTGTTGCTAGGGCGGTTGCTCCGGTGTGTGTACCCCTATTCGCGAGTAGGTGGTTTCCGGGGATGGGTAGTACGAAGCCCGCCTTCGTCGGTTGTGTTGTTGTTGGGGACGATGGTGATACCTAGTACATGCCCTCCATGATACACCTAACCTACCTCGTAGGCGCATGAAATGCACTACAATTGCTCTTCTGAAGAAGGAATAAGCCCCTTCAAAACATTGTGGGTTGCCCAGAAACCGTAGCTGCCTTCCACGTTTACGAAATTACCTGAAAAGGCAAGCGGTCGCCGCGGTGCCCCCGGGGAGTGGTCCGGCTTTCGGCGGGTGGGGCGCTTAACCGGTCCGGACACCGACAACGTCCTCCGCATCAAAGCCGGCGCTCCAGCCAATGAACACTCGGGGATGTTCCGCGTGCGGACCTTCTCGGCTGCTTCGTAAATATGCCGATAGATCCCACGCATCACCACTTTTAGAGTCCTACGATTAGTTTGAATATTTAATCACTTCCATCTGTAACACTCCAGAAGGTTTTAAAATCCCCATTTCATTTCTCGATTCAGTACCAAGGCGAAAGACTATCCTAGGTACTTACAAAAGACTGACTTGCTGTCAGAAATGCTTCCAGAACCACCAAGGCAATCATCTCAATAAGCCTTATCTCGCATATGAATCCTGATTGATTCTGCGACGGGCATAATTCCTTGTGGTAAAAAAAAAAAAAAAAAAAAGAAAAGAAAAGAAAAACATGAATAAGCGGTGATACTAGTATCGGCAACGAGGCCAAAGAGTCGAATGTCCGTTTCGTTTCCTCAAACTCCATTCGTAACCATCGCAAGTTCATTACTCTGTAATAAGTTAGCGCTTGAGCTTTTCTCGTGGTTCATTCATATGCAGACTTACCCTTAGAGGCGGAGGCAGGACCGGAGGCAGGACCGGAGGCAGGACCGGAGGCAGACGCAGAACCGGAGGCGAACGCAGAGTGATACCTAGAGAGAGACGCAGGGACAGAGGCGGTGGTAGACTCAGACGCAGACGCGGCGGCGGTGGTGGTGGCGGTGGCGGTAGCGGTGGCCTTGCCTTTGCCCTTGTCTTGCGAGTCGGAATAATGTAGATACATGATGCCAGTCGATTGGTTCTTTGGAAGTGGCGCGAGCGAGAAATGTTCGATCTCCAAGCCTCGTCGATTGCAGATGAAGCATTCACGAATGATGGGGTGAACTTGGGCACGGATGATATCGCGTTGATCAGTGTCTTCGGCGCGGGCGGGAGTCGTACAGCCGCCTTCGGTCGTAAGCAGCCCAAAGACGTTGGCCTGGCGAGTGACTCCTAGTGTAACTTGCCCATCGATTAGGCTGTGGTTGAGTAGCGCATGCGACCAGGTACGAGCTTGCAGGACAAATGCAGGCGTGGCGACGGCATGACCCGTGATGATGTCGCGGGGATGAAGCTCACTTCTAAAGATGAGCGAAGACGGATCGCGCAAGCAGAAGTCTGCGAACGTCCACCAGTTGTATCCATAGGACTTCTTGCGGCCAGGAAGGCGCATGCCTTGGTGTCTGGCGCGCCACGTAGTACAATCCTGGTGGTTGCACATCTCCGGGCCGGAGAAGAAGGTGACGGTCTGAGTTTGCGTCGAGAGGATGCTGCGGATCGCCGGATTGGTGCTTCGCGACGCTTTGGAGAGAAGACTGTAATACATGGCGATGGAAGGAGGGTCATTAATGTTAAGTCCGACGTTAGGCACAAGCAGGAACTTCTCCAGCTTGTCATCTTTCTTAACCTTATCCTTGTCACCTCGGCTATTGGTGACTATGGCTCCTAAGACGGCCCGGTCGAAGATGAAGATATCGACCTTCGGGTTGCAGCCCAGGGCCGGGCTTGATAAGATTGGCCCCACTTTATGGAGGCCGACACCGTCCCTCATGTTGAGGTCGGCCGGGTAGGCCTCCCCCGTGTGGGCGATAGCTGCCCACTCCATGTCGATTCCAACCTTCACCCGAGGGTTTTTGGGTTGGGGGGCCTTAGCCCCGCCCTCCTTCTTGGCGGCCTCGTCCTGCGCCTCGGGCGCGTCAACTTCCATCATGAAGCTGTAGACGCCTTTCCCAGGCGCGGCCAATTCAACGTCGCCAGGGCCGAGGATCTTGGCGATATCGTCAGTTATGTCAACGCTTTTGACACACTTATAGGTTTTGCCGTCGCCATCTCTGGCCGGCTCTTCAGGCTCGTCATTGTCAGTAGAGTCGTCATCATCGGCGGGGGGGTCGCCCTTTGTGGGCTGTTTGGTGGCCTTGGCCTTTTCGCGCTCGGCCTGGCGCTCTTTGTGGATGTCCTCGTTGGTATCCTTGAGGATCTTCTCCTTGTATGATGCCTTATAAACGACGGCCCAGATAACGGCTGTTGCGTCCTTGCCCGAGAGCACGGCAGACTGCATGACTTCTGTCACTGTCGAGGTCGAAGCTGCGACTTGGGAATCCATTGTGGAGGAGGTGAGTAGATAGAATGCCTAAAGCGTGGCAAGGTAATTGATTGTGTTGGGGGATGATTGTGTTGGTGGATGGTTGCTCGAACAGAATGAGAGACAGAACGAGATTCGGATTGGGAGAGAGGTTTATTTGCCAGGAGGTGAGTAGATAGAATTCCTAAAGCGTGGCAAGGTAATTGATCGTGTTGGAAGATGATTGTGTTGGTGGATGGTTGCTCGAACAGAATGAGAGACAGAATGAGATTCGGATTGGGAGAGAGATTTATTTGCCAGGAAGTGGTGGTTGTGTTGGTGGATGATTGCTCGAACAGAATGAGAGAAAGAATGAGATTCGGATTGGAAGAGAGATTCGGATTGGGAGAGAGATTCGGATTGGGAGAGAGATTCGGATTGGGAGAGAGATTTATTTGCCAGAAAGTGGTGCTTGGGTAAACAGTGGAAGAGGAGGCGTGTGTTGAGTGAAGGAGGAAGTGTTGAAAGATTTACTTCACTCAGTGCAGGTGGAGGAAGGAAGGTTGGGTAATTGCTGCGGTGGCCAAACAGATACCTAAGGCAGGTACCAGGTATAGTCGAGGGTGCAGTTGTCGGGGGCGATGTGTTGGACAGCGTTATAGTCGACGATATAGTCGCTGAGGATAGTGGGCCAACAACAATGTTTGTGTACTTGGACTGTTAGGTAGGCGCAGCCTGTGACTACTCAGGTACATCCAGCAACTGTCATATAGAGCGCCAAAGAGTTGTATGACGGTTACGAACAAGCATTCACGAAGAAAACGTGTCCAGCTTAAAGAGGATTAAGTTACCGCTATTCTTTTCATTAGCGTTTTAATATCTAACGCCAGGGGTAAGGAAGAGCATCGCCAGCTACATTGGAGCTAGGTTAGGAGCCATCAAGCTATATCGACATAAGAAGAGCAGTCCCTCTTCCCTCTTCAAATCTAACCTTGAGATAATAGTGTTAAAATTGGCAACCTATACTCCCTATATGGCTCTCCTCACCCCTTTTATCCCTCGGTCCTTATCCTATTATCCACCCGAAAAGGACTGGATTTCATACATCTTCCTTAACAGCATGCTCATACTAGGCGTACACGGATATTACGAGGAGTTTCTTCAAGCTATGAATGATTCGGCTTTACGGCTTCCAATATTAATCATCAGAGGATTATGATTTGTTGTGCCTCAACCTTTCTTTACACTATTAAGGCGTGAGGTTCGGACATATATAGGGGTCCTTACCCGCGTGGCTTGGGTTATCATCACACTCTAGGCCCCAAATACTCTCCAGTTAGTAAACCTCTTCTTATTCTATCACAAGACTGGGGGCTGCGAAGAACCAGGGGTTATGATAACATAAATCATGCGCTGATGTTTATTATTAAGGGGTATCACTACAAGGACCATCCCAGCCATCTATCTACTTTATATACAGCATAAGCGGCCTATTGCTTGACTCTATCACGATCGAGGTCGACGTCAGCTAGCTTTACTGGCTTTGTCCAGAAGATGAGTTTATGCCCTACAAAGAGCACAACGAATAATATGAGGGAGACGTATGCCGCAAAGAAACCGCTGGTGCTCCACTCAATGAACACAGTAAACCCGTTCGTTAAAAGGATCAAGACGCAGAAGAAAAGCCCGAACCATGTCAGGTATGGTTGGAGTGGAGCTGCGTACGGTAACTCCTTTCGGGGAATCCCTCGAGCCTTTAGGGCATTCATGAAACGCAAATGGCAGATGCTAATACAAGACCAGGTAATGAAACCAGCTATAGCCGTAATATTCAACAGCCAGGTAAAGACGTCACCACCGTTTTGCGATTCGTTGAGGAAAGCGAGAAGTCCGATTGCCGAGGTGACAGCAACTGCCAAATAAGGGGTTCCGTGCTTGTTCGTACGGGTTAAGAAGGCTGGGGCATTGTTCTCCGAGGCCAGACCGACCAGAATTCGACTTCCGGAATACACGTTTGAATTCGCGGCGGAGAGAACAGCCGTTAATAAGACAGCATTGATGATGTGAGGGAGAACGGGAACACCGGCAAGGTTGGCTGCGATGACGAGCGGTGACGCAGAAGCATCTGTAGTGCCGATCGAAAGATCCGGTGTGTCAGACGGTACGAGCAAGCCAATGAAGAATATGGTTGCAACAAATAGCGACACGATCCCCCAGAATGTCCATCGGATTGCCTTTGGGACGGATCTGGCTGGATCATGGGTCTCTCCTGCGCCGATACCGACAAGCTCTGCGCCCTGGTAAGAAAATCCCGCGGTGACGAGGACAGACCAGAATCCAACAAACTTGCCCGAGTCTCCGGTGGTTATATATTCGGCGAAAGGACCAGGGTTTTGCCAAGCATGAAATCCGAGGTATCCATTCTGGCCGGCCCCGGCATCTATACAAATGGCGAAGATGATGAAGCCGATGATGGTGACAACCTTGATGCTCGCGAACCACATCTCAAAAGCTCCAAACCATCGAATGGGCAGAAAGTTGACTGCTGTGAAGATTGCCCAGAAGATAGCGATGAAAATGCCGATGTTGAGGCTTGAGTCCCAGTACTGAATAATGAGGCCGGCTGCGACGAGCTCGAGAGCGAACGTTATCGACCAGCTAAACCAGTAGATCCATCCCATTGCGAAGCCGAGAGAGCGATCGACAAACCGAGAAGCGTATACTGTGAAGCTACCAGCTACGGGTATAAAGGTAGCCATCTCACCCAGGCTTGTCATGACCGAGAAGACGATTGAGCCGACAAAGATGAAGGCGATGAGACATCCTACCGGGCCAGCAGTTGCCAAGGCCTCTCCACTTCCGATGAACAGGCCCGTTCCTATAGTTCCTCCAATCGCGATGAACTGTAGATGGTGGCTGCGAAGGCCCCGTTGCAGCTGGTCGTCGCCAGCTTCAACATCGTTCTGGCCGGTGGCAGACAGAGAGGCCTCTTTGGAGCTCTTTTCCCCTTCGCTGGCTGATGGGTCCATCTCGACAGTTGAATCGACTTGACGAACGGCCCACGGGGATGACAAGCCGCTAGGAGGGCCTTGTTATGTAATTAGTGGTCTGAGAAGGGATGCAGAGAGAAAGGGAAGCAGGGTGGTGTGGCCGCAGCGAGATTCGTATTCATATAAGGTTCCTGGGGTCGGTTACCATCGACTTTGGCTGGCGAGATGCATGCAGCTTCTAGAAAAAGTTTTCGAAGAGCCCGTTTACAACCCAGGGTGGAAGACTTGACTATAACGGGGTGGCCGAAAATGTCTCATGATCTCCAGTCGGGTCCATTGCTACGTTTCGTAGCTACACTACGAACTCGGTTAAGACTAATTTGCCCTATCAGTGGCGTATCGCGAGAATAGCTCCACTGAAATATTTTTTTTTTCTCCTTCCCCTATCGAATTGACGAATGGCACTCTAGGCGCATTTACCGTAACACTACGCGCTACTTTATCAAGGGTAAGTGGATCGAATTAGAGAATTTTTGCCGTTCGCACGATCCCGACAATGGTCCTGGGTTCTATTGACATCACGTGGTAGAAGTGAGGCTCTCATCACCCGTCAAGTCATGATATCATCCCGTTGACTAAGCGTTCAATACCCCTGCAATGGGAAGACCCTTCATCCCGAGTTAAGAAAAACAATTCCTATGGTTCAATCCCGATAGGATAACTTCACAACGGGTTCTAACATCTCTACCCAAGTCACCCATAACTGTTACCAGTAGATATTAGCCAATGCTTCTAGACAAGAACGATAAGGTGTTAAGCTCTTTAGACTAAAGTAACCCCGTGGGTCAACACATTTAGCTTAGACCTCAAGACCCGTAGTTAATCCCCGCGTAATTTCCATCGGCATAGTCTTAAGGGTATATATACCTAGCCGTCGGTAGAATATTTCAATCAAGGTATTTGATATTCAGAATAAAGCTCACTATATGGTATACCATGGCCCTGAGTATATTCCTCTAATTAACTACACCGATACACGACTCTTTCTCTGTATATATGGTTTATATGCATATATATACAAAATTACGAGTATATAAATCGCATATCCATGTATGCAAAGAGCCGTTTATATGAGGTCAATTGCAGCGCTCTTCTTGAATATTACTTGAGCTATATTCCCTTTAATCGAGCTACTGTGGTTATACAACCAGGTCCAAGTCCAGGGTCTTATTGTTCATCTGACCTAACCTCATCGTACATGCTTGAGAGTCGAGGCCAATAGACATTCTCATCTGGGGGCGCTATCCGCGGCATACCGTATCCGAATATGTACAGCTGGTTTCCTAGAGACGTCATTGGTCGCAGGAGATGGCTAGCTGCGTGCCAAACACTGTAAGAGGGAAACTGGATGCGATCTAGTCTCTTCGAATGTCTTTACAACTCCGGATCACGGACCACATGTATTCGTTTATCTTATTCTACCCGTTGTACAAAAATCAACTCACCTGCCGAAAACGTATATATCTTTCTATTATAAGAAATCATCCCGGTTATCTTGATGTCAAGAAAGAACTGCATACCTTCACCACGACTCACAGTAAGCTAGCATCTCGATCTCGATCTCGATCTCGATCTCGATCCCGATCCCGATGCCAAGTTCCATAGATCCGTAGCGGTCACCTTGCATAATTTCGACGCCGAGATATACCCTATCCGGCGGGCAAACAAATAAAAACAGGACCTCAAATGGTGTTACACAACCTGTATGCTGTGTTACAATCAACTAGACTTAGGTTATGGAATCGTGGATCTCTTATTAAATATCTATACTTCTGTCCGGTTCACCTAGACTTGTCTCTAAACAATAGTTGAACGGTTTATCGAACTCAATGTCTTCTCCCCAAACGATGAATTATCTTGACTTGGGTGCCGGAAGAGTCAAGAAAGGAGGCCTTAGTTGAGACGCGTGGCAGGCAGGGATCATTCTCTGCCCGTTTGTGCATTTTGTGACAATGCGCGAGCCGAACGTCTCGTAACAAATAAAATGCATCTCATAGATTAAACAGTTTGGTCATGACACCATCAATGCGATGCTGAAGAGGCAACACAACCTAATGTGGGAACGAAACCCTCGAAGCTGATAGGAGGTCTTATAGTTGGCGTGGTTTGATATAGCATTTTATCAAGCCACTGCTTATGTTTTCGGTAAGCAGTAATGGCTTGACCAATAGCAATCTACGCGATTGCGTCTATAGGATGTGTCATGATCCCCGGGTTTGTCTATGCCTACAGGGATCGTCGGCAGATGGCACATGTTAAAAATAAATGCACTGTTATGGCCAATAGATTGACGTGATATTTACGTTATGGATACAAACCATCACGTAGGAAGGGGGGAGATGGGCGATGGAACTCTTCACGCTGGCGGGTTCCTATGTGCGCTCAATCTTCACTTATATAACGCGGTATCTATTAAGGACGATCCGGATCCCTCTATCATGTTTTATTTCTCTCCGATACTTATCCTATTCTGATATCTCTGGTACCTCTGATATATGATACATAAAATCGGTCGTCTTCACAATGAGTTTACCTTCACAATCTCCAATAGCGTGGCAAGATGGTAGCCAATGGGTGTTTCCCTCTACCCAGTTGCCCTCGTATTTGTTCGTTGTCGGCGTGGTGGCTATAATAACTACCTTTTATACATGGACATCGTCAGACAAGAGCATAAATGCCCTCCCCTATATAAACCCTTCTGGCTTTTTCACCAGTATTGGAGCTAAAGTAAGTACAGTAACCATCAAAGATGGCAGTGCAGACAAATGGCTGACCCGTTACACTGTAAAGCGAAACTTCTGGGCATCGTCGTTGAGCTTGGTGGATGAAGCGCGAAAGAAATTCCCCAATCAGCCTTGGCGTGTCCTCACAGATTATGGGGATAGAATTGTCTTACCTCCCCATTTGATTAAGGACATTCGCAACGAGAAGAATATGCACTTCCTTAAAGGCTTCAACCTGGCATGTCTCCAAACCCAGGCCCTTTTCAAAACGCTCTCGGCCCATTCGCGTTACGTCTTACTAACAGCCTTGGCGATTCATGCAGGATTCCAATGGCGGACTTCCAGGTTTCGAGCCAATATTGCTTATTAGTCGAGATGATATGATGGTGACGTCCATAATTAAGAAATATCTGGTTAAACCTTCCGGTACGTCGACGGAAGCCTGCGAATCAGTCTGACATCGATGTTCAGGTTCTAAGAATACTGATTACCATACATTTAGTTGAAATGACGAAGGCTTTATCTGACGAATCAGAATTCATTCTCTCAAAGTTTATTGGTGAATCTCCAGGTATGTTCTACCAGAATCGTACATCCTGAGAGAAGCATAGCTGATGAGAAAAGACTGGCGTGAAATGGAGTTGGCGCCTCTTATGAGTGAACTTGTCCCCCGTCTGGCATCACGCGCCTTCCTGGGTGAGGAACTTTGCCGGAATGAAGAGTGGCTCGACGTTACTCGGAAGTGGCAGCATAGCTGGCTCTTCGGGACGACCATACTCAACCTATTTCCAAGGCCTATTCGCAAACTTGTGCATTGGGTGATCCCAGAGTGTATTGTGCTTAGGTCTGCGATGAAGGATGCCCGACGGATCATAGCACCCACTCTAGCCAAGCGCCGGGAGATGAAAGAAGCTGCCATTGCTGCAGGCCGGGAGGCCCCCAAGTTCGACGACGCCTTTGAGTGGTTGGAAGAAGAAGCGGCGGCTAGAGGGCTGGTTTTCGATGAGGCTTTGGCAACGGACTTCCAGGTGATCATGGGGTTCGTCGCTTTCCATACGACTACCGACGTGCTCAAACAGTTCATGATCGACCTCGCGTACCACGAGGAATACATGCAGCCGGTTCGTGAAGAGGTTATCGATCTTCTACGCACTGAAGGCATGTCTAGGACATCATTCTACAAGATGCAGCTGCTCGATAGTGCCATCAAGGAAACGCAGCGCTTGAAGCCTATTGAGCACAGTGAGTAATATTTGAACGTGCGACGAATTCAATGGGATCGTAGCTGATGACCCTGCTGTACAGTCATGCTACGTCGTCTAGTGCTGGATGACGTACGGCTCTCGAACGGCCTTCTCCTGAAGAAGGGGACCCGGACCTTGGTGGACTCGCGCGCGATGAGAAACCCAGCCGTGTACGAAAACCCGGACGAGTGGGATGCGACTCGTTTCGTCAAGCTTCGCTCGCAGCCCGGCGGAGCGGCTTCGGCTCAGCTGGTCTCCCCGACTGTGAACCACTTTGCTTTCGGCTATGGCAAGCACGCATGTGCCGGGAGATTCTTCGCGGCGAACTCCCTCAAGGTGATCCTCTGCCATCTGCTGGTCAAGTACGAATGGAAGCTGGTGCCTGGGACGGACCCGACGCCAATAGGCATGGGAGTCAACTTCATATCAAATCCCACAGTCAAGATCCTAATCCGACGAAGACAGGACGTCGAGGTCGATCTTACCTCGATCTGAGACACATGGATATCGTTGCTGAAGGAATTGGGGCCATCATAGGTATGGATAATGACTGAATTGGGCTGAGAACACGAAGGTTTGTATTGAATATCAATTAGCCTATAACGTACAGGAGACCCTTTTTGCTTATCTAAAGTAATGACTCTTCTGGCAAGGTTGTCGAATGGCTGGTGATACTTCCATACAAAACGTAACAGCAGATTGCTTTGCTCTAGGGGAGTTGTCCCATTCTTGATGTCGCTACCAAGTCAATCAAATAGCCACGTACACCCTATAGTCACAAATAGATTCATTACAAATAGGTAGAAGATCGTCTCAGGGTTTACTATCTAATCCTTGTGATATGGTTCGTGGTTCGTGGTGGGACGTCATGGCTGATATGTGAACTCGCTGCCTCAGCTTGAAAGCTCTCTGCGGATGGAGGGGAAGCGTGTTAGGTAATCCTTTACCCCCACCATCCCTGTCTGTGGCTTGAATCTATATTATGTAAATGTGTTTTCGTGGCTTGGGTTTTATTGGACGGGGGTTACCCGGACAGAAAAACCTAGCGCCGTGGCGTTATTTACTTACACGGGAACGGGAACGGGAATCGTGCCTAGCTACGTGACGACGTAACAGCGTAACAAGGATACAAGGATTCTCAGCCCAGTTGTTGCGTGCTGTTCAGGGACTGTCCATCCCCCTCGTCCAATCGATCAACGTTCCCTCCTCAACCCCACGGCGGGCAACCTTGTAGCCCTGTCAGACCTGTCAGACCTGTATCCCCCAGCTCTCCCACATCAGCAACAAATCACCTGTCTCAGTTTTCGACTTGCCTATTCCCACTCGTCACCTTGTCACCTTGCCTGGGCATGCATTGATTGCCATTGCCGCGTTTGTTGACATTGCCTTTGTCGCATTGATGCATGCACGCTACCGAATCACCGGTAGTTTCGCCGCCTCTCGTCCTTCCTTGAAGCTTGCATTTTTGTAGTAGACACTCATTCTTTGGATTGCGCCCCCTTCCACTCATTCCCCTCTGACTGGCCAATGCAGCAACCGACTTGCGACTACTACAGCTTTTGAATACCTTTTTAGAAAACGGCTATCAGCGTCTATTCGGTGAGGATTCGACTGCGGCTGTGTACAACGACCAACCTTCACCTCCTTTCCGGAACCCACCAATCCTGAGTCACCACGACTTGGCTTCTCGCTCCCTACTCCCTACCCCACGATAACTTAAATAACCGAAGTCGCACTGCCACGATTCACGAGACGATCTATTACGAATAACGAGAAATACGCGACAACATGGCCGAACGAGATTATGACGAGAGCAACGAGGCATTAGACCCGGAGCTCCTATATACCAAAGAATATTGCATTGGTTAGACTTTCATGGAGGGTTTGGCTGGAGACCGCTGCTGACTTGTTGCGCTCTAGGCGGGGGTAGCTTTGGAAAAGTATTCAAGGGGTTCGTGTTCACAGCGGAACTGCTTCCTGGATGCCAATGGCTAATTTCTAGACCAGGGTCGAGAAACGAAGCGGACAAGCCGTAGCGATCAAGGTCATCGATATCGAGAGCGCCGAAGATGAGGTCGAAGATATTATACAGGAGATCGCTATTCTTTCCGAGCTCCAATCCCCATACGTTACCAAATACTACGGCTCATATGCGAAGGGTGCCGAGTTATGGATCGTGATGGAATTCTGTTCCGGTGGAAGTTGCGCCGACCTGATGAAACCCGGCACGATAGGAGAAGACTACATCGCAATCATCATAAGGGAGTTGCTTTTGGGCCTGGACTATCTGCATGCGGACAAGAAGCTCCACCGAGATATTAAGGGTATATAGCATGCATTTGAATCTCGCTACCACTGCAGAGTACTGACATAGTATTGACACAGCGGCGAATATCCTGCTGAGTTCTAATGGCCAGGTCAAGTTGGCCGATTTTGGTGTCTCCGGCCAACTTTCGGCCACTATGACAAAGAAGAACACGTTCGTTGGTACTCCGTTTTGGATGGCCCCGGAGGTCATCAAGCAGTCTGGATACGACCACAAGGCGGATATTTGGTCACTAGGTATTACAGCATTAGAGCTCGCCAATGGGGAGCCGCCTTACGCCGATATTCATCCCATGAAGGTCTTGTTCCTGATCCCGAAGAATCCCCCACCTCGACTAGAGGGGAATTTCACCAAAGCATTCAAAGATTTCGTCGAACTCTGTCTGCAAAGAGACCCGAAGGAACGGCCTGCAGCTAGAGATCTGCTCAAGCATCCTTTCATACGAAAAGCGAAGAAGACCAGCTGCTTGACAGAATTGATCGAGCGTTATAGTCGATGGAGCGCAACGCACAAGTCAGAAGATGAGGAGCACCAAGACCAGGGTGAAGACTTGGCCGCGCCACAAAACGTCAACGAGGATATGTGGGATTTTGGCACCGTCCGGCTAGTAGGCGACCGAGGAGGTATAATTAACCGACCTGGACTGAACGCTATGGATGATTCTGCTAGAAACGCAAGGGCGTCGAAGCCATTAGAGCCAGATTACGGTGAGAGCCCCAGAGCAACCTCGCCAGCCAAAGTCCAAGCTCAAGACTTCGCCGATACGTCCGTATCTAGCACCCTCAAAGCCACCAACCCTCCTGGGCTGGGGACATCCCGTCAGTCCTCGCCACAGCGCCGACCGGTCCCTACCGGAGCATCTGTATCACCTTCGAAGGTTCCATTACCTCCATCAAATCCCAATACCCCACGACCTCTCTCAAAGCAGATACCTGCTGTTCCTACCATGACGTCTCCCGACTACGACCGAGCTTTGAAGGACCAATTACAGCACGACATGGGTGCTCTTAGCATTGCTCCTCCCCCTCAACCTCAATTCGCCAACGTACAGCAACACCCGATACCCAAGAACTCTCAGCCACAGCTACAGCAACAGCGCGGAATTTCCAGACCAAGTCCATTCAACCTCCCCGAAATCCCCCCATACCGCGGACCTAGTTCGCATCATCAGCAGCCGCCCCAAAGATCTAGCAACCAACAGCCCAACTCCAGCTCGCAGGCATTCCCCTCCAAAGCGCAACCCAAGCAGCACACGCCCGCACCAGACTCCTTCCCACCGCCCGGCCCCGCGAACCCGAACGGCGAGCTGGACGCCCTCAACGACGTCATCTTCCCGGCCCTCGAGGAGGCCCTCAAGAGACGGCAGATTCGGCTACAGCAGATCTACCGCAACGAGAAGGTGGTTACCCCGCAACGCCAGCGCGCCGAGGCCGCGCACGACCGCATCCGCAAGCACGTGTACAAGCTGGCCAACGTGTGTAAGGAGATCGACCGGCTGGACAAGAGCGAGCCGGTGGGCATGGGCAAGGACGTGGGTACGTTCCTCGAGGGCCTGCTTGAGGAGATCCTGGTCCGAGTCGAGCCGCTGGACGAGGATGAGGGGTTATGAATCCATGAATGGCTGGATCAGATTGAGTGAACGAACGAATGGATGGATGGACGGACGAATGAACAAATATACCAACAACACACACGGACGAATAAATGAATTAAATGGATGATAGAGGAGCACACACACACTTATCGGTGGAAAGAAAAAAACGGAACCCACAAGGGGAGCTGGGGGCTAACGCGTTGCTGTGTAAGTTATATATCTAATAAGAAGGGTATGCTATGGGATGGATGCTATGGGATAGGACGAGAGCCCCCTGCTTGTCTAATTAGAGGCTGTACTTAATCCATCGCCACCGCCGCCGACGCCGCCGCCACCCCATTCCCGTGCTAGAGCCAAGGTGCATTCATATACCTAGCTAAGCTTGTTTGTCTTAGGTTCTAGTCTTCCCGTCCCCCGTCTGTATGTATGCGTGTTTGGATGCGAGGCAAGGCGAGGCAAGGCATGGTCTACGGTATTGCTGAATAACAATAAAAAAAAAAAACAATAGAAAGGATAAAAGAAACCACATGCCAGTCCTTCACCATCACATCTCCTCGCCTGAGGCTAACTCCTCTCACCCCGATGACCGCCCTTTACGCAATCTAACCCTAATCCCCTCCTTTCCTTGACCAACGGAGCGGGATTGGCGGTAGTCGTGGTTGTGGTCGTGGTAGTTCTGGTGGTGGCGGCGGCAGCAGCACCTTGCCTAGTGTCCTTCCCGCCACCGTTGGAGATGCTCCCGGCGCGGCTGCGCTGCTGCAGCTGCCAGGCGTCCTCGCGCTCGGGCGGCGCCCAGCACAGGTAGTCCTGGCCGAAGAGGAGGCGGTGGTCGCGGCGGTGCTCCTCGAAGACGTCGCGCACGCGCGAGACGTAGTACGTGTACAGCCGCTCGATCTCGGCCTCCTTGTCGCGCGCCGGCTTGTGCGGCTGCGCCTCGTGCATCCGCCATAGCTCCCGCAGGTTCCACACGTACGTCTGCCGCAGGTCTCGTCGAGATTCGTTGTATTGCTGTATCGAGTCCATGAGCTGGCATGGTGTTAGTCTGGTTATTCATGTTCCGAAGGGGGAGCGAGGAGCCAATTGTGGGGGAAAGACTTACGAAGGCTCGATAGTGACACTCCGAACCCGGACAATCCAGATGGTGTTCGTAGTGCTCGTGTAGGCCGGGTGGGTAGTACAACTGCTGGCCATAGTGGCCGTAGGAATGCCGGGAGCGGGTGCTCGCGAACGGGTAACGCTGCCGTGGCTGCCACGGCGAGTTCTCGTCTGATTTGTTCGCCCTGTATACTCTCTCCTGCTGTCTGTATTTTGCTGTACTGCTCACAATGGCAGCTGTCGCCGTCAGGGCCGTTATAGCTGCTGTTGCGAGTTGGGCCATTTTCTGTGGTGTAGATGGCTAGCTGCTAGTAACAATGATGGGCGAGTTGCTAGTGAGGATGAGCGGGCTGCATCACGGGCGGAGCCAAGACGGCAATAGAGGTTTTTGGTCGATGGAGAATATAATGACTTGAACTTTTTAACACATTGGATTCCATCCAAGTAATTTGTAATGCTTATTGATAGGTCTGTTGTTGCATCCCAAAGGGGTTTATTTTCTAGGAGATCGCTAAGGTGTATTGGCGTGTGCCCGCAATCTTCAAACCTGGGAAGTCGTGTTGAGAAAGGGGGGTCGACAAGATAAAGGCGAAGGGACCTTGTCTAGCCGGTTATCTAAGAGATATTGCGTCAAATGCGTATGGTTTGTGGCGGACTTGGCTCTTGCCCATGGTGAAGTTTCGAATATGGTAGCCATTTAGGTCAAGTAAAACGACATAGGTTACAGAGTTGATATCAATTATCAATGAACGAAAGGTTTGGAGAGCTAGGCGATGCTTACTTTCAATGAAGATCCGGCTTCTAGGCCTATATCATACGTAGGCAGGTATGACGTCTACGTGTAGCTTCAAATCTCCAGTCTCGTCAGGTGAAAGTAAGAAGCTATTGAGGACCGGGTCTTACAGAAGGCAGGTAGCTGGTGGAAGAGGTATAACCAGACCTGACAACTTGAGCAGTCATGTCGGGTCCTACCCGAAGAGTGCTGCAGGTAGCATGGGTGTCACATTACTTAGGTACGTCAAAACGCCAGAGATCTTATGAGTTTCGCTTATTCGAAGGATAAGATATGACAAGCGCTACTGAGGAAATCAGGACGAAAGCGGCAAGTGGAAGGCAGTTATAGAATTTCATCTTCTACGGAAAGCGCCGTATACAGCTTCCGTCAATATGGCCCAATACTCTTTAGACTGGCCCATGAAGCTGTAAGGGCTCGAGGAATTGCGAGAGATCCGAGTCAGATGGGGCTATTGATGAGCTCATTTCAATGCTATATCGAGAAAGTAATATCGTAGTGGTAAATATGGCATAGTTTAGTTCTGTTGTTAAAAAGCAACTGCTAGGATTGTGAGTTTATCTCCGACGTACAAGTTGATGTAGTTGTGAATCTCAGTAATCTCCCTAACGCACCTGCGAATGACGTTGCGAGTTTTAAGCCTCGGTTCATCAGATCTGATAAGATAGGGCGCCACAATTAAAATGCATACTATATAGATGTGGCTGGGGTTCTTTCCTTACATCAAAGTGCATGAGCGCTAAACCGTTTCGAGGATAGCAACGTTGCTGCTACGCAAAACTGGAGCAGGTCTCGGGATCAGGTTGCGCAGGATTTGGCAGGTTGGGTGCTAAAAATTGAACCGTGCTTTGCCCGTTCACCCGATCGGAATGCCACGGCTGGCTCCCAAAATCCTCCCACCAACCATTCCTACCAGGCCTATCCACCAAGCCTTTTTGTGTTTGCGCCATTTGCAAGTCTTTGCATCACCTATTACCTACTTTCTCCTCCAGTCCCGACGACGCATCTTTCCCTTTTCAGCACGCCATACACCAGATTCACCCACGATGCTGTCGCGAACCTCTGCCAGAGCTGCCCAGGTACATATGTCTCGCAATTGCCGAGCTCAATGGCTCGAGCGAGTCCCCGCATCACAATCACATGCTCTTTTTCGCGAGGACAATGTGGCTAACCCTGCTCTCTCGTAGCGCCTGGCGCGAACTGCCGCTCGCCAACAATCGCACATTCAAAATGCGACTCGATCCTTTGCAACGGTTCAATCTGATATTTTCAAGCCTACGAAGTATGGTGGCAAATACACCGTCACCCTCATTCCTGGTGACGGTATCGGTGCCGAGGTAGCGGAGAGCGTCAAGACGGTGTTCAAGGCCGACAGCGTGCCCATTGATTGGGAGCAGGTCGATGTCTCTGGTGTCGAGAGTGGTTCGCCTGGTAGCCTGGAGGAGATGTTCCGGGAATCTGTCGCTTCTCTTAAGAGGAACAAGCTGGCACTGAAGGGAATTCTCCACACGCCTATCAGCAGATCAGGACACCAAAGCTTCAACGTCGCTATGCGACAAGAGCTCGACATCTACGCCTCCATCTCCCTAATCAAGAACATCCCCGGCTACAACACCCGCCACAAGGATGTCGACCTATGCATTATCCGAGAAAACACCGAGGGTGAATACAGCGGCTTGGAACACCAGAGCGTACCGGGCGTCGTCGAGTCCCTCAAGATCATCACCCGAGCCAAGTCGGAGCGCATCGCCAAGTTCGCCTTCTCCTTCGCGCTCGCCAACAATCGCAAGAAGGTCACCTGTATCCACAAGGCCAACATCATGAAGCTGGCCGACGGTCTCTTCCGAAGCACCTTCCAGCAGATCGCAAAAGAATACCCCACTCTCGAGACCAACGACATGATTGTGGACAACGCCAGTATGCAGTGCGTGTCGAGACCTCAGCAATTCGATGTTATGGTTATGCCCAACTTGTACGGTGGTATCCTGTCCAACATCGGTGCTGCTCTCGTCGGTGGTCCCGGTATTGTTCCCGGCTGCAACATGGGTCGCGATGTTGCTGTTTTCGAGCCCGGTTGCCGACATGTCGGTCTTGATATCAAGGGCAAGGACCAGGCCAACCCCACTGCTCTCCTCCTCTCCGGATCTATGCTCCTCCGCCACCTCGGTCTAGACGACCACGCCAACCGTATCTCCAAGGCGGTCTATGGCGTGATTGCCGAAGGGTGAGTTCCCCTCCAATTTTTTAAGTTGCGATTATGTTTGTCCAATACTGACAATTTCCACAGCAAGTACCGCACCCGCGACATGGGTGGCGATGCCACCACGCACGAATTCACCCGTGCCATCCTCAACAAGATGGACACCTTGTAATCAAACCCTTTGTCATAACCTTTAGACCCGACCCTGAGACCACGGCCCGCTTCCTACGTGTAACTCTGAAATAGATACCTAGAGGATGGGAGGAAACGATAGCATGACTAACATGGAGTCACGGAAGGCGAAGTTGGGGGGAAATCCCTAGACATGTACTGTACGTAGAATAGGATATGCTTGCCCTGCATAAAGTTCATTGTTTTACAGCATCGTTCTATCCTATCAGTTTCACTATCATATGACGATCCATCTAAATTGTGGCTCTTTAGAAAGGGTTTGAATTTAATAGGTAAGCCCGATATCTCCGGATATCGGAGATATCGGCATTACAAACATCTAAGGTCAAGCGATTCACTCGGGCAAGATTGTTGTTAAGGTCTAATTCAGGGGGTCGGTCACATTTGGGGACTTGGGAATAATATGGCGGATGGCAGCTCAGGCTTGAGATGAATATCAGTCATTGCTTTCTATGTACCAATTGGCTCTTGACTTACCCTCGGATACCTCTCATAGCCTACAACATCCGAGATATCATAGCATTACATTGACCCCGGGCTAGTGCTTGGAGACGATTCCTAAGCTTTGAAGCTATCTACTACCCAGTTCAACTTTCTCTACGTGATTTCAAGGATCGTTTCTGAGTACAGTAAGTAGGCCAGGGCAACTATACCTAGGCATATAAGAAGTGGATGTGCGTCTAGTGACTTCGAAGAGGATAAGAGTTAAGAAATTCCCGAGTTGTAGTTTCACGGTTGGGCACATTATACCCAAATAGGACGGGTATTACTTTAGTATAAGTCAGGTTCACTTATTTGTTGATTTATTAAAAAGCCTAGCCTAGCCCTGCCGAGACATGGAAGCAGGGGAAGGGGAAAAGTATCATTGACAAGCCTCCTCTTAGGCTTCCAGCCCTCAACAGGTACTTAGACCCAAGAATTAAAAGTAGACCTCATCTGATCATCAAACCCCTTTCGTTCCTCGCCTCGGAAAGTTGCGAAACACCACGCCACATTACTCAACGGAACTTTTCCTGAGGTCGAAAACATCATGTGTGATTTTGTTGGCTTGACAGCCAACAATGTCGTAGAATGGGGAAGGGGGACAATAGTGCCGTCAGGGATTGCGAGTTTGTCTCGAGACACATTATGCAATCTCCATATACATGCAGAGGTAATATTACATTCATTAACACACCTTCGCTACTCCTTGTCGTGAATATGATGACAGGAACATAAGAGAGTGGCTCCCTAGCGGCGGCGACGGATATGGAAGTTGGGCTGATGTTGCGAAGCGACCGCAGCCTGAAGGTCGAGGTACAGGTAATACAATACACGCAACGTTGACTCTTCGATCCACATGACCAGATCATCATCGTGAATTTCTTCCGGTTCCGCCTTCACACCAGAGATGGGACATCGAGTCTCTTCCCGACCGTTGCGATCCAAATCGCGAAAGAGAATCTGGCATTCCTCATCAGGTATCTGTTCATTGCCTCCGGGAGGAATTACCAGAACCTGCAACTTATTGTTGAATAGGTGGTTGCGGGGAATGAGCCGACGATCCTCCCAAGAGTCTAGAAGGCGACGACGGAGGGGAAGATTCCTATCCCTGGCTGCCTGGCGAGTCAGGTCGCATTTGTGCACCCGGAGATAGCTGTACGCTTCTCGAATTATCCTCAGATTGGAACTTGTGGCTCGAATTGCATAGCTCTTGACGTTGTGTCCTCCGTGTCGACGTCTCCAGCCTTCCACAATCCAACGCCCTCCTTGTCCCGGTCGCGCTAAGTACAGCTTAGGTTGGGAAAAGTTCAGAGGGCCGTTATACCGAAGGGTGAAACGGAGCTTTCCGTCCTGACGCCAAGTGTGCGCAATTCTGTTGTCGACGTAAGGCTGTAGCTCTGGGGAGCGGCGGTCATCTTCTCTGGCAACGATTCGGGCATTGTCTTCACGACCAACATTAGCTCCTTGAGGGACTGCGGGTGTTCCGGGATTGAGAGGTTCATCCTGGGCAACGGGAGCTTCGTGGACAGCAGGGGCTTCCTGGGCAACTGGGGCGCCTTGACCAATGGGTGCTCCAGGGTTGGCATGAGCCTCGGGAGCTACATCAGCTATCTCTAGTTCATGCTGTTCTAAGACTTGTTGAAGGGTGTTCTTGCATTGTGTTTGGTGAACAGCCAGCGCCTCGAGACGGATAACGGCGGCCTGCACAACCAACCGTCGCCGATGGAGCCAGGCGTCATCCCTAGTCTGCTCGTAGATGTGAATGAGGTGTTGAGAATAAGCGATAATATCGCGAATGTTCTGAGTAACGTGGGCCTCAACAGCGTCAAGTTGATCCGGATTGGCAATTGGTATTCGAATCACCGGAATTACCTCGTCGTTGGCTGCCGGCACGGCCTAGTAAAAAGATGTTAATATCGTTCTTGATTAGGGGTATATTAGGAATCGTCTTACTTGGTCTGCAGCCGGGACTTGCTGTTCTACTCGTCGAGCCGCCATGTTGGGGATGCTTGCGGTCGATGAGACGTGTTGAAGGTTGGCCGGAAGTTGGGAAAGTTGAAAGTTCCAACTTGCAACTTGGAAAGAATTGAAAGTCAGAGGGAAGGCTGGGTATTTATGGAAAACAAACTTTAAGTTGGGAACTTGGCGGTTGCGCTAACACTGGCAGCCGCGTAGGGTGTGGTATGGAAATGCACCGACACTGTCACCGGCTGCTCGAGATATTGCACTGTATTTCAGTTTGAGTACTTACCTTAGATACCTAAGGGTGGAAACTCGCACCAGCACGCGCTCAACCTAGGTAGGTGCCTACATGTACCTGAAATTCACCAAATACAGTGTAGACAGAACGGGGCAAACTCATAATTTCGTGCCCTGAAGCAGTACCTAGAAGTATCCGTCCAATACTACATAACAGATTGGAGATATGGGAGCTTACATATACAAGTATGACACTGCTATCCCTGAATCTACTACTTCGTCAAGGAAAGGAAATGAAAGTAGCCCTACAAATACGTTGTGAATGGGGGCCCTTTGCAAGCCTCCTGTTAAGTAGATCGTAGGTACGAATGACAATCTCTTACCTCTCATTCAATCCTAAGGCACTGAATGCCTAGCGCTTCCTACATCCATATAGGTATAGTCGCCCAGACCTAGTTCTACTCAAGCCCCTGACATACTGCATTATATTTACATACTCGATTTATAGGATACGGAATGCGTAGATAGTTCTAGTCACATTATCTCTTTAGGACGCCATAAATGTTTCATTGCAGATGTATTGTTTTTTGTATCCACTAGAGCAGATGATATTTGGTATCACTTGCAGCCTTATAAGGGTTCAGGGACTTGTCGAAGGCTGCATACGAGGAGATCTGAGACAGCCCGGACAGAGGGCAGCCTCCTATGTATGTATAATAGCCGCAGGCAGATATGTTAGGCTCTTTGAGCAACACGTTCTGTTCCACCCACTCCCCAATAGGTTAGCATCGTGAACAGTAAAGCCTTGATGATCTCCAATATGTGTATTAGATTGCATTAATCTAGAACTAAGAAGCAAGGTGATCATCTTGTTATGTAAGTAAGCTAAGAATAGAAAGGGGGTTATAAATAACTGATAACTGTTGGGACTATTATCTTAGTAAATGGCTTCGATAAAAGGCTTCATGTAAGAACAGAAACGTTGAAGCCACATTGATGAGCCCATCTTATTGACGGGACCATTTAAAAGCGGTCAAATTTAATCTAGGTAGTCGCACAATTGGCAGGTAGGCACCCAGGTCCAGCTGCCGAGCAACAGCGGATAGGCAACTGCCAAATTAGGAACAACAGATGTTCCCGCGGCGAAATTCCGGGAAACCTGAATCGGTAGGAAAGGTTATAAGGTCTAATTGACACAGGGTCAGTACCAATGCCTGACGAGCCCCGTAGGGTGAGTCGAATCGGCAAGCACTGGGAGCAAAAACTCGAGGATGGTTTAGTCAGTCAAGCGCGCCCACCCACCTTGGCATCCGCCGATCCAACTCATCCTGGTTTTTCATGGGATGGTCGGGGGTTCGAGTCCCCCCCAGCCCGTTTTTTTGCCAAATATTTTTTTTTTCTTCAACACATTTTCTTCGGCAGTACGCTCATGCAATCTATTGTATTGATTGATGTATTTTATGATTGGGCCTTTCGCTTCCATTCATTATTTTATTTTCATTCGGTGTTTTCCTTCAAGCTCTGTCAATTTGACCACAATTCGAAATCATTCTCATCGACGCCATTCTGTAAATAGCCCACCGATAAAAAAAAGCATACGTGCTCTCCATAGGTACGTGATATCTTCGCATATTTTCTTTTTCAATAAGCCGAATCAGGACACAGTTAGTTTCCCACCATATGTCGATTCCCTTTTTCGCCTCACGGTCCTCGCGGGGGTATATATACGGCTAGTTCGCTTGTTTTTAGCCTCAACTTGGACAATCTATACCGTATCTCACGCCTCAATTCTTTAGTTGTGGAAATAGTTTATTATTGTAAATGTCTCTTTACATACCTTATGTCTAGGTACTCTCTCTACAGTCGATATCGAACAAAACCTCCATCGCTATTAGGTGACGAGAATTTGGAAAATCCGGTACGCGCAATCTCTCCGGGACGATTATCAATTTTTTTTAACTTCGAGGCGTGCAATAGATCAAATCTCTACTACAGACTCTTTTGACTGCAAGTTGCGTACATGATCTTGGTGGTAGTACGTGATTTTAAGCTTCCCGCGATGTTGAAGTTCAGTGGAGCCGCTTTACACATCCTTCCTTTTCTGGCGATTATTGGCCAATAAGAGTTGGTCGTTCTTCGCCAAGAAGCCTATCCGTCCGCGGATAACAATGGAGATGCCCTGCATGCTGGGATCTCTAGCAGCTGAACTAAAGGGACTCATCAGTCTTTTCAAAGCAAACGACGGCACGCAATATAAGAGATTATTTTATGTGGATCCTGAGGATTGACACAGCTGTGCATAATAGACGCCATCAATGCCACATGATCTTGACCAAGCATTCATTGAAGCATGTGTGAAGAAGTAATTGTTGGTTCACGTTATCATAAGCCACATGATAAGCCCTAACCTACATAAGGAGAATTGTATTAATCGATAACGGGATCGTCAAGGGGTGGCAGCAGGGCACGGCAGGCTAAGCCCGAAAGAAGCATACTTCATCAAGTAATATGGCGGCCGTGGCTTGCACAGCCTCATCCTTCGACCCCAACAACAGCACACCGCCACAGTGTAGCCTCTCAGATTTCCTTGTGGGAACAGAGTAATGATGGGGATAGGCCTAAACCATACTGCAGCCAACGGTGAACATTTCGGGACTATCGAGAGAGCGGACGGGTTTAGTCATGTTTAATAGCCCGAGATAGACTCAATCACCCCACCTTATTGTGAGCATGAACGCCCATCATTTATTATGACTCGAGGTTAGCGAAATAGGCTGCCTAATAAGATTCAAACTTCTAAAAAGACATGAACATGGTTATCAGCTATTATTGAGGTTTTATTTCTTATTGCCTTGAAAATCGTGCCTAGTTGGAGATATGGATGAGTTTAAATACAACTCCCTCGACCTCAAGCAGCGTGCTTTCCGGCTGGTGCGTCTACACAAAGGGCGTGGGAGAGATATCGAATGCGAACTTATCTACACGACCTTCGACAAGGTGGAAAAGATTTCATACGAAGCCGTGTCATACACATGGGGTTCCTCTTCAAAGACATTTAGGATATCTGTCCAGGGTAAAATGCTGAGTGTGACGCTCAATCTCTATCTGATCCTTCGCGATTTGCGGCACTCGAACGCAGATCGTTACCTGTGGATCGACGCTATCTGCATCAACCAAGAGGACGTTCATGAGAGGGGACACCAAGTCGAACAGATGAAAGACATATACAGCGAGGCAGATCGAGTTCTTTTCTGCGTCGGACGACCCACCAAACTTACAAATATTCTGATGGCTTCTTTAGCGGGCTTCCAAAAGGAAACCTCGGGCAACAACTGGGATATTGAAGATGTGCGTTGGAGACTTGCTTGGGGTGTATTCGAAAGCAGGATGAAGAAGCTGTACCCTTCCGTCCACAAGATACATCGTCGAGCCATAGTCTACCTCTTGAACCAGTCCTGGTTCCGGAGAGTGTGGATTCTACAGGAAGTCGGCAATGCTAAATCTGCGCTGGTTTATTGCGGCCGCGCATTTGTCTCAGCCCGCGTCTTTGCAGTGAGCCCCAGCTTGATCGGAGTTAAGCCCGACGTTCATTGTGAAGCCGTCCTTAACCTGATGCCGGGACCCTCGAGGAAGCCATCCGAATTGAAACGAGATTTATATTCACTTCTTCGAACATTCTCGCGTGCGGAAGCGCAAGATGAGCGAGATAAGGTGTACGCACTATTGGGAATGTGTCAAACACTAGAGACCAATAAGACTCTGATCCCCGATTATGCGAAATCAGTCCATGCTGTCATTCGCGACACGACTCCTCATGTTTGCCAATGCGACGTAGAAAGCTTGCCAGAAGAGTTAT
Source organism: Hypoxylon sp. FL1857 (assembly GCA_022578955.1). Lineage (NCBI taxonomy): Eukaryota > Fungi > Ascomycota > Sordariomycetes > Xylariales > Hypoxylaceae > Hypoxylon > Hypoxylon sp. FL1857. The sequence goes on from MU400409.1 coordinate 110,832, forward strand.
GCAGCACAATGGGTCGATTTCTCGATAATTTGGGGCATCTTTACACAATAGCCCTCATCTCGAACATAAAGTCAACAAACACGATGAGCGTACTGTCCTTTTTCAAGGATCGGGGAAGTAATATCGATATCACACAGGATGTCGTTGCCGCAGTACGAAATGGAGGAGTACGTGGGGTCGAGGTTCTAAAAATACTGTTACAGCAGTTGCAGAACCAGATCATAGCTGCAATTGGTGCCGATAGCCTGTTGCACTGGCTAAAAGGGGCGATATATCGAGGCTTGGTTGACGCCGAGGGAAATGGCAGCGGCGAGGCGAGGAGACCATTAGAGTTGGCAGCCGAGTATGGGTACTTGGAAGCTATACAACTGCTGATGAGTTACTATGCAAAGGACCCATTACAGTTATCAGCACCTACGCTACAAGACACAGAGTCGCCCCCGTTACTACCTGACCATGACGTAAGTAGACAGACGGGGGAGTACTTCGAAAGAGAAGCGCTGCTGCTAGCAATCAAGAAAGGCTTGATAGAGGCGTCCAGAGAAGCTGCACACATGCCCCTCGCGGAGTATAAACAGCTGTGCGGTTGGACGCCCCTGCCGCTCGCCGCGCGATTCAACCGTTCGGAAACCGCCCAGATTCTCCTCTTGCTTAATGACAGACGATTTCAAGGCCCATGGATGTCCCCATGCCACCTCCAACCCTTCCCCAGCTCCGACCGTTTCATATCACAACTCATAGGCGGCTACTAGCTGCATTGAGTAGCTTTCTGTTATGACGATAAAGAATAAACGAATCTCTGTTGATACACTGAGAGACTTCTCAAGTATGAGTACTTACTGGATTCATATCAGTGGATCGCTGGCACAATATGCTGTTGTACATGGAGAAATAGAGGCTTAGAGTACGCTCTACGCTTGTACCATACAGGTGTGGCTGGAGTATGATATACCTATGCTCGAGTAGAATCATCAGTTTGATGTCAATGTTGTCCTATTCGTATCAGCTAATTTTGGTACCTTAAGCCAGTGAGAGGCTGTAAGTTAACTTGGTACATATCCCTTGCCATGATGTCTAGATGCTCCTAGACGCAGTTAAAACAAAGACACGTACACATGTAAATGCTAGGTAGGGGTGTAACCGGCGCGTCAGAGCCGTCACGCCAGTCTGCCATAATAATAGAGGTAAATCGAGAACACGTGTTCCCAGAACGACATTTAGTGCACTGTTGCATTCTTCATGACGGTGACTCAACTGACCTGGAGGGGCTGGGTATGAGCGAGCCAGGATACAGACATGTGTGGTATCGAGTCAAGAATCTAATACGCAGATAACAGACTGTAAGTATTCCAGAATAAACGACTCACGTATCATAGCCGACAGCGCATGAGAGCTGAGAAGATAGGGGTAAAGTGGGCCTCTCGGCATTCGGACCGTTGCCAAGCTCGAAAGTCCGAGCACCCGAATGTGGCGCCCGATTCCACAGTCGGCCCCGCTATTCCAGTTCGGTTCCGTTCGGTCCCGGTTAGTGCCCGATACGCGACCTAGGAAGGGGTGCACTATGACAGTATGACTCAATTCGCATAATCGTAACTATGAAAACTAATCTGCTGCTGTTGTAGCAAGGAATTTCCTATACGACTATACATGACTCATCTTTCAGCCCAGCATGGATCTTTCTCGTCGTTTTTTCGAGATTGTGGGTTTCTAGGCCACCATCTCTGAGGGACCAGCAACTGCAGTCACAACTCCAAATCCACGCAGGCCCAATAATTTGCGTTAGCCTCGAAATTTGGCACCCCTTTTCTAGTATGTGACAGTTGTAGTTCCTGAGCCATCGCTCAGGAGGTGGGAGTCTTCTTCTGGATATAAGTACAGCAAGAGGCGCCAAGCTTGTCCACTCGTTCATGTCTCCAAAGCACATTGTAACTTATCGAATTTATCTACCCAATTTTCAAGACTATCTTATAACCACCGACCATGAGCAATTCCTACGATGTTATCGTTGCGGGCGCGGGCCCCATCGGCCTCTTCCTCGCCTGCGAGCTGAAGATGGCGAACGTCTCCGTGCTGGTACTGGAGCGCGACGCCACGCCCGAATCTCCATGGAAGGCCGAACCGCTAGGCCTACGGGGTTTAAACACGGTGTCTCTAGAGTCCTTCTATCGCCGCGGAATGTTGGACAAGGTCGCCTCCAGGGACCGACCCGACTTCTTCAAGAAGGGCCCCGGCTTCCAATTCGGTGGCCATTTCGCCGGCATGCTTCTGAACGCTAACAAGCTCGAGATGTCCCGTTACAAGTACCGCCTTCCAGGCCCTGCATTAGTCCCTAATGGTTCAACCATGCAGAAAGTTGAGAAGGCACTAACGGAGCGCGCTGAGAGCTTGGGAGCAACCATACTTAGGGGGAAGGGCGTCACCGGGGTCTCGCAGGATGACGACAGCGTTACGGTGGAAGCGGGAGGTGAGACTTTCCATGCAAAGTGGCTAGTCGGATGCGACGGCGGACGAAGTACAGTTCGCAAGACCGCCGGTTTCGACTTTATCGGCACAGACCCAGAATGCACCGGTTACGCGTTCTGGGCCGAATTGGACCACCCTGAGAAACTAAAGCCTGGGTTCCAGCCTTCTGTAGGGGGCATGTATATTGTAGGGCACTTGGGTAACATGTACCTACTGGACTTCGATGGGGGAGCCTTCCACCGTACAAAGGAAATCACACCCGAACACCTCAACGAAGTCATGGCCCGTGTAACTGGCACCGACGTCAAAGTTACAAAGATCCATCACGCAGCCTCCTTTACCGATCGATCTAAACAGGCATCCACCTACAGAAAGGGCCGCGTCCTCCTAGCCGGCGACGCCGCACACATCCATTCGCCTCTGGGAGCGCAAGGTCTGAATTTGGGGTTGGGGGATGCCGTGAACCTTGGCTGGAAACTCGCGGCGACTGTCCAGGCCTCTAAGTCCGGGGCCGATCCAAAGGACCTCAGCCTCCTTGATTCTTACGAGAAAGAACGGTACCCTGTCGGTTCCTGGGTGCTCGAGTGGACACGCGCGCAAATCTCGACGTTGAAGCCCGATATGTTTGGCGTCGCTCTGCGTAAGCTCATAAGCGACTTGCTGGAGACGACCGACGGCACGAACTTGTTCCTCGATCGCATCTGGGGCCTGTCCCTGCGATATGACCTTGGCGACGAACACCCTCTCGTCGGCTGTAGCTCCCCTGACTTCGAATTGAATGACGGAACCAGACTAGGTTCCAAGCTAGAGAAGGCACGAGGTCTATTGCTCGATTTCGGATCCGACGCGGCTCTCAAGGATCTCGCCGGGCAATACGAGGCCAAGGTTGATTATCTGAGCACGGGAGCCAAGGACCAGCTAGGTCTGCAAGCCTTGCTAATACGCCCCGATGGAGTTGTTGCTTGGGTGGCTGAAGAGAAGCCTGATGTAGACGCCGCAAAAGCTGCTTTCGAGCGATGGTTTGGGTTGGGTTCGAAATAGGGAGGTCCTCGGAGTTGAATTGCCTTGCTGTATTAACATATACCCACTATATATCTGGCGTTTGGAAGCTCTACTCTGCTTATTTCTGTAAATATAAATAAGAAAAAATATTTCTGAACATACCTCCTATAGAAGCATGTGAAATTGTCTTGTATCTTTGCCATAGTGATCCAGTCCCTTCTCGTTATTATGCGGGTAACAAGCGCAGGCGGCAGAGGTATCGTCATATTTACGGGACGAGGAACGAAACGCTATTAGTTAGTCTAGGAAATCTTGGGATCATGGAGTTCGTTTTCTTCGGGCAAGTAACGACAACACGGTCCTTGCTTATCGTAGCCTTCTAATACCAACGGATCTAGGGTCAATGCTGGCCTCCGGGATCTTCCTCGCTTTGGATATTTAGGTCCTTTACTTAATTTCTGCAAGAGCGAATTATTTGGACCAAAAGGGTGAAGTCTCTTCGGGAAATGGATTTAATGGCACACGAGCGGGCCTCTTCAATTGTAATTACCTATCACCTATTAGGTAGTGAGCCAGAACATTAGGTAGAGACAAAACCGGGCTTCTGCCTCGGTCATCGGTACACACAAGCCATAATCATCCCAGAATGAATCGTCTCAACACAGGAAAAGGGGAACATGATAGAGATTAATCCACAAAGTCACGACAATCCTATGAAACGTCCAGACACGAACCCGTATGCGTTCAACAGTCACTTAGGGAGATTTCCGAAATAGGCCTTCCACTCGTCGCTGGGCTCGGGCGTCTCGATACCCCAACCGATGGGAGAGAAGTCGTCGTCGGTTGCCCGCTTGGGGCGAGGCGGCGTTCGAGGCTCCTGAGGCGCCTGAGCTCCCCGTCCGGGGTTGCCCTTCTTACCGCCACGACGGTCACGACGGCCTCGACCACCACGGCGACCTCGGCGACCCCGGCGATTCCACTTCTTCTTGGCGCTGGTGCTAGGGCTGGGGCTGGGGCTGGGGCTGGGGCGGCGGGGACGGCGAACGGGAGGAGAGCCGCGCGCAGCAGCAGCAGCGAAAGCACCCCACTTGGCGACTGCCGCCTTCTCATCTTGGCGCTTAACACTCGGGCCGGCAGCGCGTTGAGCATCGTCGATGAAGTCTCGCTCGTGAAGCTTGGTAGGTTAGCAGTGTGCCAGAATTAGGTGAAGCGACGAGCAAGCGGGATACTTACGATATCCAGAATCTTCGAGACCAACGCAGTCTTGTCAGGCGGCGACGCGTATGCCTTGAACAGGAGTCGAACCTCCCTGGCATTGTTCTCGTCTGCCACAGTGGCGGCGACAATGGCATGGATGAGTTCACGCGCAAGATAAGCCATTGTGACAATCTTTGAAGGATCGAAGTATCAGTATGCCGCATGTTAAATAGATGGCTGAGTGTATGTATGAATGAAATGTTGGCGTGGGATGGGGATTGAGGATTTCATTGTACAACCGCCACTACTAGATCACCAGTCCATAAATACATCGAAATAGTCGAAGGGAAGGGAAGAAGAGCAATGATTCCATGATTCGTCACCAGGTAAAAGGCTTGGTGGAATACTTACATGACAGAGATTGACGGATCGAGATGGAGATCGGGTCGGTACTGCTTCCAATTGAGTAATCACAGGCGGACTGTCCTTATGAAAGGTAACAAGTCAGCAAGTCAGAAAGAAGAGGTAAATGCTAAGTAGTTGGGGATAAAACATATGCGAGTCTCACATTAATGTAGATATAGATGCGAATGAGTAGGAGCGTATCATGGGGCAGGTATGAGGTAGAAGGATGAAGACGAAAACAGGGTACTTACCGGAGATCTGATCTGTGGTGTACGACCTTGGAGTATTGAATGACAGGCGTAATGACAAGAATCTACAACAATAGAGAAAGAGGAAGGGTTGCGAACAAAGAAGCCGAGATTCTACTCCCGGATTGATGGATGGAAGCTGACCGGGGGCTTTCCTGTCAGGTGTTGTGTAGGTAGGCGTTTGAGATCTGGGTCGGGGTACAAATTTTGACTCAGCAGCCGGGGCGATAGTACGGAAAGAGGCTGATTTGGGTTTTCTAATATTGTGGCATGGCATGCGCAATTTCCTTGAACGCTGACCAAGTGTGCGTGAGACCCGCCTAAAGGGGCATAATGGCGCGGAGACGAGCTAATATACATGTGTACTTTGAATGTAGCATGGACCGTATAGTCGACGGCCGATCACAATTATTCCACTTGGGAAGCTACTCTTTATGCACGGGCAACTACCTCATGGATATTCAGGTACCAAGTACGCAGCACGGCCTCGAGCACCAAATTTCACAGGAGTTACACGATGAGCTTCAGAGAAGACTTATTACTATTGAGAGATCCCCTTATAATCAGGAGGTGATTTCACAGACTTGTATATGAGAGTTACGATCCTTTCTTAATTTAGTCCTCAGAGAAGCTATTTTATGTATGTGTACAAAGGGGAATTTGTTGCATTTAATGTGTACCTACAAGTGTATTTACATCTTGCAAGGGGAGTAGAGTCTTTAATTCTAATATTTGTTGTAAACGTGTAAATTCGAACTCTGGCTTTCGAAATATGATGAAGCTATGGATGGCCCTTGTAGTACATCCTCAACAATCCAAAGGCCTGAGGTTTCCTCAGGTTATTGTAGGAACCCGGTCTCCGTATCTCCATCCTAGAAGAATTAATTTTCTAAATAGAAAAGTATGGTTGTCTCCTGTCCGTGAGATATATGTGATGTTTCTGTGTATTATCCTCTTAGGATTAACAAGTGTCTACCTTAAAGTGAGCTTAGTTCCTTGGAATACTGAATTGAAGCTTAAGGCCCTTATTAATTGATTCTTGGCAATATCTATTAAAGTGTACATACTGCCCTGAGCCGAATAATTTAATGATACCTTCAGCCATCATCCCGCTCCGAGAGCGAACCTAGTAGGTGTGTGTTGGCTACTGTAGGCACATTCCTGTTTCTATTTTAGCAAGTCAGGGGTGAAGAATCAGGAGAAAATGACACAATCTTCTTTTCTCGTTGGGCCACTTCATTACCTGGTTAGAGTCCTTCATATGAATGTACTCTCATGTTCTATATCGTTTACTCATGTTTGACTCTTTAAATATTCCTCAGATTCACTTTAATCCACTTTATTAAAATAGAAGATGACTAAAGGAGAAAGTCCCAGCCGTAAATCGTTATAAATTTCCAAGTTACTCTCTAAAGAGAAGCAGTCACCACCTCTGCTGCCTTCGTAATAATATCCACTAACAGCGCTGTCTCCTTCTCAAGTAAGAACGGGCTATGGCCGCAATCAAGCTCCACAACAGTCGCACCTGCTTCTGCAGCTCGCTGGTACTGCTTTTCTGGGGGGACCATTTTGTCGTTTTTGCAGACGACATATGTCTTCTTGGCCCGTACTTCGGATGCTACGTGCAACCTTTCTGGAGCGTAAGTAGTTTCGCTCTGCCATACAAGCAGCTGTAGAGCTTCTTTCACCCGCGACTCTTCAACATCATTATACAGAAGTGTACGTGCGGGTCCCTCCAGCATAGGCCGCTTTTTATACTGCAATTATTGTCAACTGCCTTGGTACCTAGCCTACTTCGACACCTTTTTGGGCTTAGGGGAAGGAAAACACTAGCAGTGGGGCTAAAAGGAAGATGGAGGAAAGGAGGAATTCTTACATCCGTCCAACTTTCTGGGAACGGTCCTCGCTTTCGCGCGTTCTCTGCATCGATGAGTCCGGCAATATACACGACATTGGTGATGCCGCCTTTGAGCCCCTGAGCCGTCCGCTCTTCCAACGTCAGGCCCACCGAAGCCTGCCCCGCAACGATCCCTCCAGAACTGTGCGACACCACAATCACCTTGTGGCCTTGGTCCAGATACGGCAGGATATATTCACGAATTTGGTAAGTTGCGTCAACATGTGTTTTGTCGTCTATTGAGTCGCTATACCCTGTGGTAACTAAATACGGCGCCAGGACGGTGAATCCGCTACCTCGGAGTCCATCGATGAGAGAGCGGTAATGTAGCGGAAGATGCCATGATCCATGGATAAATAGGATGATTGGTTTTTCTCGTGTTGCCATCTTGAAGAGAGGCTAATGAGAAGTATGAAAAGTGATACTATGTGTCTATAACGATTCAACCGTCCCGAAGAGCAGAGAGAATAGATATCTAGATAATTTATGGAAAACCGGGATATAATTTGGACGACGCCTTTCCGCACTGAGTAAATGATGGCGCAAGCACGCTGCTTTCAGGGGTATTCTCCTCGTGGGTGCTGACTTGTAGAAGCGCTTCTGATTGGTTGGGCCGTATATACAGTGCTAGAAGCCTACTAAGAACCACCGAAGGTTGGTGAGACATGAAATATGATTGGACAGAGACTCAATTACTGTCCGAAAATGGAAATTGGGGGCTACTGTGAGATGACTAAGCTCAACCCCCTACTCTGGAGTCCATATCGGATTGATTCATCGGCAAGACGATAGAGTCCGGGGCATATAGGTGCCTATATATATTACTCTTAGGCCTAATTTCTACTAGTATAGTGGTCTACTGTCTAGTCGAATCCCTGCCAACCAGAACTATACCGCTGTACGGCAATGGATTAGTATGTGTAACCCGAGAGAGGCGGACAAGTACCCTATTCCTAGTGTTCCTATTACTCCTTCATATAAGAGCGCTATGACGTCATTTCTCTCGGAAATAGAGCATATTAATCCCTCGAAGCATGCCCATGAGCAGAGAAGTATTAACAAGAAGTATGCTCAGAAAGCACTGTTGCCCCATTAGGGCCGAAGACATTTTTTTTGCAAATCATAGTGATAGGAAAACAATGTCTAGTGGTGCCATTGACTTCCCAGAATCGTGCTCTGGGAGTGCTCAAGGAGTTGCTGGCTTGAAAGCCGTCCACCGCCCTAGAAATATGTAGTGCAGTCTTGGCTGCTCTCCGGATACCAGAAAATCAAGCAGAGGGGAAGGGACAAATGCAGGGTGTCGAAGCAAGCTCCGGACACTTGAGCAAATTATTATATGGAGGTCTGAGGTAGTAAAAACTTGCATCTCCAAGTTAGAAGCATACGATAATGGATTGAAGACTGAAGCCCAGGAAGGATCTGGAAGATCAATATGGGGTAGGGCGTGGCTTGTAATCAACAAGCAGGCGGTATAGAATTAGATTTCACCAGGAAATCGCAGCGATAAATAGGAAGACGGAATGGAGGAAAATTGAATATATTTACCGGCTGATACATACCCGCACTCTAGAACTCCAATAACGCCGTGCAATGCAGAAAGGAGACCGCTCTAAATCTAGAAAGCAACCCTTCTTTTGCGGCCGGTGTACTTGGATGTGGCCTTGACAACCTTTCCTTTCCGCTCCATCTGCTCCTTCTTCTTGATGATCCATGCCTTGCTCCCTTTTTTGATCTCGCCCTTGCCGCTCCGGTTGTTGTGTCTCGCGTCTAGCACATCAACACCTTCCATGCCCTTGACTACCCCCGTAATATCGCCTCCCTTTCCTTCGAGGTTGCCACCGCCTACCGTCAGGACCAGGTAGACCTTGACGTTCTTGGTTTCCGGGTCATCCTCTAGCAAACCAGCGCCGAAGCCAGCCTTCACCGCTGCGCTCGTGATCATCTTCTTCTGCTCGTCGTTTTTCGGGTAGAATTGGCAGACTGCTCGTCCACCCCTCTTCAAGCTAGCATACAAGCCATTGAAGAACCTCGATAAGCGCCCTGCAGGGGAAACGTCGCTACTTTCCGCATTGCATAGCCATTGTATTGCGCTGATGCTGATCGCGGCATCGAACGTTCCTGCTCGGAATGGTACCCCTTGACCGATATCTGCTAGCAGCAGATCGCCTTCCACGTCCCGTTGCAGCGCAACATCTAACATCGAAGCGGAAACATCCATTCCTATCCAAACATGCGGCCCGCCCTCCTCCGGTGGTATCGAGGAAAGAATTTCGCCTGACAGACCGCTTCCGCAGCCAACATCGAGGATGAATGAGGGCGACGAGAGATCGAGGAGCTCGAGGGCGCGATGTGTCATAGAAGCCTGGATGTTCTGTATTCGGGAGGAAGTCGTGTATTTGCGCGCTTCAGAATCATTGTAGTGGACGTCGGCGGACCTTCGATAGCTGTGTTAGAGTGACGATGTTCTTTGGTGGTGGGGGGTAAGAGGGGTCCTCTACATACAGTGTGTCCTCTGGCCGCGACATGTTGGGTTCTTGAGCTTGGGGCGACTCAATGAATCAGAATGGTTTATTGTACGTGGAGTTATGGTGGCCTCTAAGAAGTTCATACCAAGCTTCAAGGTGCGATTTGCGCCTGGTGTGCTCCTTCAATGTACCGCATTTTCTTTATCAATTGCTTTGTGATGCGCCAACTTGGACTTTTCTGTGGGGCAGATAATCCTTATCATTATCGTTATCATCCCACGGTAAATCTTCGGGACATCTGAGGTAGAGAATGGGAGAATCAAAACACCGATCTCCGCGTCGCCAAAGTGGGGCATTGGAAGGACACGCTTTCATCGGCGTTGGTTGGCTGAAATCAATTCCATCGAGGACAAGGTTCTTTTTTTAAACAAGGCCCGTCATGCTCGTCCTTAAACAGCAACCACCTCCCTTTCCCCCTACATACGAAATGAGATCATCATAGCCGTCGAAATCATGTGGATTCTACCTCTTGTTGGGTATCTCGGCTCTATCGTCGGCTTCTGTTTCCTGACATTGGCTATTGGTATGCTCACGGCCTCATCAAAGATTCAAGGACTCAAGGTAGCTAATATACAGCTTCCCCGTAGCCTCCGGTCTCTACTACCTCTCCGAACTTGTCGAGGAACATACCGTCATCGCGAAGCGACTGCTCACTAGGCTCATCTACTCCATAATTGGCCTTCAGGTCATACTCTGCCTCGTCGATGGATTCCCCATTGGGCTGACACTCATGGGTGTCGCATCGCACGTTATATACTTGGGGAACATGCGGCGCTTCCCATTCGTGAAGCTGTCGGATCCCCTGTTTATCGCCTCGTGTGGTACGTCCCTAGATCGACACATTCGGCCGAGATCAAAACCTAGTCCTTAAATTGCTGACAATGGCGGCAGTCTTAGTCCTTGTCAACCATTACTTCTGGTTCCAGCATTTCTCCGATGCGCAGCACCGATCGTATTCGCGCATGTCCTCGATATACGATCAACCAGACATTCCAAGCTTTACTGAAATTGCCTCGTATTTTGGCCTATGCGTATGGCTTGTCCCATTCGCCTTATTCGTGAGCCTATCGGCCAGCGATAATGTTTTACCTACAATTGGATCCGAACAGCCCTCACATGATGTTGATGGGAAGAACAAGCGACAGGGCATGGTGAAGGTTATAGTTGATAATGTGCTGTCGGCCATTGGAGAAATCTCTCGGTTGGCGGGGTGGAAGAAGCCAGAGGACCGCTTCTGAGTCCACATAATGTGTACGATAACTTCACTGATTTAGCGAGTCATAATAATGGTGAGTGGCCCGGTCCATTTATTGGCGAAGACTAATAGTATCAGGGCGTCCTCGACTCCGAGCGTATGCAGAATTCATTTAATATGAACATATACGTTCTTGAATGGGGGGCGCAGGCCGTCTTTCCAATCATAATCGTCCTATAACGGGCAGATAGTTCAATTGCTAAGCTCGAAGCCTTCCGATTTACCAGTAAGTTCACGGGTTTATCTCTCATAGCAATGCGATATGTCCTTTTCATGATGACAACTCCAATTCATTATGCTAGATTGTATTTGAGTCGTTCGACTTTGATGTGAATAATTGGGTTTACCTGAACAACATCCTCCTTTTGAATGTCAAGCGTAGTCAGTTCACATACTAGTTGGTTGCTAACTTGGGTCTCAGGCACATGTAAGCATCGGAAATATATTCAGGAATGCTCAATCCATATAAAACCTGGTTTGCGGGTCCCGCAATGTCTATAAGTCCTCCGCAGTGTGGATTCGAGACCCGGTAAGCACGAGGTCGTGAGGCGTTCCGACAGGATCAATGTTAGTTGACCCCTGCCCCCAACGAACCCCGTCTCCGTTTGGAGACGGAGGACCTCAGAGCTGTTGGCTACGGCGACAACCCAATCCACAGCATATCAAAGCACGTGAAATAAAATTAATATTCACTATTAACGAATTCGATGCCGGTATTTGCTCATAGAAGCAAAGTTTAACGGTCAACTCCCATATTCACCATGAGTATGCTACGGCCTGATACGAGGCTAATGCCATATGCCGAACCTCTATAGGCTGTACCAAGCTAATAACTCCATAAAAAGATCTCATTAGATCTCATAGATGAATAGGAGTACCTAATAAAAGACTTAGTCCTGTTTCGAATATCAGCCTATCAGGATTGCTTATTAAGGTGGTGCTTATTATAACTGTCGCTTAGCATGCATCCCTACCACTCTGCTTACTTGGACCTGCTCTCTACAGAACAGAAATTTCATTCAATGTCTTGGTAGGGCTCGCATTACTCAAAAGAATCAAGGTACTAATTAGGCAAGGTGTATAATCGAGCTCGAACTGAAGCTGAGTAAGACGACCGAAAGTCTGGGCAACATTTAATTCCTGTTTCTCGCCCTTTTCGTTGCGGAATAATTGTATCAAGTCTTGTCGCCAGGCCAGAAGGATTCCCCACGTTTTAAACTGCCACGCCAACAATCTACAAATAGCCTGCTCGTTTCGAACGACTCGTCCGAGTCTCTCTCGGCGCGGTGAGGATCAATCAGCACTACCTAACTAAGCCATTGGTCCCATTCCTCTTACTAGAGGCGGTAAGGAGCCTTCTAGGTACCAAGGGTGCTATTTGAGCTTATCTGCACGTACCCCCGGTCCTGATCTGACTGAATTCCCGAATCCCCAGGTTCTATGATGTGTTATTCTAATAAAAAAGAAAGAGGGAATCCTGCTGCCTTAAAACCAAGAGCAGAAAGTACCCTGCCACACGACCCCATGCTACTGTATTTCCTGATTACTGCACACCAAAGCGAAATTATCACGACCCCATTTATTTTCCATTACCCGATTCGGCCCATGTATGGTGATCGAATTGGAAAATTACCACTTCTGGTATTCAAAATGGTAGATCCCCCGTGATACTCCAGACCCGTGCCACTCTGCAGGAATGTCGGCCTTCTCGAAGGCACAATAGGATATAGTATCGTCGACAGGGGATTGGACAAGGCTCGTTCGACGACCATTCTATAGATGCAACATGCAACATCTACATGGGTTTAGTTCCGCAAATAACCCGTGTATCATAGATGTTGTAGGCTCGATCAACATAGAGCTGACGGCAACGCCGATCTTATAATATTGGATCTCCGTCGCATCGTACATGATCCAAACTTTCTCTCTCCAGGTACTGAATATCTCGAGGTCGACGACTGAGTGATCTGTTCTGTAGTTCCCTGACAGGTCTATCTCGCATATGGGTAACTCCTATCTCCAGTCGTCATCATGCGGTCCTTAGATATCGACCTTCAGCTGTTCTGGCGCCAGACATGGGCCTTGACGAGAAAGAACTTCATCATTACCATCCAGAGAAAGTGGTTCTCGACTATTCTGCGATCTCTCGTCTTCCCGATAGCCCTCCAGGTCCTCTTACTCGAAATCCAGAACTTCTCCAAGGATAACAACAAATATGGAGTCGGCGATCCTCACCCAATACGCACTCTTGCTCAGAGTATGGCAGGCAATTCGAAGCCTCTCGTCTTGGTCCAGGAGCCTGGCCTTGGTTCCGACTTCCAGTCCGTCCTTGACAAGATCACCGGTCCTCTCGATTCGAGCAGACTAATTCATCTCGATAACGCTGACCAGGTCGACGTAACTTGCCCGGTTGACTACCATGGAAATTCACCATGCCATGCCGTGGTGGTCTTCAAAGACACTCCCCTCAGTGGACACGACAACGCAACATGGAACTACACCATCAGGACAGATCCCAGTTACGATTCTTCGTCTTTCAACGTATTCGATAACAATGGTGCCGTCGACGAAATCTACCTCCCGCTCCAGTCGGCCATTGAGAACGCGATGCTCAACTTAACGACCACCCCTAACTTCATGGCATACACTTATGTGACACAGGAGCAGAAGGATGACTATTCCAGAAAGACATTCATCGCCCTATCGTTGTACCTCTTGTCCTTCGTCTACTACTTGACCTTCTTCCCGGTTTGCGAGCACGTTACAAGCATGATGGCTTCAGAGCGAGAAAACGGCATGTCATCCCTGATAGACGCAATGGGCGGTGGAGCTGCTGGACCCAGGGTTATGAGCTATATCCTTTATTTTGACATTTTGTACCTGCCGCTCTGGATCATCATGGGAACCCGTAAGTCCCGAGTATTAAATTCCTCGAATTTTGCTTCTAATGTTAAGCAGTGTATTGGTATCTTCTCTTCCCGGGCCAGAACCCAGCCGTCACGATATTCTGGCAAGTCTTCACTGGTTGGGCAACAATAAGTGCGACGGTGTACAACACGGCATTCTTTCAGCATGCCAACATCGCTAGTCTTTACAACATGTTGTTCCCTTGGTTGTTCGCTATCTTGGCCACACTCTCGGAAAATAGCTCGTCAAGTCCTCCCCCTGTTGTCCAGGTCATTATCACGTCCGTCTTATGGCCCAGCATGGCTTTCATTTATTTCTTCGATTTCATCGCTAAGGCTGAAGTCGCGGGAATCCGTGTCCAGATGCAGCATCCTATTCCAACATCGCTGTTAGATACTGGTAACGCAAAAGGACCCAACTGGACCAACATCATCGGCCCCTTTTGGATCTGGGTCGTCCTGTCTTTCCAGATAGTTTTGTACACGAGTGTAGCCGCCTTCATCGAGAAGAAGAGACACGGACACAATCGCCGCCGCCGAAATTTCAACAACACGGAGGAAGCAAACAACTCTCATATCGCCATCGAAACCACCGACCTAGAGAAAGTATTCAAGCCGCACTGGATTAAGAAGATTTTATGTTTCTTCATGCGCAAGCAGGAGACAAAGGCAGTAGATGGCTTGACCCTTGCTAGCCAGAAGAACCAGATTCTATGTCTGCTTGGCCCCAATGGTTCTGGAAAGACGACAACTCTTAATATGATAGCTGGGTACGAAAGGCCTACTGGAGGCTCTATAGACATCAACGCCTTGCCGTCGCAAATAGGTAAGTTGAAATGAAGGTTAATTGCAGGAGCGTATACTGACTTCTCAGGTTTCTGCCCGCAACGCAACGTATTATGGGATAACCTCACCGTCTACGAACACCTCTTGATTTGGAACAACCTGAAAGGCAAACCTGACGAACTCGCCGCCCTCAACCAACTGATTGAGAAGTGCGATCTCGCGGCCAAGAGAAACAGCCTTGCGAAGAACCTGAGCGGTGGTATGAAGCGAAAGTTGCAACTAGCATGTATGCTTGTCGGCGGCTCCTCTGTCTGTTTGATGGACGAAGTCACTTCCGGCCTTGACCCCCTATCCCGTCGCGCTATCTGGAATGTTATTCTTAGCGAGAGATCCCGGAGAACTATGATCCTAACGACACACTTCCTCGATGAATGCGAGGTCCTGTCAGACCACATCGTTATCGTTACACTTGGAAAGCTGAAATGTCAAGGAACGCCAACGGAACTGAAGAACCAGTATGGTGGAGGCTACCGTGTTCACATTCCGAAGACGGAAGATATCTCGGGAATCGAGTACCCAGTCACAGAACATCACGACAGGCTCATCTGCACGACGCCAGACTCAGCATCCGCCGCCAAGGTCCTAGAATCGCTTAAGAACTCGAGCGACCAAGAGCTATACATCACAGGTCCAACAGTCGAGGATGTGTTCCTGAAGGTCTCTGAAGAGCCACATACTCTTATTGGCGAGGAACTGGAGATAATGCCCACTGAATCTGACCAAAGCAGAACCAGAGTGAAGGGACCGCAAGTCGAACCACCTCTGTGGCTCTCGTACTCGCAGCAAATCAAAGCCCTATTCATCAAGAGAATCCAAGTTCTGCGCAAGAACTGGTGGGCCTACTTCTTCGCCCTGGCCATCCCTCTTATCGCGACCCATTTCGTCAACGTTTTCCTGGATGGCTATCAGACCCCCGATTGCAACAGCCTGATCTCGTTCAACTCTCTCGACAGTCGAATGGCCGTGACCAACGAGGGAACTCTAGGGTTGGGCCCTCCGCAATTAAACGGCACCATCGCGAAGGTGATAAATGCCACGAGCCAAGGGCACGTTTTCAACTTCGGTAACGGGCCCTTCCTCCTCCCTAACATAAGCACTGTTGTGAAGTTCGTCCATGCCTACGCTTACAATATCTCGAACGGTGGCGCGATATGGATCGGCAACGACTCGGCACCTCTCATTGCTCATGACGCCATGGCTGGTCAGTCGGGCGCTACTAGTCTCTTGAATCTCGTCAACCAGGTCCGCAGTGGTACACCTATCGCAGGATACACATCCAGTCTCAAATCCTACCATCAGGCCGAGGGCGGAGACAGTGTGTTCTATGTCACTATCTTCTGTCTCTTGCAGGCCATCTACCCAGCTTTCTTCTCCCTGTACCCAACATACGAGCGACGATCCAAGGTGCGAGACCTGCAGTACTCAAATGGCGTCAAGCCATTCCCTTTGCTGTTCTCGTACTGGATGTTCGACTTCATGTTCGTCTTAGTAGTCAGTGCTGGCTGTACTGGCTTGATATCCCCAGCAGCTCCGTGGTTTGGCCTCGGCTACGTCTGGTTTATTCAAGTGCTCTATGGACTCGCAGCCATCCTCTTTTCGTACCTAATCGCTCTTCTAGCCCGGTCCCAAGCAGCAGCCTTTTCTTACAACTTCTTGTTCATGGGCGCCATGTACGCTCTCTCCATCCTCACATTATTAGTAAGTCACCCCTTATAAATCTCAATGCCGACATCTACCCTGTACTAACCCCTGAAAAAGATTGTTCAAAGGACAAACGGCTCCGACCAGGTGACCAACGACGGAACTGCCTTCGGACTTGGCATAATCTTCCCTATCCAGAACCTTATGCGCGGTATGGCCGTGAGTCTGAACATGTACATCGTCCGTTGCCGAGGCCAAACCATGATCACGAACGGCGGCTCGATCTACGCATTCGGCGGACCTATCTTGCTGCTCATCCTCCAGATCATCGGCCTCTTCTCCCTACTCATGTGGATCGAAGGCGGCAGCTTCGCCTGGGTCAAAAAGCCCAAGCCCATCCCTCCCCCTTCGCGCGCCGGCGACATCGAGAAGACGAAGTCGTTGGGACGAGCGGACGTCATCGCCGAGACGAACCGTGTGACGGCTTCCGAGACCGACTTGTTACGAGTCCTCCATGTATCTAAGAGCTTCGGTCATAAGCCCGCTGTCGAAGACGTGTCGTTGGGTCTGCAGGAAGGCGAGATCCTTGCTCTACTCGGCCCGAACGGTGCTGGAAAGACTACGACGATCAATATGATCCGTGGTGACCTGATCCCCGACACCGGCAGGATATACCTCGAAGGCGTTGACGTGCTCCATCACAAGCGTCTGGCGCAGAAGCACCTCGGTGGTAAGTGTGCCCAAGTTCCCCTATTCAGCCCGTAACGGCATCGAATACACGAGTTTTCTTGTGCTGACGAAATCAAACAGTATGCCCACAGTTCGACGCCTTGGACATGCTCACGGTTCGCCAACACCTGATGTTCTACGCGCGCTGCAAGGGCGTCGAGGACGTCCCCGGAGCCGTAGCCTACGTCATGCAACGCGTCGGCATCACCGCGCACGCCTCCAAGACCGCATCCAAGCTCTCCGGCGGCAACAAGCGCAAGCTCTCCCTCGCCATCGCCCTCCTCGGCGACCCTCCCGTCCTCCTTCTCGACGAGCCCAGCTCCGCCATGGACGCCGCCTCCAAGCGCGTGCTATGGCGAACCCTCGAGGCCGTGGCTCCAGGCCGCTCCGTCCTCATCACCACACACTCGATGGAGGAAGCGGACGCGCTCGCCACGCGCGCCGCCATCGTAGCGAAGCGCGTGCTGGCCGTCGGCACCACCCAGGCGCTGCGCAAGACGCACTCGAACGAGTACCACGTGCACCTGATCCTCAAGAGCGCGCCGCTGTCCAGCGCCGACGAGATGCGCGCGCTCGAGGACTGGGCGCGCCGCACGTTCGGCGGCGCCGTCCACTTCGAGGGCGAGAACCTCGGCGGCCAGGTCCGCTTCATCGTCCCGACTGACACCGCCGTGCCCGCTTCCTTCAAGCGCTTGTCGCAGACCGAGAGTTCGTCTGGCTCGTCTGATACGTATGGCTCGAGCTCTGGCTCCGAGCAGGATGACATGGATAAGATTGGTGCTGTGGAGCGGGTCAGGGAAATCAGCGATGAGAAGGATGAGAAGGATGATGTATACGAAGAGGAGGAGAAGAAGCGCAGGAGCGGCGCCGGCAAGCACGCGACGCAGAGCTTCACGCGGTACCTGATCGAGACGCTGGAGGCGCAGAAGGAGGAGCTGGGCGTCGACAGCTATTCCATCTCCGCGGCGACGATGGAGTCGGTGTTCATGAAGGTGGTGAAGGAGAGCGATGCGGTGGAGCATGATGATGTACAAAAGAGGCGCTGGTGGCAATGGTAGGGGGGCTACGCATGGGAATTTGCATAAGCATGAGTGGACTGGACTTGTATATATACCTGGCATGTATCTGAACGCACATAAGAGCTGTGGTATGGTAGGGTTGGGTTTCGTTTTCTTTTTCTTTTTGATACCACGTTGTTGAGTTATAATCAAAAGCATGTTGAGATATTCCGCGGGATGCTTGAGTAATATTGAGTGCATATTCACAAAACTTTTCTTTCAAAGAGATACTTCGATCTTGAACTTAGAGCCTTCCTGGTGTTCTAGTAATCCGAGACGGTTACTGCTAATCTACCTCCGTCATTTACAAGAATCAGGCCATTGCAGTAAGAACCTGCCCGGCTTGCAAGGTACAACACGGTGCCGCCCATTTCCTCATCACCGCCGAAGCGTCGGGAAGGAATGAATCTGAACTCATCGGGACTCTCCGTACTAGGATCTCTTCCAGAAATCAGACCACGAGCTAGATCGCTGGGGAATACTAGATAGTCGACAAGTCAGCTGTTATTCTTTCCTTCATCCAAAGACAGCGGGATTTTAAGGGATACACTTACAGCCCGGCGCCAATGCGTTCACCCTGATTTCATATCTAGCAAGGTTGGTGCTCGAATGCTTGGTCAAATGGATTATGGCTGATTTGCTCCCAGAGTAAGCAGGCGAAGACACTCTATCCCGGCTGAAGCCAGACAGGCTCGCCGTGATGATGACTTGGCTCTGAATTGACGGCAAATTGCTACCTTCATCAATCGGAGCACCGAAACCACCCTTCAAGGCGTTCTTGTTTCCAGCATCGAGCAGCTCTAGGAAGGCTAGCATGGTGAAATAGGTCGCAGTGACATTAATATGGAACGTCTCAGTGAACTCCTCCATTGAAACATTGTCGAAGAGATGCTGTCGAAGTTGTTTGATGGTGAAGTCCGGGTTGAAGGACTTGCCCGGCCCGATGATACCGGAATTCGCTACAAGCAAGTTGATGTAGCCTGTGTCTTTGGTGATTAAGTCCACAGCAGACTGTAGGGACTCCTTGGAGCTGATGTCGCACACTATAGGGACGAAGCTCGGGTCCTGGGCCGCCGAACTCTCCACCACAGACTTCCGTCTTCCAAGGAGGTAAACCTTCTTTGCACCAGCTCCCGCAAGAGCCTTGGCTATCATAAATCCAATTCCTGTAGCTCATTAGACTGGATTTGATTCTCTGTACACGAAGGTTTCTTACCGGTGGCACCTCCGGTCACGACAGCTACAATGCCATCAACGCGAAACAAGCTTGCGGTCTCCATAGTGAGACTTTTGGTCACTGTATGATCTTGGTATCATATCCAGAACGGTAAGATTCTAAAAATTCATTAAAGGAAGCTTTGTATGTTCTCTCCCGTTTTATATACCTAGAAAAGGGGAAGGATGGCGGCAGCCATACTTCTTTAACTCCTTAAAGTCCGACCAGATCAGATCGTAACTGGTATGGAGCTGCCTATCCAGCATTACCATTGCGGCCTCTACTCGATTTACCACACCACATGTTACTATAGCTGTAACTAGATATTAAGGCTTGTCTCTGAGGATGATAGTCTAATCACACCAAGTATCGGACCAGAATTAGGCCGATCTCAACTCATCAGACCCTCAATATCCCGGAGATAAACCTCAAAGCCTTCTTAGCACCGACTGGCTATCTGGAAGCTGTATAAAAGCTCATAGCTTCAATTAGGGTCCCTCCTAGTTAAGTATTAGTAATTATTGTATGGGTGATTATCACTCAACCGCATGGAGCAAGTCTTTAAGCTTGATAGCTGGCGTTCTAGGTTTTGATGAGAACACTCCTAGGATTATTGGGTAGCTATATATTATCTCGCATTGAACATAACATACTAACTAGTAGCTAGGTTCTTGAGTGAGATTTATATCCATATGTCGGTGTTATAATGGCATATTTATATACAGCTGTTCCAATCAAGCATAACAAGAGACATTTCTTTCATTTTCGGCAACAATGAGAAGGCTTAGCAGTTGCAACGATTCAGAGAGCATATCACGACACAAGCATCACAGGGGTAAGGGGTAATGACAACTTTGTTGCGCGAGACCTAAACCTATCTGCCAAGGGTCGTGGTATACATACAAGCAACGATCCTTTGTCTATACTGTCTCAAAGTCCCATCCTCCCAACAGGCCCAGATCTCTGGTGTTCAGATCCTCTCTGGTCAAACCGAGGACAGGTCATTGAACCCTCGACAGGCCATTCTCCTGACACAACACACCCTATCTAATTTACTTAGAAGACGTTCCCTTGGCCTGAGCCTTGCGAGCCTCAGCGGCGCCCTCCTCGTCGTAAGCCTGGACCTCGACCTCAATGTGCATGGTATCCAAGCCGAGCTGCTTGACGCCGATCATGTTCCAGGTGGGCATGTGGTCCGGCAGCCAGCGCTTGAAGTTCTCGACGACGCGCTCGGACGAGGCGTGGATGTCCGTGTGGTACGTGACGATGCGGTACACCTGCGACCAGCCCTTGCCGCCGGCGTGCTTCAGCGCAAAGTCGACGTTCTCGAAAGCCTGATCAATCTCGTCCTTGAGGTCAGGCTTGATCTCGCAGGTCTTGCGATCCCAACCGCCTATAAATCAGAACACCATATGTCATTAGCCCATGGCAACGAAAGAATTGCGAGGGATGGGAGTGTGCCCTCACGTACCTTGGCCGGAAACAATGATGTTGTCTCCTACACGGACAACTTGGCTATAGTGCATCGCATCGCGTCCCCAGTCGCCGAATCCGGGGTATGAGTAGTACTGGAGGTCCGACATCGTGAGAAGTGGTTGGTATGGGTTATATGAGAGTCTTTGATTTTGGAGTTTGGAAATTACTAGATAAGTTCGGAATACACACAGTCTATGTTGTAGTTAAGACGAAGGCTGAGTGTACTTCTTGAGTTGATATTTTCCATGATGCACTGGAAGTCTACGGTTTATATAGATGCTCAAACGTCTCACTCTTGACGGCGAGTCTTGGATTTTGCTGATAAATGGCCATGTCACAACTCCGAACTGAGTCGGAACGAGACATTTGACGATGTGAGCCGGGGCAAGATGAGTCCGGCCTGAATAATCAGAGCGGAGAGTATAACTGCCAAGCTAACGGCGAAATTGAAGATTTATACTTGCCTAGATGGTTTTGTTCTTGTTTTTGTATAAGATTGGCATATTCACATTGGAAACCCCGCATGACAGACTAATGGTCAAGGTGAGTGCGCATAGGACTTCTCAACAGCCCAGTCTTTCGCGAGGCGTCAAATTGAACTGACTAGTAAATAGATACTCGAGGCTGATTATTACTCCCTTACTCTGAAGCCGGAATTCCGCACGCATTGGCTATTGTGAATCATACGCTGCGCTGGGTGTTGGTCATACTGTTAGGGCAGTCCAAGGATGGGCTAAAGGCAGCGACGTTAGCGCCCCGAAGGGCATCGGAACGCATCTAACGCCTCTAACACCGATCCGAGACAACTGGAGGTCTATAAAAGAACTCAACGTAGGGGTAATGAGGTGGCTGCTTATTGGTGGGGAACTACCGAAAACCCACTACACTTCGAGGCGCCAAAGCACAGTTGATTCAGGAAGAGAAGCAGAGAAACTCCCTGGCGTTTCGTATGATGGTGCCCGATCTGCCGCTGCTTGTGCCATGTGGTAGCAAACCTCGCAGGTCGGACCCGTTGCCCCGCGAAGGCAGAAATTTCTCTCGAAAAGAATGGATAGCGCGTCGACGTGGCTAGCAGATTACCACGTTCATCGTGGAAACATGGAGCTGAAGGCCTCAAGTCCGGAGCTATGTTAGCTTCGGTGTGGCTCCTTGGTGATAAATCATCGCGCCCGTTTGCCCGTTAGCTCCCGGCTTGATGGGCGTAGTGGCATTAAATTCCCGAGTCCGAGTTTTGAATGGTGTAGCAGTTGAAAATCAAGTCAAGCCAAGCGCAGAACGCGCTACCTGTGGTTTGGATGCCATTCGCACTTGCAATTTGCGTGATGATACTTCTGTTTCTTAGGGCGATGCCACATTGCAGTTTCCATGGTTATGCCTGTTCGGATATTGCAAGGTGGAGCTTTGTGGTTCAGAAAAGCGAAGCTACGTCCTACCTAACACAGTGACGAAATATGTTTTGGAAGTCGGCAGCGGTGGTGTTGTTAGGCAGAAACAGAAAAGTGGTCCGAGCGTCCCACTGACTTCAAGCCTTTTTACGATCGCTTAACCGGGGTCTAAGCTTGCTGCTTCATCCACTTTTCCCAAAACCCGCAGGATCTACCGCCAGTTAGCTGCTGCCAGATTTCACACCGCATCGTTGATGTCTTGCGGTGGTGGCGCATCCATAGATAGAAATAACAAAGCCATTGCAGCCCTAGTTCTTACTGTTTCCCCCCTCCGATTTCTCTTCTCTACGACCCTCAACACCATCTTCCTTCACCCCGATGGTGGTGTGGTGAAGGCTTTTCGTGTATCGAGTAGAGAGTTTCACGACACTTGGCGCCATTGGGAGTGTCGTTCCAAAGGCAGAGACTTTCGAAGCCCAGGGGGGTTTAGTGCAAATCGGCATTAACCCCTGGCCTTTGACCAGAGAGAGATCGTCATTCTTTACTCCGGAGACCAGGGGAGGAAGAGCAGCACTGAGGTGCTGACTGTACAAAGGATTGAGGCTTCACCAATCTCGACATATTTCTTCCCTAGTCCTCTCTGGACTCTTCTTTTCCTCCTTTCTGGGAATACATCTGGTGCCTTTTGTTCCTCGGCGGGGTACCTAGGTACAGGTATTCTGTCGCCTAAAATCTCAACTGGCCAATTGGTGGTGGGAAAAGACAGATAATGTAAGCTGCTAGCTCTGCCCCTATTTGTGGATGCACCCTGGCTCGGGCATCTAATTTTAAAATCTACTTGTCCAGTTTTAACCTCGAGCCTTTTTGACAGATCTTTTCCTACACCACCGACGACCGCAGCATCAGCACCAATAGACATCCTATTCAACGTCTCTTGCGTTTGCACGTGTCTAGGCGAAACATCGAGTCTTATCATCCCGTCCTCCTTTTGTGAAGATATTATTGTCATTATCAGCATCACTAAGACGCGCGTCGTATCGTATCCCTACTAAACCGACAATAAGCATACCTTTCGCAGCATCAAGTCCTGGTACAATTTCTACACCACAATGGCCCGAATTCAGATTCCTATCGACGTCCTGACGTCGCGCCTGAACATTCAGGATCGCTTCGCAGGCTTCCGTAACACCTCGCTCTCGAGCCGGTTCGCCAACATGCGCCCCGTCAGCGAATTCCTCGACGTCAAGCGCCTGTCGAAGCCAGAAAACTTCGGGGAAGTCCAATCGCGTGTTAACTACAACCTGGGCACCTTCTCGAGCAACTACGCTTTGGTCTTTGTGCTTCTCAGCATTTATGCCTTGATCACAAACCCTCTCTTACTCTTTGACATCATTCTTCTGGTTGGTGGCCTATGGCTCCTTGGCCGTCTTGGCGGACAAGACCTCACCATTGGGACCTTCCAAGCTACCTCTTCGCAGCTGTATACCGGCTTGCTTTGTACCTGTGGTCTTCTGTTTATAATTGCATCACCTTTCACCACAGTCCTATGGTTGATTGGTGCCAGCGGCGTGGTCATCATTGGCCACGCTTCTTTCATGGACAAGCCTATCGATGAGGCTTTTTCCGGGGAGGCGGTCTAGGTGGTCGGCCGCGAGCTCCCAAATCTGCGCCCCAATGGGGAAGACCATCGAGGCGCCCAAGGAGGGGATTGGAAGAGGATGAATACGATATCTGGGGTACGGGGCGCCGCGTCGAAGAGGTGGAAAGCGACGGAGATCCAGATACACAAGGTGCTGATTTGGCAACAAATGGTAATAGGCGGTTCGCTAGTGATCCACTTCGGTTCACTGGCATAGACTTGGGCACTGGCGCCCAGTCACGGAATGGTTATGCTTATCAAAATTCGGATGAAGAGGAAGAAGACGACGATGATGACTCAACAGAGGAGGAGACGGATGCTAACTCAGAAGAGGAAGAAGATTCGGACGATGAAAACAACGCTGCTAGGAGAGAACTCGAGGAGGCAATAGTGCAGTCAGCTCTATCGAGGATACGGAAAGCCCAAGCCAAGGGCAAGCAGGATGTGAAACTTAACAAACAGGAGCTTGCAGCTCTCGATCGCAGACGAAAACGCTTACAGGCCGAAGCTGAAGCGGCAAAACGACGGAACGGTGGCGATCGAAAACAACGCAAAGAGAAAGAACAACGATACGCCGTTCCCCTCACACACTTTGATCCTCCTTCGCCCGCTCGACGTGGAGGCCCATCTGGCTCCAATGAGTCCTTAGCACGCAAAGCCCTACCTTCAACCTCTGACCAACAGCTTGCTGCCCCACCAATGGGGCGTTTCCACCCGCCTAATGCATCTCGTTCCCGTCCTCGCTCTGGCACATCATCTACAAACTCTACTCATCGTCCTCACTCTAGAGTCAGAGATTCTCCCCCTTTTGAATATCAGTACGTACATGCACCCCCTAATCAACGTCACGCCTCCGATCCTTCGGCAAGACCTCCATCCTCATCGTCTCGTGATGCCAGGGATCCTTTCCTATACCAGACCGCGGGTCCCTCGTCGGATAGCGTTATACCTCGCAAAGCTGTTCCTGCTGCAGCCAGGAGTAGTTCAAGGCGGCCTGGAAGGGAGATAGAGCAAGAGGATGAGACAACTAGCGACGATGGAGCTACTAACGCACGGGCTACAAGAAATAGTAGTCGGGGTGAGATGGTCCTTGTGCGCGCTTCTCCTTCGCCGGAAGCCGAACGGCCGAAGTCTAAGAAGTCTTCGCCGCCTAGTCAGGCGACTGCTAAGAAGAAGGCAGCTACTAGTAGTAGAAAGGGAAAGAGGAAATAAGTCAAGCAGAGTCATCTCCGATCATCCTAATAAGAGAAGCATACACCTATGTAATACGAAAACATTGCTATAGAATGGTTTTTAATAATGCACGCGCTGGCTCTTCTTCGGTATGATTATCACATGCCTGCATCCACGCATAGTGAAGGCGTAATTCGTAAAATTGGAAAATATATGAAATATGGATGTAAAATGTGACTAATCCTAAGTCTAACATTAGGGTATCGTATCGATTCTTTTCAACCATTCTTTTTATAGACATCAATCGTAACCCAAATTTTTAGCGTAAGGAATGATGAGAAGCGAAATCGAATCAATCAATGGCGCCACTAAACGCCATCCAAAGTTCCTATTACCATTTCACTCTTCCCACCACCCATCATAACCCCGCCTTTCCAATATATACCAACCCGCCCCTTTCATTACCTAAACCCTAGGAAAAGAAATCACGTATGCCACTGAAGAACCCGCCGCCTCGGCTCTCACCGTGGTATTCTCGGCGCCTCTCCCACTCGTACCCGCCGTCTCGGGCACGCTGGACGGAAAGAGTCTCAATGTGGCCGAGACCACCGGCCATTCGCACGGCCTCGCCCATCAGACCAATGCTGTCACCCGAGCCGGCACGTGCTGCCACGCCCAGCATACGCTCGATGCTAGGAGGCAGCCGCAGGCCGAAGCGGGCGAGCAGCGCTGTCAGGGCGCCACCGGTGATGAGCGGCATGATGACCAGCATGAACACCTTGAAGGGGTGGCGCTTGGCATAGTAGATGAGGTCGCGGAGGAGTCGCTTCAGTTTCTTGAGGGTGCGCTGCAGGAAGGACGACCGCGGCTGCCGGCGGTAGTACGAGTTTGAGCGACCTGTGAGTTGGGAGGCGGCGGCCCATGGTCAGTCTACTCTGGTTACAAGTCTACAAGTGTATAAGGCATCAACGGCACACGTAGCCCTCAGACAGAGTTTTCGTAATCCCCACGTATATGCATATGATACGTTATATATAACCGGGGCTATCGAACGAGAGGCGAGAGCGCGCACACACGCACACGCACAAAGGGGGGGAAATGAGGAAAATGAGGAAATGGGAGGGAAAAACTCACCAAGACTGAAGAAACTCCGGGTGCTGCCGTTGCCCAGGTTGAAGAAGGAGCTCCGCGAGCTGTTGTTCTTGTGGTAGTGGCTGCTGCTGCCGCCGTCGGTCCCGAAGAACGACCCCAGGCCTGAGTGCCGCTTGCTGCTGCGGTGAGAGCGAGACGAGTCCCGAGACTTGGACGTCTTGTGGTGGCCGGAGCGCGACCTGCGTGTCGAGCTCGAGACGACGGATTCGCCGTCCCAGGTGTCGAAGAACCCCATGTTTGCCGGTTTGGGTGGTATGGTGCGTGGGCTTATATACGAGGTAGATAAGGCAAAAAATGTATATATAAATGAACTTGTGTCACTCAAGCTTATTTCCAAGCCCGTGAGACGTTTGACGTTGAACGCTGATCTGGGAGTTCGAGTCTCACAGACCTTCTTAAACTGATTGACGGCAGCGGGGCAGATCGAAGAGAGCTGGGAGAAGCTAAAGAGTATTGCTCACAGTAGCAGCTCTCGGTAGATACTAGCAGATCGTGAAAGATCAACGATCGTGGTTCTAGTCTGGCGATCCGTTTGTTAAGACGTACGCACCGGCCAGTATGTGAACAGCTATTAGGTATGGAGCTCAAGGTGACAGCCCACTTTCGGAAGCACGCGATGCTGGAGCGGACGAAAAGAGCTGTACGTGCTTACGAAGGCATCGTGAAGTTGGGACTGCGAATGAGAAGGGACGGATCGCCCGTTCACCGACAATTGAAGTGGCTGGGCAGACCCCTGAAGGATCGTCGCACCCTAAAACTGTGCTACGGCTAGGGCTAATCTGGATCCGCTCTAGTTTTTGGTTCCGAGGTGAACTTATGGGGTCCGGCCAAGTCTCACCTGCAGGCTGGACCCTTTTGGGCTGCTGGCTGCAACGTCCAGGCAATACCCAAGGTGACTAAGGCGACTAAGGCAGCCAAGGTAATGCCTGAAACTGGGTCAAGCCACCGTGGCTAGAACTTTTTAATTGCTCCCCGTTTGGGCAACTCACCTTGCTTGGGCGCCACACCGATGACGTCTCCGATTGGACGTTACACCACCGTCACCCACTATCTTGAGTTTCCCAACGCAGCCCGATTCAGACGATGACCTGTCCTTGACCTGGCAGACCGACTATATCTCCAGTATTTTTCTCGATTTTTTTTTCTTTACCTTGAATTACACTTCCGTAGATTTATCAAGACGACCTTGCAGTATCCAATATGGCCGATAGACCCCCTCCTGATTACTGTTCGTCAGCAGACCTCTCCCCCGGCTCTTATGACCCCACTAACACGGGCGATTTATAGACAGAATCCTCGAGGTCTCAGAGACCGCGAGCACGCAACAGATCCGTGATGCCTATAAACGGTGCGTTATCCTACCAAGTTATTCTCCAGTTCTGCATCTCAAAACCCACGCATTTCTATCATACTAACGACCCTGCTTCACGTCTAGAGCAGCCCTGAAAACTCACCCAGACCGAGTCTCCGCCAACTCGCCCGAGCGCGCAGCTAGAACCCGCAAGTTCCAGCTCGTGAACGACGCCTACTATACCCTCTCAGACTCCACTCGGCGGCGGGAATACGACGCCCAACGCAGACTCTACTCCGGCCGACGGGGCAGCTACCGCAGCACATACCGGGATCCGTTCGACGACCCAGAAGAGTCCGTGCCCGAAAGCGGCGGCGGCGGCAACAGCGGGCAGAACACATTCTCATGGGCATGGAACTTCTTCACGGGGGGCAACACGAACTCACAGCAGAACGCGCGGCAGGAGCGGCAGCGGGCGGAGGACGCGCAGTTCGCGGACGTGTTCGAGGAGATGCTGCGCGAGGAGGGGCTCGCGGAGGACGGCAGCAGCAGCCCGACGTCCAAGTTCTGGAGCATCCTGGGCATGGCGAGCGGCAGCGTCATCGGCTTCATCGTCGGCAACATGCCGGGCGCCGTCGCGGGCGCCGTCGCGGGAAACAGGCTGGGCGCCGTCAGGGATGCGAAGGGCAAGAGCGTGTATGCTGTTTTTCAGGACCTGCCGCCGGATGATCGCGCCAGGTTGCTGGCACAGCTGGCTACGAGGGTGTTTAGTCATGCTGTTGGAGGCATGTGATTACTATGGGCAGGCCTCGCGGTGCGGTTATATCTACTACTCCCACTTTCATGACTGACGGCTGGTGGGAATCTAGGCAACATGGTTAGGCTGCATTCTTGTTATGGAAACGCGTGGAGTTTGGGCTTGTGTTCATTAGAGGTACCTAGGCGGCAATGGATGGGGCTTAGGCTTGGTAGAATTTAAATGAAACTGTCTACTGGTATAGGGTCAAGGGTGAAGGCACTTCATGCATGATAGAATTCGAAAATAATATAGTATAATCCCAGTTCAAGAGAGATCTGCTCGAAGCTTCTAGTATGAGCGTCCATATATTGTGTGATTCTAAGCAGCCGGCATGTTATGGCTCAAAGTGAGTCGCTAGGCGAAGTTGTGAGGCTATCACATTATTTCCAAGCTGAACCATTCCATAAACACCACTTACGGACCATTTAGTTCTATTAGTTGCGAGTTCTAGTATCACGTACTAGCTTATTGCCCAAGTACTGGTGGAAACAAGACGGTCTGATTTAGACGTAGCTTATCATCAGGGAATCCGAGTCCGAGGACATGGAAACCTAGATCGCCATAGAGCTTAGGTAGGCATTGAGCTTCTCTGCACCTAAAACATTCACATGCTTTAACACATTACATGAGACATCATTCATTTTATCTCAATGCTTTTATTTACGTCACTTAATGTAACCATTGCGGCCTTGGATTCCTCTTAAGTGGCAGTTGCGAGCGAGAAAAGTCATCCCAACTGCCCAAGTAAATTACCTCCGTAAGGTACACTATTCCATTTGTGGATGACTGTCCCGTCGTACCTGACAGGGATTCCCGCCATCCCCACCATTAATTGCTCCTCGTCAATCTTCAGCTTTCTAAACTTGCAATTGTCTAACTCTTCCTTAGAACAACCTAACCTCCTACTAGAAAACATGGCCAAGCCTATAGAAATCAAGTCGCCCGAGCAATTCAGCGAATTGCTGAAGAACTCGCGCATCGTGGTGGCTGACTGTAAGTGCTCCCTCGAAACTTCTACCACTCATGCACCCGGCCACCTAACCCCGCCATCGTCATCGTGACAATCTTTTTGCGACGCGAAGCTGACAAATTGTCTAACGCGCAGTTTACGCGGACTGGTGCGGGCCATGCAAGCAGATCGCACCGGTCTTTGAACAGCTGTCGGCACAGCTTTCGAGACCCAAAGTTGCGACCTTCGTCAAGGTCAATACCGAAGCCGATGGAGCGAAGGCAGTCGCGGCCGAATTCGCCGTCACGGCTCTGCCCACGTTTATTATCTTCCGAGATGGCTCTGTCGTCGATAAAGTCAAGGGAGCCAACCCGAAGCAGCTCCAGTCCATCGTTGAGAGGCTAAGCAACGAGATCGAGAATGCTAGCCAAGGAGGAAGCAGTAGTGGTTCCGGAGGTATCGCTTGGAGGGGAGCTGATCTACCTCGAGGCTACACCGACGTCTCGGACGCCATCGACGTTCGCGGATTAGAACTACTCAATGCCGACGATACTCATTTCTCTGTTCGAACCCTCTTCAACAAGGACAAGCCTTCGGCGTTATCTAAGGACAAGGCCGCAAGTGATGAGAAGGACTGGGTAGAGAGTGACACGGACGAGCAGCTGCTTCTCTTTACGCCATTTAACTCGGCTATCAAGCTCCACACGATACAGGTACATATGCACATACTCGAGACCTACAAACAACCATGCATAGAGCTAATGCATATTTACTAGATCACTTCACTGCCACCTGCGGACGATGATGACGACGACGTACCGATGAGGCCCAAGACCATCAAACTCTTCACGAACCGACCGCACAATCTGGGCTTCGACGAAGCCGAGGACATCGACCCGACCCAGACTATCGAGATCGGCGAGAATGACTGGAACTCCAACGGCACCGCAAGTCTAGGGCTGCGATTTGTCCGATTCCAGAACGTAACGAGCCTCGTGGTCTTTGTCGTGGACGGCGACGGCGATGGCGAGAAGGTGCGATTGGACCGAATAAGATTTATCGGCGAGTCTGGCGAGAAAAGAGAGATGGGTAAGCTTGAGAAGATCGGGGATGCACCCGGTGAATAAGCTTGCAGCAAGAGTCATTGTAGAGACGGGCGTCAATCGCGGCTATGATTACGGACAATGTGGGCAACGAATGGAATGTTGTTATAGAGTCGAGATACCTTGGAGTCGCAGCTATATAGACGATATCAATCGGTAGCCGCAATGCTCAGTCAATGACCTTCCGTCCCTGACTACAACTACGAGCCCTGCAAACAGGTAATCGGTGTCATGTGTGCGTCCATGTAACGTGCTAATACCTCCAAGCAACGTGTAACTACTTCTCTATCTTCTGCATGATGTTTGCTGATGGGCTTTATCAGTCTGCAAACGTAGTTGGCCACTAAGTTGTGAGCTGACCTCATCCACACAGCCCTCTCCAGCTCGCACATTACTTCCCCATTAACAGCATTAACAAATTCAAATCAAGTATTGGATGATGGGTTTGCCACCACATCTAACAGCTGTCCAAAAATTCAATCCTGTTGGGGATTGTAGCCTGCATAGCTCGTGAAACGCCTCAGCAGGCATCGTACCCGCAGCTAATCATGGGCTACTATCTCATGACCTTGGTGCCGAGTAGAAGGGCATGGGTGTGTATGTCCAGCATCCTCACTGCGGCTCGAAGAAGCAGACAAGGCTTCGTTGATTTCGAACCGACATCAGAAGTGAGGTCGCCGGCTTGCAATTATAATCGCTCTGTGGCATGACTGACGCTATGTATCCATGGGAATTTTCCACTGAAGGAATGAAGGGGATCCGAGCAACACGGGAAATGTTATGTCATGCCAGCCGCACGAAGAAAAAAAAGAAGAGAGAAAATTTCAAAATTGTTCGCCTCGCGCGAGCGCGTTTTGTATTTGCTCTGCTAGCGTCCTTGGCAGCTGGGGGGGCTAGGGCTGCAGGTGACAGGTAACCGTCAGATTTACGTACAGGTAATCAATAGTCTTCGCGCTAGAGCGATAAGGAACTAAATTCGGAAAAGGGTCGGCGATAAGAACCAGTTTATCCGGTCTCCATTAAGGTTCAACTTGGAACTTTGCAAAGGAGGTCTGCTGTCCAAATTTTCCGACGTTTCATTGCTCACTCCACCTGTCGCACAGCAGAACATTGAAACGAACAAGAGGAATCGAGACATCTTCCCGATGGCCAGAGTACAAGCCAGCCGCGTTGGACTCGCACGGAGTGGAGTCCCCTATCAGGATCCATCGTTGCAACATGCCAATTAAGAGCCAGGAATATACAGCTAGAAAGTCTCTTCTCTGGCAACTAAACTCTTTCACAGGCTACGGTTACGGTATTATCCTTGAAGTCGCTCAAGCGCTACTACCATGAGTCACCTATTTGTCACCATCGAAGACTAAGGTCCTGTTAAGTCCCGAGAGACTATGTACTCTGTTTCCGACAATTATCGTATTCGATCGATGTCCTCATCAGAGAAAAACACACAATACCTACTATTGAGGCTCGTAAGACTTAAACAATATCCTCTATAGAGGTGCAAGGTACAACTTCAAAATGTGCGAGGTACACTGTGAGGGGTATTCCTACTTTACAACACCAATATGTAGGATTACTACTTTTTCTTTTTCCTCTTTCACCAAGCCAACCCTTGAAACCGCCACAACCCAGACACCCTCTCTCTCTCTACTCGGTCCCCCCTCAGAAGTCTGGATACACTGCCAGCGATCCTTGGATTCGTTAGCTTCGGAAAGATCATGCTGGTAATATACCCGACCACTTGGATTCCTTCCATACCAAACGCCCCATCCCGCTTCTGTCGCTCGTCCCGTCTACACCCAGGTGCATCCCCCATCCAAGCGTGAGGGGGTTTACGTACGCCTACCCGTCCTAGAGATATTCTTGGACGGGCTAGGGGCTAGGGGCTAGGTGTCTACACTACACTTCCATCCGACAGGGCTCTATCGCTGCTAGCTAATGCACTGCGCTTGCGCTGCGATCCATTGGCATCCATTGGCAAGGAATGGCACAGAAGGCAAGCCTTGTCTACAGCAATCTCTCCCATATTGACCCCCATCTCCCTCATGCAACGTCACGCAGCAGGACTATCCCATCAGCACGGGGCCTTTATTAAAAATCGTCAGAAGCCGCACACACACAGTAGCAGCGCTAGCGACCCCCTAAGACGACGTCAGCTGCTCTAGCCTCCGTCTAAAAGATGAAGGTCCTGCTGCGTGATATCTGCACGTGTGCCACGGTGGCAGGGTTCCAACGTCGTTCTAATGTTGCACCAAGAGAGGCGAACCAGCATTAGAAAAGCATCGAACGTGGTATGCAGCATTAATATCCAACTTAATTGTTCCATTTATAGACCATTCCGACCGTCGCATGCCTCGACTCCCTATTCGTCCTAGCACGGTAAGCTCTCTATCTATTGTCTCGAAACCTTATAGTTATCGTAGCAGTCTTATTAACCCGGGGGCCTTTCATAGGATTCTTCAGCACGCTTCAGCTTCCCTTTTCAGGAGCTGCTTCGCTACGTTGGTTGTACGTCAGCTCCGACTTATAAACTGATTGTACCACGACTGCTCACCCCTGTGTCTGTTTCTGGAAGGTTTCCGCCGCTCAAGCGTCCTTTCAAAGGCGTTAGGTCATCGCCGTTCATACTTCTTGCTCACAAGTCCGTTGCATACCCGCATGACAGACAATAACTATGTGTGCTGCCCCCAACCTTTCCCATCCAAGTAAAGGAACGAATGGCTTGCAAGCCACTCTTTTCCCTTATGCGGATTTATTGTCTCTCATATTCTGGAGACGCTTGCCTCACTTGCTCCATGTGATCACGCATTTCCCGCCTTTTCTGCTTTTTTTCAGGTACATGCTGCACCGTAACATTAGTTGACTCTTAATGTCATGATCTTACATCATTTTCCGGCTGCTCTGCTCCTCCTAGATTTTTCCATATGCGTAAAATCTGCTCCTTTTTATTCCTCTTGGATCAGGCCGCTTATCTCCCATCATCCTTGGAGAGAGAAAAAAAAAATCGTCCTCAAATTCACGTTGTACTAAGAGGCAGAGTTTGATAGCGCGTGGCGTAGCTATTGAAGTTCGTTGGCATATTGCGTATTATTGCTTTTAAGGCCTCCCAACGCCAACTTGACAATTCAACAGCAACAACTCATATAGCGACATACATAAAAAATTCAACGCCGCTTCCTGTCGGAATTTGCGACACACGAAATAGGGTGCCCGGCTGGATATTTATTTTGGTCGAAGGATCTTCAGACTAAGAAAAGAGGAGGCCTCAGGACCCAGCAACTAGCAGATCAAACGCCTGGAGGCGCTCTGAGGCTGTGACTGGCAGGAGTTCGTGTTGGCTTCTGCCAGTGAGGCACACCTGTATTAACCTTTCGGCCTCTGCGGATTTTAACTGACTCAAGCACAATTCAAGAGCAACAGACGGACGTATTTAGTGGTGGAGAATCGGAGTCTTTTGACAATCTTCGGCATTCAACGCACTGAGGCTGCCAACGGAGCGATCGACACTCGCAGCTGAAGATGGACACTCAGCCGCCGAACTTCCCGCAATTTTCCAAATTGCCATTGGAATTGCGGGATATGATATGGGGATATGCGCTACCTGAGCCCAGAGTTTTCGAGGTCCTCGATTCTCCGTCTTCGCAGCAGTCCCAGAACACGCCCTCGGGCCGTTTGATGTTTGCTGATATCCGCAACGAGCCGCCGCCGTCAATTGCGCGAGTCTGCCGCGATGCTCGACAAGCGGTCTTGCGTCGCTACAAACCGATCGCTTTTTCTGGGACGGTCAAGCACTTAGACCTCCGTCGAGATATCATCCTGCTCGATTCCTATTTACAAGTGAAGCGACTCTTGAAAGTGATCCGGCTCCTGAGCCAGATTGAGCCCATCCGCCGAACTGCCACCAGGCTGGCCCTCGGCACATCGTGGGGTCTGCATACAGGGTTACACCTGCGCATGTTCCACCGCAGCGTTCAGACAAAGCGTAACATGGCTCGGTTCCTCGAGTACGTGTCCAAGTTTCGGCAGCTCGAAACCATCATCCTCGTCGTGTACCAACGCTCGGCATTCGGGCTCCGGCTCAAATGTTGCGGCCCGGGCCCAGTTCCGGTTCCGGGTTCGGAGGGGCACCGGCATCAACATCAACACCACCACCACCAACACCAACACCAACACCAACATCAGCGCAGCCTACTGCCCTGGCGCCACTACGACCTATACGAATCGTACCATTTCAACTTCAACGTCAACTTCAACTTCGAGAACTACTGGCTACGCCGGCCGTACCAGAGCAGGCTCGTGAGGTACGAGCCCGAGGACGACAGGACCGAGACGGAGAAGTTACAGCAGCAGTCAGCGTTGCCGAGGCATCACTCGAAGCAGTGCATGCACGACCCGCAGCCGCGCGGTTATCAGGTGCATGATCTGAAGGGCACGTTTGAGGGCTGGCTGAAGAAGTTCGCGGAGGATGAGAGCTTAGGAGGGCCCTCGTTGAAGGTACCGGGGCTGGAGACGGCTACTCTGACCTGGATCTATACTGGGGTAAGGAATGGGGGGTTTTATTGAGAATAGGGGAGCAGGGTGCTGAGAGAGGATTAGAGGAGTTGCTAGATGTGCTGTGGATACGTGATACACTACATTATTGTTTGTTTTATAGGTTGTTTTGAAAGCGGTCATTGACGCTGTATAATTTTAAACCTTTTGGTCTACTACGATACTACGAGTGCTTGAAAAGCCTGGTACCAGTAGATACAGCGTATGTTCCCAGGACAATTATGTCGTCCTGCCATCCCTCAGTGTTCTCTACATTTCCTAGCTCACCTATAGTTATGACATACTCCTCGGATGGACAATGAATACGCCATATCTCTCCCCGCATAGCCAGCAGTGCAATAATATCCTAGACAGGATTGAGATTCGTATATGCGCCGCGACGGTTCGGGATATGCAGCCTAGCCTATTAGGACCCCGTCCCACAGAAACTCAACTCTGAAATTATCTCAGCCAAAATACGTCGTAAAATAATAGGTGATCTCCAACATGTCTAAATACCTTATTCACCAAGGCTCTATGATGCGGGCCTTCGCAGCAACGCCGCGACAACAAGCAGAAGATCTCGGCCTCCGAATCCAACTCTAAATACGTGCATCCAGAGATCATCCGATCTAAGTCACTTAGGAGCGATCCGCCGGACTGTATCTCACCCAAAGGAGTCGGAGAAAGCACTCGTACCATGGTTCGGCCAAGCCGCCTGCCCAGGTTTTGCGTCTTGCGGGAGCGGTACGGCACGGCACCAATCCACTCTCTTGCATCATCCCGTATCCACGATCCCAGACAACTCAAGGTGCTTACGTACTCGTTACTAATACCGTGATACCGGAGGTGAGGGCCTACCTTAGGTACCTTCTACTTTGCTTTTACTTCTTCCCTCGCCTGCGCTACGGGGACGCAAGGTTATTCACAAAACAGCTGTTAACAGGTCTGTTATGTTTCCACGCTGGACTTTGGATCGTAATGGCAAGTAGCCGATTGAGTAAGACTTGGTTAGTTCCTGGTCGGGCCTGGCAACGGGAAGTTGGAACGATATAGCCGTGGAATAGTTAGAAGGAGTACCAACAACCCATCGAGAGAGAAGGGGGGAAAAACTTACGAACTTCTGAAATATGGTCAGATAATTCAATATAGAGTGACAGATGAAACTTGATTGTCGGGGTTTGAGAAGCTGGTGATTACCTATGTGTTTTGTTTTAAACACTCGTTGGCGTCTCACGTTAAGCATCATCGCGTGTTTCTTGAAGACTCGTTTTGAACGATCGGCGGATGATGCCGATGTATCCGTCAAGGAAAGGGAAAATATTTTTTGAAACAGTTAGAGGGAAAAAGTCTTTCTTTGATTGGGCGATTATGCCGTCAGTGCTATTTATTTACATATGTAGGAGGTATGGATGTTGAAATAAAGCGCATACGACATCAACCACTCTTATCCTCACCACCCCATACGACTAATTGTAAGGTACCCTGGACTCGCTTACGACACGCCCAAACACCAGACACACAGACAGACAGCCCTTACACAAAGGCTAGCTAGCCCTCCCAGACATACTCCTGCGGAACAGCGCCCTCGATCTGGCCCCGAAGCGCGAACCCGTAGTCCCCCGCATTCGGCGTTCTAAGCAGGGTATGTATATGGAACTTGGCCGGCTCCTTATTCGCGAGGAACACGCCGGAATGGTGATCGAACTCGACGAGCACGACGGGGCTCTGGATCCTATAGTAGAACGGGTCATCATCGCCGCACCCGCCGATCCACGAGAAGTACGTCTCGGCGAACCAGTCCGCGCAGTCGCGCAGCTTGAGGTCGCGCGACTTCTCGGGCAGGTAGATCAAGTACTGGAGCAGAATCCCGCGCACGAGGTCCTGCTGCGCGGGCGATAGGGAGCCGACGACGACGCCCTCGTACGGCACGACGCGGTTGTCCCGGTACGCGCCGCACAGGTGCCGCTGGTC
Organism: Hypoxylon sp. FL1857; assembly: GCA_022578955.1. Taxonomy (NCBI): domain Eukaryota; kingdom Fungi; phylum Ascomycota; class Sordariomycetes; order Xylariales; family Hypoxylaceae; genus Hypoxylon; species Hypoxylon sp. FL1857. The sequence continues at coordinate 147,691 of MU400409.1, forward strand.
GTCGTGGTTCCAGCGGCCCTTGGGCATGCGCTCGTCCACCATCTTGTCGTAGACCCTTGCGCGGCTCCTCTCCCCCTCGCTCAGGCTCTGCATGAGCTGCAGCCCCAGCCGCTCCTCCTCGTGCAGGATGCGGGTCCCGCGCCACGGGCCCGCGTCGATGAAATTGGGCTCCGCGCCCGTGAACCACGGCGACACGACGATCTGGGTGCGGCAAAGGAACACGCTGAGACACAGGTGGTGGCCGTAGAACGAGAAGCCCCAGGGCTGGACCGCGGACGCGGCGCCGAACAGCACGAAGTTGTAGCTGTGCTCGTTCATGACCCGGGGCGCGCGCACCAGCTCGCCCAGGAAGTGGTTGATGCGCATGGCGGCGATGGCCTTGGCGTAGCCCTCGGGGCTGAGGGTGGCCTTGAGGAGGGCGAGGACGGAGTCACGCAGCTCGGGCGTGATTTCGTCGAGTCGGATCCCCTTGTCGCTGACTAGGAATTCCGGGTTCGACCAGGACCGCCACTCGGGCGAGTCGATGTGCAGGAGGGTTCTGCGGGCCTGGTCTGGGCTGAGCTGGGATGTGATGGCGTTGGCTGCTGCGACGATGGCGTCGATGGGGACGCCTTCGTCGCGCGGCTTGAAGAGGTTGGGGCGGACGGTGCCTGGGGTTGAGTTAGTCGTGGGTTTATCACCGGTCTCGAGTTTCTGTCTCTACCCCTAACCCCTTTATTGGACTACTATTCTCGCTTCATTCGCCATCACTTCTTTACGTAAAGGGATTATACAGGTAAGAATAAAACATACCGTCGTTAGTCACGCCCTTAAACGGCTCCTCGAACAACTCGCGCCAGTGCACGTATAGTCCATACAGCCACGGCGGCCGGTGGTGCTCCAGCAGCTCTTTGGCGTGGCCATATGCATCGTTCTGTGCAATGGCCTGGAACCGCGGCGTGTTCAGGTCTGGCAGATATTGCCGGAACTGGCCGTGCTGGGCGTCCTGCTTTTCCGTAGACGTCATCTTCGACGTCGATGAATCTACTAGCTGGACACTTTGAGGCAGCTATCGGTTTTATAAACTCGGGGATATATACGTTGAAGTATGAGAGCTGAGTGTCTGAGTCGCAAGCTAACCGATTAGCGGGTAGACCCCGTGAGCCCTCGGTCAAGACTCAGCGACAAGCTCCACCGTTAAATGAATTCGACAGTATTAATTATATTCCTTACAATGTATTGTAAAAAGCTCTATTTGCAATATATTCGAAGCAGATACCTAACCTACCCAAGGAGCCGGGACCATCCGTCACTAAGTAAACGATCGAACGGTTCATCGGTTCCCCTGGTGGATCCGCCGCGACTCCAGCGCGGGGAAATATATCGGCTCTTGTATAGCGGCAGCGGGATCGCACTACCGGCGTCATTTATTTCCTGGGGTTGATTCATACATTCACATCTTGATATCCTCATATCCAGCAGCAGCAGCAGCAGCAGCAGCAGCACATAAACAATAACAATGCCAAGAACAGAAAAGGTTGCAGCTCTTTGTCTGTAATAAAGTGGCGATTCCCGCAGCGAGCGGTCATCTCTCTCTCGTCTTTTCGTCGTTTCAATTATCTAGAGTAGGTAAATACCGCCTGGGCTCGTACAGAGATACAGGATCTAGCTGGCTCTTCTTTTTTTTTCATAACACGCCCCGACTCCGACTTGCGCACCAGCACTGCCATACCGAAATCGATGCAAAATCCCTTGTCAATACGCCGCTGTCCCCGGCTCGCCACCTGTCAAGAACACCAATATATGCAATGCAAACCTTTCTCCTTTTTTTCAAACCCGGCGGTCCATTGTAGCTTTTGTTTTGCTTCTACAATGCGCTTGCGAACTGTCGACACCAATTGGTGTTCGACCGACATCGAACTTTGTAATGTACAGTTAAAATGTCTTAAACTAGAATTTGAATGCGTATTTACCGCTAGCAGAGTGTGGAATGGGCGTCGCGTGGATGGATCACCGTTTCCGAGTGTCCTTGCCCTTCTTGCTCTTGCTCTTCTTTTTGTCCTTAGGGAGCTCCAAGGCCGTGCCTTCGAGTTGCTTGCTCATCGTGGCAAGCATATACTCGTCGATATTGTGTATTCTTTCGCCCCAGGCATTGTTCTCAATCTCTTCAAGGGCCTTATCCACATCGGCAGACTCAGAGTACAGACCGAGATTTGATCTCCCGATACCTGGTGCAAGCGACCCGTCGCGTGTCATGGGTGTACCAAGCCTGGCACTTGAGGCACCTGAAGCGCTTGCCGTCGCCGGCTTTTCAGCGAAGTCGGCTTCGTCTTCTTGGATTTCTTTCTCAGCAACATGTGCGGCATTGACGTCCTCACGGTCTTCCGCCTGCTCGAGGACCCGACCGACGGTGCGCTGGTCGCTGTTCTCTACGCCGCCGAGAACACGATCCATGGCGTTGCCTACTACATCACCCTCATCTGGTGTGCCGCCAATAACGTCACGTACAGAGAGTTTATTGAAGTAGTCGGTTGTGAAACCACCTTCTTGGATCACGACGTCATCCAGCATTTGTTTCTGACTGGCCTTGCGCAGAATGTTCGCTTCAATAGTGTGCTCACTTACAAGTCGGTAAATATGGACGTCTCTCGTCTGGCCGATGCGATGACATCTGTCTTGGCATTGCTTATCCATGGCGGGGTTCCAGTCTTGATCATAGAAGATGACGGTGTCAGCTCCAGTCAGATTGATGCCAAGACCTCCCGATCGGGTGGATAATATGAAACAGAGAATTCGCGTGTCGTGATTGAAGCGATCCGTCAAGATTTGCCGTTGCTCTACTTTCGTAGCACCGTCGAGCCGCAAATATTTGTGACCGTGGATGTTGAGGAATTGTTCAAGAATGTCAAGCACCTTTGTCATCTGCGTGAAGATCAAGGCACGATGACCTCCAGATTGCAGCTTCCGTAGAAGACGGTCAAGCGCTTGGAGTTTGCCACAGTCGTATTGAAGGAGCCTCTTATCAGGGAACTGAATGCTGAGCCTCATACGAGCTTCATGCCAGGGATCAACCGGGGTTTCCTTCTGCATGAATGGGGCGTAACGAACTGGGGCTGAAAGCTTGAGATTTGTTTCGTTAAATACCTCGACGCCCCTTGAACCTAGGACGAATCGATCAACATCTCGAGTGATGACAGCCGGCGTGACACACGCGAACTTAGAGATGGTAGTCTTCATCGACGCGGCACGTTGGTCGAGTGTAGGCACCATAGATCTCAGCGCCGGAGAGTCTTCTTCGAACCAGCTCATAATCTTCTGTGGAATCTTTGGGCGCGGTTTGTGCGGTCGGTCATTTACGCCAAGAGTTAGGAAATCTGTGAGCTGTTTGCCGTATATTGGCTGTTGTTGTCTTCTGAGAGCGTTTAGGTAGACGCAGTGCTGCAACTCCTCGAAACGACTCCAGCGCGCTGCACTTTCTAGATACACTATGTTGGACTCCACGGTTGCAGGGTCAAGGTTTGTGTAAGCAGCTTGAGCTCTCTCTTTTTGCGCTTCACGGAGTTCCATTAGTGCGCGATGGGAGCTTAGTTGAGAAACTCGTTCACACACGGTTTTTGATAGACCCTCGTATTGTGTTGGGATGAAATTGAGGAAGCTTAAGCTGACAAGGCTCATCGGATTTTCAGCCAGCAGCTTATTTCGAACGGCACTCTCGGTTGCTTCGAAGTTGGTGAGAACCGATCTGCGTTGCCGGAAGGATGTCATGATTGGACGCTCAACGAAGAGGTCGGGATGGTTGCAAACCTTGCGTAGCTGCATCAGACAATTGATGACTGAAATGTAATTGCCGGAAGACAGCGCTTCCCTGGTATCTGTACGGGCTAGAAATCCATCATACAACTCTCGCTGTCTACGCGACAGTCGGCAGAATTCGACGTGCTCGTATTTGGCCGGCATCTGCTTTTCGACATCTGCCTTGAGTCGTCGTAGGAGATACGGCCTTAAGACCTTGTGCAACTTGGCAATAAGTGCCCGAGCCTCATCGTCCATCTGTTCCCGGCCGCTCTCCAATATCTGGGATTCGGGTTTGTGAAACCAATCCTGGAATTCCGCCAAATCTGCAAACCCACCAACTCCATTTTCAGATGGCATCAAAAAGAATAATAGCGACCATAGTTCGGTTAGATTGTTTTGTAACGGTGTGCCTGTGAGTAAGAGTCGCGCCCGCGTGTTGAATGTGAGCAACGTTTGCCAGCGTTTTGATTTGAAGTTTTTAATGTTGTGAGCCTCATCCAAAATCATATAATGCCATTGTCTGCGCTTGAACACCTGTTGATCCTGCAAGACAATTTGATACGATGTGATGCACACATTCCACATGTCGTCTGTCTTCCATCCTTGGCGCTTTCGTTTGCGCTCATCAATGCTACCGTAGTAAGACAGCACCTTGAATCCTGGGCACCACTTCTTGAACTCCATTTCCCAATTCAACATGACGCTGGTTGGGACAATGACGAGATGTGGGCCCCATACTTCATGATGACAAGCAAGGTGAGCCAAAAGTGCAATTGTTTGAATCGTCTTGCCGAGACCCATTTCATCTGCGAGGATGCCGTTTGTCTCGTTTCTGTATAAGCCAGCGAGCCAATCCAAGCCATAATGTTGATATTCACGTAGTGTGCCTCGAAGTAAGAAAGGAACCTCGGTCCTTGGGACCTGGTACTGTGGTGAACTAGACCTACTGGCACCAGACTTGACCATAGAGGTAGTGTCAACCTCTGAAGGTTTAGTGTCAGATGTCCGAGGTGACTGACTTCGATCACGACTAGGATTTGTGATTGCATCCGTATCTGGGCTCGCCTGGGTTTGGTCAGACGTCCCAGTTGTGATTTCAACACTTGGCACTGCTACGGATGGTCGTTCAACTGTCTTGTTTGATGTGTTCGCCTTGGCATCTTTAACTTGCTCAACAGCCTCAATGATTTCCATTTCAACGTCTTGAGCTTGCAAACGTTCCGGTATTGTAGCGGGAGCATCAGGGTTATTGGCTTCATATGGGTTCGCCGGTGGTGCAGTTGCCGCAGTTGCCGCAGATGTGCTGCTGGGTAAATTCGCGACTGCTTTATTGGCGTCAAGGGTAGACGTCTCAATAAGATCCTCAGTTCCGTTCGCCTGTTTCAACGGCGGTTTGTCTCCCAACTCCGGGGCCTCTGGTTTTATGTCGTCCTTGACGGCCTTCTCAGCTGCTGCCATATCAGATGCGATTTGCTCATCAACAGATATAGCTTCTGGGCCGTCTATCATCTCAACATCACGCTGAGGCGACGAAGGTTTGTCGACCACTGCCTCCTGCTTCATCTTTTGTAATTCGGATTTGCCAAAGAAGAGGCTTAGTAGCCCGGAAGGTTCCTCGTCATCGTCGGAATTTTCCTCCTCATTATCGGATTGGCCGTCGTCTTCATCGCTGTCCATATTCTCATCACTTGATCCCAGGTCATCATCCATGTCTATGGACTCATCCGTAGTCTCACCATCGTCCTCCAATTGCGTTGAGGGTTGGTCATTATCGTTGTCAAGACCAGTTTGTTTGCCCACTGTGAGGTCCGGAATATTTGCATATTTCTGCCTTAATTGTTCTTGCGTGAGAGCCTCATCTGAAATATTTGACTTTGCGTCATCGTCGTCATCAGATGAAGACATGTTATCCTCGTTCTCATCTTCGTCAGAGCTCTCGTTCGAGGTAGGGTCTTCGTCGGAAACCAGGTCATCGTCTTCGTCATCGGCTTCTTCGTCTGACCCATCTGTTTCTTCCTCGTCTTCGTCGGATACGAGTTCCGAATCGAAATGCGCTCGGCGGGCTTGTAGCTTGAGTTCTGACATATTCACAGCCTCATTTAAGGCAGCCTTGACACGCTTTTGTTCAGCAGCCTCCCATTCCTCTAAACGACGGCGGTTGACCTCGGTCTTGACATTCTCCCACGTTCCCCCAATCGCCTTGACGACGGTCTTGTAACGACCAATCCATGCGGTCCTCGCCTCGGCTTCAATTTGTTCAGCGGTCTTGGGTTGTCGACGTATCCACTCGTCTCGGCAAGCCTCGGCTAGTCGCTTCGCCGTAGCCTTGTGCCTCTGCTGCTCCATCACCATCAGCTTCCGGAAATTTGCCATTTGCTTGACGAGATGATCCATGTGTGCCCACTGTCGCGGAGGCTCCTCGGCGGGTTCCGGAACGAAGAGTGTAGACCGTTCCTCACTGAGTAATCCACCAGGCTCGGTTTCAGCCTCGATTCGCATGATGATTTCGGCGTCCTTCTCGGCATCCTCTTGTGTATAAGGATCCCCTTCATCGGCAATGTCAAGCCAACCGCCATCTTTTACATCCACAGCTGGGGCACGTTCGACGAAATCGCGGAAGTCGGACGATATCTTGGCACGTGCGATCGTTTGTCCTGGGAAGACATTGACCTGAGCTGGGTGGACAGTGGGAATGGCCGGAGCCTTCAACCGTAGCCGGATCTTGGTTGTGCGCAAGTTCGGGCTGTCGTTCGTGGGGTGATTTGAGTCGCGCAAGGGAGTGTCGAGGCCGTCGTGATGAGTTCCGGAGCTACGCCGTATCCTCGTAGATCGTCTCGGGGGTGTTGTCTGGGGCGGTGGTGTGGGTGAGCGTCTTCGAATTTTGGGGGAAGGTTTGGAACCATTAGCCAAAGACTTCCTTGTGTTCGGCTTGGCACTCGGCGTAGGAGCTTTAGGAGCTCCTTTGGTGGTCGACGCGTGCTTCTGTGTTCCATTTACGTGGCTGGGTGTGGAACGCCTCTCTTTAGCGGGAGTAGGGGGGTGATTGTTATGAAGAGCGCCTCTGGTGACTCTCCTGTTGCCTTGCGGCTGCAACTCCAAAGGCACCGGGTTGGTGCGTCCAGATCTGCGTTTGCCATTTTCGGTGAAGGTTGTGGGCCCGTCAGCCTCTATCCTCTTCCAGGGAGGTGATTCGATCTTAGGTCGGCGAGGTGCACTATGGGGAGTGGTTTCACGGATTCGGCGGCGTTTGGCAGGTCTCTCATCGGCGTCGCCATTTTTATCGGGGGTCTCAATAATGGATTTGCCCGCGTTGATGCCATTTGTGTCGGGCTTTGTTGGGGACAATTGGGGTACAGTAGAATCTTCTGATTTTATTTCGAGACAGGATGGACTATCTAGCGGTGCAGACTCAATTTCAGTGTTTGGCTGAGGCGTTCTGTTGTTTGCAGGGACTGAGTCGGCGATATTTGCGGTGTGGTGTGAAGGCGCAGACTCGGGCGACGCGGTAGCCGTCATAGCTGTCCAGGGGTGTTGGGAGGAGAGAAAGACGCGGGTCTCGATGAAATTGACATTTGACGTGATGAAAAGTACGTCTAGAGATAGAGAATTAGTAAGAGAATATCATGACGAAGTTTGGGCATGCACAAGGCATTCACGCGATAACAGTGATGAATTCTATGCCAGAATTGTCGTTCATTAGCAATTTGGTGATGATTCAAAAATTTCGTCGGGTCTCCGCCTTGCCTTGGACAGGAATAGCAAGCTTGGTCCGAGTTGCTCAAAAGTAAGGGAAGATGCGGTGGTCTGTGCGGTATTTCCCCCCATGTTCCACTTTACGTCCTCTAGTAGCCATTTGGGTAGTCGCCGTTAGCCGTAAATTTCAGGCAGGAATATTACTAAGCCTCAACCGTCAATGGTCCGACCATCAAGATCCATGTAACTCCAGCTCCAATCCACGAACTTGAAGGTACCTCGACCAAGACACAATTCCATAGCATTGAGGTATCTGACTGGCAGGCCTACAGTATGTCCCAATTGACTTAAGAAGCTCCCTCTCTGTTTATATATAGCTAACATGAGCTCTCTAGATGCTTCCCCAACGAATCGCGAGGGCGTCAGCTCTCCGATCCGCATCGCTGGCGGCGCGAAGACTACCCATCGTCCAGCAGCGCACATTCCTTCCGCCATCGCTCAACGACCGGTCCGTCATTGATGAAAAATACCCAGATAGGAAAGAACTCACAGATGCGGAAGACCCGGACATGGTCAGTGGTAACCTGGAGATTTGTTGGTGGTGCGCCGGAAGCTGATGGATACAGAACGGTGGCTACATCAACCCCCCGCGAATCAAGCGACAATTCCGCGACCCGTACGGAGACTGGTGGGACAAGCAGGAGCGACGTAACTATGGCGAGCCTGTTCACGAAGATCATGACATCCTAGGCATGTTCTCTCCGTACGAGTATACCTGGATCTCCCCCGGCAAAGGATTGCTGCAAATTGGCGCAGCCATTGCTACCTTCGTAGGAATATGCTGGGTGGTTGGACGGTTATACCCTGATAAGCCGTCTTACCCACGGGAATTCGAAGGTGGTTTGGAGCGAGAACTAGGTGGTCCTGGTGCTATTAGGGTAAGTTAACAAGACTGAGCTGGTACATAAGCACGACCGTGATATTGACGATACTTCTAGGCAAGAGCCCCTGGTGACCCAGAGCCATACCAGGTTGAGGAAATAGAAGAAGAAGACTAAGAGGACTCAGAAGACTCAAAAGACACATGTACAGCAAGTAGTCGGACTTATCCCATTTGTACAATTGGACCTACCGTGTCAGTCCAGACCAGGATCGTCGTGCCTACCTGTCGTTCCTAGGAGTCCTTGAACGGAAAAAGCAGCTTTGTGACGATTGTGACCTCCAAACATTAGCTTCATCGCTTCTGAAAAGTGATTCTCTAATGCACAATGACATGTTAAGGTTTTTCATTCATTATCTATGTGAGTGCTCCCGCCGGCTATGCTCACGAATATTTAAAGCGTTTACGTATGGCGACATATACCCGGCCAAAAGGTTGAGGCCCACTCCAGCCAATGGAGGCAATCGGCTGCGAGGCATGTACCTTCGGCACATGGAAATTTGTTGATGAAGATGGGAACTCGCGATGGAGCCGGCCGTGATCGGGAGGCTACAACTAGTAGCAAATGGATTCTTCACATGGGATTCGATGCATCGAACTGCCACAATCCAGCTCTTCTCCAACCCTCACAATATCCAACCACCCCAATTCACATCACCAAGCATCGCCAACTTCATATTCCCCGATGATACCTCGCTCTAGAGGACTGGCTCTGCTTACGTTTTGTTCACTGTATCCACCAGATATTCTTCGAGCTTTCTTTACTTCTCTACCCAACATCATCATTGTCAGTGGAAGATGCGTTTCGAGGACTGGGATGTGTTACTATTCCCGAGGGATTCCAAAATCCCCTTGAAGGAGTTCAAGACCAACTGTCACGTAGTCCATGACAATGGTAAGCAGGCATCCCCCCGGCGAGACCCGGCCTGAACCCCAGAGCAAGCCCCTAGGAACAAGCACGTTGTTGGCATCTTGCTCCATTCTAGATCTATTTGCCGAAGGACTGACTTAAACTTATCCAGAATTCGCGTATACTCACGGATCATACGGCCTGCCGACCATGACCTGTTTTATTCCAGGACTGTCTCCAAGTACCCAATTTAACATCTCGCTCCATTCCTGGAAGACACCCGATATCAGCCAGTTCACAAGGAACTACAGCAAGCATCCCGAAGCAGTCAAGTTTGATGCACGAGTCTTCATCGATGGTCGTTTAGTTGCGTATGCTCCCAACCCATGACATCTCAAGTTCAGGCCTAGCCCTAACAGACCGATCCCCCCAGTTCATCCTCGTTTAACCGCACCGGACCATGGCCTCAGTTGATCAACCATAGCTTTGGTGAGCCGCCTACACCGTTTATAAAACTTCAGTAGCTTATAGTCAATAGAATTCACCAAAAATGGAGACCTCGAAACCCTCAGGTTCCCCCCGTTCCGCAGTGAAGTGCTCCAACAGAATTACTGGAGCCCCGCAGACGAAGTCGGACGGATTAAAATCGTGATTAGCGAGGGTTTTCCGAGGGATTCCTTGACTGTTCCGATCGAACGAGTCAAGAACATTGTGGCGTTCTCGTTCCAACATGCTCCGCTTGGTAGAGAACCAACTAACTCCTCTCAACGCGTTGCGATGTCCGATACTAACATTAATGCATGGTAGACATTCTCGAGAGTTCCGGAATTGCTTGGCCAAATCCTGGCATGTGGCGGCGCACTCCTTTCAATCCTACTATGCCAGTGCCGTCGAAACAACATGAAGATGGTGCGGAGGCTCACCTCCATTCCCCTCGTCGTCGAACAACGAGTTATATGAAAGGCTCATCTAGTTCGTCAGTATACACCTCTGGTCCGCTGGGGTTGACACAATCCAACACCGCCAACTTGCTTGGCTCTATGCCTAATACTGAGGCATTGTTGCAGCGTAGCGGAGTTGGATCCAGCTCCGCCTGGGCAGATCCCTTCTTCGCACAGAAGTCTGATGCAACTGCTTGTTTTGACTGGACAAACAATAACTTCGGGCCTATTGGATGTAATCAAGTCGCCATCAGTGGCAAGTCTAACTACAACACTACTTCCAATCGTAGGGCTACTGGTATTAGCAAGGTGTCACACTGCGATGTGAGCATGCCTGATTACGGGTTGGGCGATTCGACCAATGCCCATGGCATGACGGATCATCAGTTTCTAAACCTTACGACGCCCCATCTTGGTGATATGGAAACCAATACTCATGATCCCAAGGCACCGACAAACACCCCGACGACTATGGTCGGATCAAACTTCATTGACGATCTCAACATCGACATGAGCAAGATTGGTACTCCAGGACGTATGTCTACCCACTATCTTGGCTCTGTTATACTTATCAAAACGTTGGTGTTGTTGGCGAAGCTGACAAGTAATGAGCAACAGGCACGTCAATGAATGAATTTTTCAACCCTAATCACGCCAATTTCTCATCTGAACTCGCAACATCTCTCACCCATTCGCTGCTGAACCAGCCACACCCCCTTCCTATCCAGCCGGGAAGCATTGCTCCATCCGCCCCTGAAGTGAAGTCACGAAAGGAGAACCGTCTTCACCAAGACCATCCAATTGAAGGCACATCAACCATCGATCATGTTGAAATGCGAAAGGTGTCACAGTCATCGTTCGGCAACATTGACAAGGAAAACCAAGACGCCAGTGCCAACAACTCTCCCCCTAGCCAGAGCACTTTCTCAGGGGTGTTCTCGCGTCGATCCACATCAGCAGGAGATTTCGGTAATGACCTAACTAACGTTGCTAACGGATTTGCGCACCCGATTATGGATTCTCACACAAGCGGCGACGCGAACCCAGATGCTCGTGTGATAAGCGGGTCGGAAAAGAGCCTCAAGCGCAGTCGCCACTTCACGCCTGCTGGTGTTAAAGCGATTGACGGTGATGTTGAGACTCAGATCAAGAGTCCCCGAGTCCGACTAGAACTCGAAGACCACTTTGGGGAATCTATGTAATTGATATAGCGGAGTGTCGCTGATCATTACATCCCCATACAAGCTTAAGCTTATTCACCTTTTGTGGGATCATTGAATATTCATCTGATTATTGGACGCATCAGACGGAAACGGTATCTGGCACCCCCCCTTCATGCGGTTAGCATTGGAACAGTTTTATCATTTGACTCTCTACGGGAGCGGAGCGCATCGCAGGCTCGCCGCGGTCGAAGTATGATAGTGCCGTTTTCTGTCATACAGCAGCCAGCCTCACATTGGTTCCCGGTATTTTCTTGGTCTGGCAGAAAGGTTCTCGTATAGGGCCATTAATCTCTTATAGGGCGGAAAGAAGCAAAGGTTCGTTTGCTTGGCAGAAGAATATGGATATGTAGATTAAGTCGGCTTCAGTACATAGGCAATGACCAATACAAAGGGTATAACACTGCTAGCACATTGCTCATTCGTGCCACGGAATCTAAGGGTCACGCCCCCTAATTTCTCTTATGCTATGACGAATCTACTTGATACTGAGCCTTAATTTCTACGACTTTGGCTCTATACAGCGATTTATATGCAGTATAGCGATTTTTTCTTTCACCTTGTCGTGTATCCGCCCTTCACGGCGGCGGCGGCGAATAGGGGAGCACTGTTTTCCTTATTGGCCTGATAAAATGTTTGCTTCAAATATACCTCCAAGGTACAGGTACCTTGGAGGTAGTCATTCGGTAATATAGCACTAGACCATACTTAAATCCTTCGTCATATGATTATGGGCGATCTATCAGCCGGGCGAAGTTGGTGACGACAGCAATTATTACCGCCATTTATACGCAGGTACTTATATCCATAAGCACTACAGATTTGGGGACTTGAAACCGAAGGGGACGTGTTGATCAGCTATACAGGTATATATGATGAAAAAGCTTCGGCTCAACCAAATCAATCGAGGTTGAATTGGACTTCAAGAGATCTGGTTGAAGACCCGGTCTTTACTATATTCATGCTAGGCACGAATGCTCTTATAAATGCTCTATAACAATGCCCGATATTCATATCCGACCTTGCCGCCTAACCGTTTACGTATGCCTCCGGCTGATCGGGCGTATGTACACCACCCACTCGGTAGCCAAACATCAACTAGTCTAATGGACCCCGGTGAAGGAGCTCGACTCGGCTTCTGGGCAAGCTTTTAGCAAGGATTCTTCAGCTCAGGACAATGCCAGGAAGTCATCCGCGACAAAATGAGTCAATTTATAGGCGCATATATGGGGGCTGAATAGCTTCACGTGCTTCAGCTACTGATTATTAGTCACTTTAGAAAACTACCAAGCGCCTTAAAGAAAAGGGTATGTTAGGTGTGGATTAATTCAAGCGATCGTTAGATTAATTCATTAGAGAGCTCTAGTTGGGCTCACTCACGCTCTTAATCGTCGTGAAAATATTCAAAAGAGGAAAAGCAAGATGGACTACTACGAGCCCTTCGAGATAATCCTCGCGGACACAAACGAGGAGTCGGCGCACTTCCGACTGCAAAACGAGGCGGGCGAGAAACAGCGCGAGTACATCACGGGCTACGACCGCAAAAACGCGCTCCGCGTCCTCGGCAGGCTAGCCGACGTGGTGCACGGCCGGTCCGCCGACGACGCTGACACACCCTGCACGCTCGCCATCTTCGAGTTCGCGGCGCTGGGCCAGAAGCCGGAGCGCCGCCGCTACCGCGAGGTTCAGATCGAGATCGTGTTCGCGGCGCACGGCACCGAGGGCCGGTCGCGCGCCCGTGCCCACGCCCACGATCTGGCAAGATGGGACCCGCAGGTCAAGGGCCTGGCGCCGCGCGGGCACAAGAGCCTGCTGCAGACGACGCATAAGACGGGCCGCAAGCACGGCTTCGAGGTGTCTGCGGAGGCGGGCATGGACCCGCTGGCTAGCGCGGGCGCGAGCTGCAGCTACGAGATCAGCGACGAGGTGACGCGGGGCGACAGCATGGTGGTGGAGGGCACGGAGGCGTTTGTGAACCGGTCGGCGGGCAAGCCGAACGCGGCGCGGTTCACGCTGCGGGAGAACGCGTCGCAGAAGAGCGGGGTGCCGCGGTTCCTGCGCGTTGCGGTGCTGCTTGAGCGGCGGGCGGGCGACCAGGGGTTGTTCCTCGCGACGGTGAATGTGCGCGCGCATGCGTCTGTGTTCGCTGATGCGGGTGAGAGGGTGCGGAAGATCATGGGCCGTATACCGCTGGATGATGCGGTTGTTTTTGATCCCAAGACGCCGCCTACAACGGATAGGTATCCTTTAGATAACCTGGCTTCGGTGTCGCTGGCTGATGAGTGCTCGATTGAGAGTGGACGTGATGGTGGCAGTAAAGCTGAGACGGACTCAGATGGATGATGGGTTTAGTAGTAGACTATGAGATCCCATTGCACATGCGAATATCGTTCGAACTTCACCTTGCGTACATACAACTGAATGGTCATTCTAGCTTTATTGGAGCTAATTCCATGATTTCCTAGTCAATTTTCGAGAAGATTGGCTTCACATCTGTCCAGAAATAGGCTGTCTAGAACTTTTCATCTCAACTCCCTCAACCCCTTTACCCAAGTGTCGGGCCTATGTATCAGAAACCAGAACGTCGCAATTCCTTCCCTTCGTTACCTATTGCATATCTCATTCACTGGCGTCAGGTTCACTAGCCGGCGGTGTTGCCATGTCGTGTGTTTCTTGGTCAAACCTCTGGAACACATGCTCTTTGGGATGCGTCTCCTCCGCGATCCAATAACACTTGAAGCAGAACCAATACTTGGGACAAGTACCGCAACGATATCCCGTCCCAACAATAGGCTGCGAGTAAATAAGCACGTTAGCATACCACCTCTACTCCTAACGAGAAAAAATGCGGTCCGATAACTTACACTGAAACACGAATCGCAGGTATCTTCGGTGACTCTCTCTGCGGCCTCACTAGGAAGTTCTTCATCATCGCTTGCATCACCATAATCGCCTAGCAGAGTTTCGAGGCTGCTAATCAGAATCCCGTGGTATAATGCAACGTGTCGGGGAGTCCATCCATCGTGCGTTTTGGCTTTCGCATCGGCTCCACGAGCAAGTAGAAGCCCGGAAAGGACGAAACTGGTATTCCGGCATGCCCAGTGCAGCGGCGTCCAACCGTCGCGGTCGGGGACGTTGACCAAGTCAGGACAGTCCTTTAGGATGGCGTCCACTGTCTCCTCCCAGCCGCCGGACGCGGCGTAGTGAAGGGCGTTTCGTCCCTGCTTGTCTACGGTCCTGAAGGTGGTCTTTTCCGTGATCAGCGATCTAATCCGCTCCATGTCGCGTCTCCGTGCTGCCGCGAGATGGAGGGGGAACCGTCCCAAATCATCCGGGATATCTCGGGAGACTCCGGGCTGGCTCAATATCTTCCTAAAGACGTCATCGTCTGTGACCTCACATGTTGCGTTTAGAACCGTACCGTAGGTGCCGCTCGAGATGGTAGGGTCGGCCCCATTCGCGAGGAGTAAGTCTATCATCCGCTCCTGCACGCTCGCTATGCACCAGTCCAACGCCATGTGGAGAGGTGTATCGCGGTAGTCGTCCACTTTGTTGAGATCGACAGGTTTGATCTTATTATCCAAGAGGACCTGTACAGCATCTAGACTGTCGTACGCAACGGCGATACCGATACCCGAACCATATTTCGAGTCGAATTTCGGTATGATGACGTTCGGGTCTGCTCCATGCTCGAGTAAAAGTTTCATGGCATCGAGTTGGGGGCCGTATGCGGCCGCGGCGAGAGCCTCGTTGATTTCAGCGGACAATGCGTCCCCGCTGATTCGAGACTTTAGGTGCTCCAGATAAATTTTAACCGAGCCGACTGAGCAGTTGTTAGCTAGGCCACCGAGGAAAGATAGACCATTCTTGAATATGCTAGTTCCAGGTCTCTCGAAATCGGCCGGCAAGACTGTCTGTGCCCCGCGCTCTAGGAGAAGACGGAAACACTCATCGTCGGCCATTGCCGCACGTATTACTAGGGCATTAGAGTCAGTGAAACTTGTCATGAAGGTACGGGGAGTTACTTGTAGCTAGGAACCCTATTATGGGAAAACTCGAGATTGAAAAGGGGTCGATTCAGAAACATCGAAGTATACTCACAAGGCCTCTTTCCGGACACGCTTTCTAACTCCATATCGGCGCCGGCATCAAGAAGTAGTTTTACGCATTCGACTGAACCTCTTCTAGCCGCATCTGCAAGTGCGGTGAGATTATCATTGTCTCCACGGTTAATATCTGGAATCCGAGAGAGTAAGAGCTGCGTCACTCTAGAGTGAGAGTTCCAGCAAGAGAATTGCAGCGCCGTGTTGCCGTAGTCATCTTGAAAGTTGATATCAGCTCCAGCATCGAGCAGCGTAGTCACAATATCGCAGTAACCGTACCGTGCTGCATAGATCAAGGAGCGAGATAAACTCTCTTTAGAAGATACCGGGATCATCTGTTTTACCGCACGGATCAAGCCCCATGTAGCCGCTACCGCGATGGGAGGCATCTTGTCTTCGTCATGTGGGTCAGCAGGCGCGCCTCTCTCGAGCAGCTCTTCGATTAGCTTTTGCATGCCCCAGGCGCAGGCATCGTGTAGAGGTTGT
This sequence comes from Hypoxylon sp. FL1857, assembly GCA_022578955.1. Lineage (NCBI taxonomy): Eukaryota > Fungi > Ascomycota > Sordariomycetes > Xylariales > Hypoxylaceae > Hypoxylon > Hypoxylon sp. FL1857. The sequence continues at coordinate 163,698 of MU400409.1, forward strand.
CTACCGTCAGGGCGGGCGTAATCGGCGTTTGAGCCACTATCTAGCAAGAAACGAGCCATATCCAGGTTTCCCGTCATCGTAGCTCGGCATAGAGCATCGTAGCCATCATCCTCGGCAAGGTGTAAATCCGCCCCAAGTTCTACTAGGGATTTTGCCAAGTCCACGTCGTCAGCCACGGCGGCATAGATTAGAGCGGTTTTTTGCTTGGGGGCACCCTGCATGTTGACGATGGCGCGCATCTGTTCAGCATCCGAACTGTTGCTATCTTTGTAGGAAGGAAACCGCTTTTTGAGGCCTTCAAGGAGCGTCATGGCCGTCTTTTTGTACCGCGGCCTTCTAGAAAATCTCGTTGCAATATGCAGTGGCGTGTTTCCCTTCGCATCTAGCACGAAATCCGCTCCATGCTCAACCAGCAGCTTGCAGATGGAAGGAAGACCATGCGAACTTGCGACATGAAGTGGAGTTGTTTCGTCAGTGGAACGGAGGTTGACGTCTGCTTCAGCGTTGAGAAGCAACCGAACGACCTCTATGAAACCAAATTGACAGGCCACGCGAAGTGGAGTGCCCTGGTAATTCGGGTATCCTCCTATGCCCCCTACATTGACATCAGCACCAGCATCTATGAGTAGCTGGACCATCTCCACGCTGCCAGTTGTGACAGCAATGCACAGTAGCGTCATAAATCCATTTTTGCGAGCTCCGAGTGGAGTTGTTTGATAACCCAAGAGTATCTTTGCCATGTCAACGAAGCCGCAATGAGCAGCGTAGCCTAACGCCTCTCGTGTCAATGTTGTAAGATCAGCCTGCTCGCTGAGTTTCCCAAGAAAGTCAAGTAGCAGAGGAGGATCGTTGGTTTTGATGATAGACGCGAATATACCGGGTAGGAAGTAGCTAAACATTATATCCTTATAGTGTTGAAACAGCCCATCAAACTCTTGCGGGTAGCGTCTAACGATATCCGTCAAGAACGGTGCCCGAAAATTGGAAGAAATCCAATCAGGGGGTTTTCTGTCTGGTGAGTTGGTAAGGGGATAGAACAGATCGATGCATGTGCGACTCGGTTGGCCGTCGACCAGTTGTACCGTCATCTCGAATGCTTGCAGCTCGGTCAAATTGAGCCTTTTCCTTAAATCAAGCGGCATGAAATCCTGAGGAGCACGGAAATCTGATTTTCGTAGTGATCTACTATCATGCCGTAATTTGAGGATGTCTTTCAAGCGGCGTGGCTCCGTCAGCCAAGGCATGGATTGCTGCACCATATCTTCGTCATTCCTAGCAGATCGATAATGGTCATACCAATACAAAGCAGCGTATTCAGTAAATCTGAGACTTGGATCCTCGATTAGAGTATCTCGAAGGTGTCCAGGCAGGGCTCTTGCACTGTACATCCAGTTTACGATGGTGCTCATCGGGGACGATTCCACCTCACCGAACTTGTCCAGGAGAAGGGAGAGATAATTATAGGAAGTCACCGCAATTCTCATGTGGCAATCGCCGAGATGATACCAGGCGTCATTTGGACTTTGCTGAAGGAAAGACCTGACATCATCGTGGGCCGCGTATATCCTATTAGACTCGACTCTCACAATCCCCGGAAGCAGTTCTTGGAGATGTAATCCGGTCTGGTCGTCCAGGTTCTGCACAAGTTGACCAACATTTTGAGAGTCTACTGCGGCCACAGCTACCGCAAGCTCGTTTAAGGTCATCGGCCTAAAGGAAAAGCATACAAACCCGAGTACTTTACGTACCCATGTTCGAAAATGCTTCGGGACCTGCTCAAATATTGCGCGAAATGCCATTTGTGTCGAGGAGAACGACTCAACGAGGTTATCCAAGATAGCTGGGACCGGGGGGTGGGCGAGAGATAAAACATCCATATAGATGCTTAGTAACTTGTTGTTCGATGGTTGCTTGTCGAATAACTGCAAGGCCCGCTCCTTAACTTTTGAAACCGATGGATTTAGGCGTATAATATCATCTAATTGAGATTTAGTGTCTTTCTCAATAGATGATTTTAGGGTATCTTGTCCCAGTTTGACTCTTGAGGTTATCTTAGACGGTGGAAAGTCGACATTGTCCGCCGGGTTACTGATAATGATGACCTTCCAAGAGGTATCATCCAGCTCATTGAGAAATTGCAATTTCTTTACTAGGTCCTGGAGAAGCTGACGCTCTTCAGGGGCGCCCGTGGCGTGGATGAGCCAGAACCCCTGGCAGCTAGATGTATCAGCGAAAATCAGTCTCAACCAATCCCAGAAAGCTCGGACTTTCTCTTCGGTATCTGGAATTTTCAAAGCATATTGTACTCGCTCAGTGATGACCTCTAGCGCCTGATATGATTTGGGGTGCTGCTTTAGGATTTGGACGAGACAGGACGATAATAATCCTACTTCAGTCAAGGAACTAGGCTGAATAGTGGTGATCGGGGTACAGGCAATTACACCACCAGGATATGACGGTAAAGTTCGGAGGATTGCGTCACGGAAGCAGGGAAGAAACTGCTTCCCGTCAACCTCAACTTCGAGTTCTAGTGAGATAATCTGTGACTGATCGTTGTAGATGGAAGGGCTCAATTCTTCCGAGTGAACAATGTAGTCCGCAAAATTACCAAGGTATCCCGGTTTCTGGAAATACGTCTCAATCCCGTCGGATTCAAGGGATAGCCACGGGATAAGTTCCGCAAGTGCCTGATTGGAATCTTAACCGATGTGAGCAAATACAAAAAGGACCCTAGAACAAGAAACTCACACATCAGGGTATCTGAAACCCGGTCTATTATGAAGTCTTCTCCAGGAGAGTGATGTACGAAGCAGTGGAGTTCGTAATGCGTTAGGTTAACTCCTATGTTCGTAACATTAAAGCCGGGAAGCTCTGTGCAAGACTTGTGAACAGTCTGGCTGATTATTTAGCGACCATAACACTCCAGGAAGAGGCACTCAACTTACCAGGACCTCAGAACTAGACTCAGACATGTCTTGAAAGTAATTGATAATCCTGAATTTATCTGAGATATTGTCGAAGTCTAGCCGGAGCCGCTCAAGATGACGTGATAGCTGTTGTATGCGATCCGGAAACCAAGAGCCCCTTAACCCGCGGTATGCGTCTTCGACGATTCTAAACACCGTCGCTTCCCAAGAAGACACCTCAGAACTATGGTGAGGAGTTCCGAAGAAAAACTATATGAGATTATTAGTATACAAGTATAGCGATATGGGGTTTAGTGAAAATAGCTTACTAGGACTGAAGTTCTATCGTATATTTGGCGATATTTAGTGTGCGTCAGGGCCCGTAATAGAGCCTATGAGCGGCCGTTAGAAGAGCGTTAAAACCAGAGCAACGCTTCAAGAGTCGCACGAACCATCTTCATGAACATTCCGCCGAGATCAGCGGCGATGAATCCAAGGGAAAGGCGAGACAGGTCCTAGTAGATACGATTAGATGAGATGAATATTGCCGATCAGCTTAGGAAAAGGGACATGCACTTCTTATATCGTCTGGGAATGCTAGGATGAAGTCTAGCAATTCATCAACCATTTCGTCCAAGTTTTCTATTGAGCCTTTCTCGCCAAGAAGTCTCTCCGATCTGAACGGAAAGGTCGCGACATGTGCGTTTGATTCCAACCGATTGTTGGTATGCACCACAGGATACTCGCCACTGAGACTCGGGAGGCATATCATTAAGATATTCGGTTTCGGACGGGGTGGAGTCGGCGCGGGGCTCTCCTGCGAGCCATCGCTTCCAGCCTGGGAACCCGATTCATCCTCAGCGCCGCTGACGTCCGCCTGCTCTTCTGCAACGACATTTTGGTCCTCTTTGGATCCGAGCCCTACGTCTTCACTCAAGTTCTCCATGCTCGCACTCTTTCATATGACGAAGCGATCGGATAAGCAATAAAGTGCCATAAGCGACGGCTCGTACAGAGCTTTGGTAGGCAGTTAAGTACTGAACTTCTCCATACGCCTATCCTGGGCCGGGGGGACGGGACCTATTTTGCGGTTGAAAACAAGACTATAAATCCAAAGGCCCGAGTCTTCAGTAAAGGAAGGATTTCGAGGTGATTCCAAGATTGGCACTGTGAAGCTGGACTCAAAGCTCTAAATAGCTCAAGGTGAAGATTCTAATAGCAACCATGATCAACTTGACCTGCTAGCTTTGTTCCGCCAGAGTACCTCTACCTGGGCTTTGAGTTGTCGGACTTTATTCAGCCCTAACTACCTTGGTGCCCCTACATGCACGATTAGGCAGCTCAGGTACCTGTCTTTTGGCCCCCAACTCTTGTTTGCTGCTGAAATTGGGTCTCCAGCGACGAGACCTACTCAATTTGTAGTAGCCTGCTGCATCTTAGCCCCCTAACCCCTGTCCGTCTCACCACCTAATGCATTATTAATCCCACACTGTCAGCGAAGAGTCAAGGATTATCACCGGACAGGAGGCAGCGAGAAGGAGTATGTAGAGGAGTAGTGGGTTTAGTAATTCAGCCGCTTTCCTCCTTGCAAACTTGTCGTCTAGAAAGAAGCTCTCAAGTTGATTCCCATCATTACTCGCACTTTGGGCGCAACTGGTTCGTCTCGTTGCGATGTAAGAGATATAAGGAGAATGCTAGTGTAAACTCCGGATCTGAGCAACTCCCAGCATCATGGACGGCCAAGGTGAACCAACTAGGTCTGCGCCAGAAGATTTTACTATGATAGATAACCCTCCAAATACTGGGGATAGGATTTTTATCCCTTTTTCCGAAGCCGAATTAGACAATGCCCATGACTCAGAGGATGATGACGACTACGACGACGACGAGGATGAGGACGAAGACGATGATGACGAAGAAATAGACGATGGTGAGCCGGATTTTATTGTTGGAGAATCGAACACTATCGACATCCGGACCGAGCGCACCAAGCTCCTCACGGACGTTAGCAAAGAGGCCAAGTTTGACGACGTGGATGTTCTGAAGAGATATCGCGCTCGAGTGCGCTTGTGCCTCAAAGACGACAAAAATATAGAAGAGCCAACGCTACTCCACTTCATCGTGCTCAACTTCCTGATCTTTCATGAGAGCCACGATGCGATGAATTTCATCGTCAAGTTAGCCTTAGAAGAAGCGCCTGAAGACCTGGCACATCAGACGAAAGGACCGCTCGAGACCCCGCTGCATGTGGCGGTTAAGCGAAAAGAAGAGCGCCTCGCGCAGTTAATGTGCGAGTTAGCTCCGAATGTCGCTGCGAAGGCCATATCTCTCCAGAACGAAAACGGCGAGACATGTCTGCATGTTGCAATTAAAGAGAACCTGGACGTGGTCCCGTACTTGATTAACAAGGCTCACGTCGCGACGTTTCGCCAGCAGCGAAGCCAGAAAGTACGGGATGGCGCCGGGAATACTCCACTGCACGATGCCGTCCACTATTCCCGCTATATTACAGAGGCTGCGACATGCCCACCAGATAAAATCCCGAAATGTCGACGGTGTCGGGAAGCCGAGAAGAAACTCGAGAGCAGTTGCATCAGGCTTCGTACGATAGTGGAATCTCTAGTTCAGAAAGATGCAGAATCTCTTGCAACCCTCAATGCCCTTGGGCAATCTCCCTACGTCTACCATTTGGCAACCCGCCAGGAGGTCAGGGCAACCCTTGAGCTGGCAAAGCCAAAGCCAACAGGCGCCAATCAAGAGCAATTGCCCAAGAACCCGAAAACCGACAACATTAAGGGCGCGACAATTGGCAAGACCGAGAAGCCAAAAGCGGACATTAAGTCAGGGGTCGTAGTCTCTCAGGAGGAGAGTAAGCGCTCAAAGAATCCCAAGTCCGAAAGTCCCGACACCGCGCGTAAAGGTCGCATCGTCAGGCCAGGTCCCAAAATCGCCAAATCCCATCTACCCCTACCAAGATCCGACAAGCTGGCAGAGAAGACCGGGATCGAGGATTACCTTCGGGAGATGGCGTTTGCTCAGGGGAGTTTTGAGAAAGCCTGCAAGTGTCTTTTCGGAAACCGGAGCGCAGACTCGAAGGTCCGGACGGTCTTTCGACCGCAGCTGCGCCTTTCAGACCATACGCCAGAAGACCACGAGTTTCTTGAGTTTGGTAAAATGCTTGCCTACGTCGAGCTCGACATACGTCCAAGGCCAATACAAGAAACTGACTCAGTAGCTGAAGACGAGCTGGAGACTTGGGAAGAAGATTCTAAAGCTCTATGTGCTACATTTAAATGGTTGCGGAAGAAAAACGTCAAGCAAATAGTTAAGCTAGTGGTTAAAGACAACCCAAATCGGAATTGCAGCGATGAAACTATAGAGACATGTCTCGATGGGTTCGACGTCCGCTATCTCGACTGGAATAAAGCCGATATGTGCGTTGATACTATTCGAAAGAAGGCACCGAATGTGGTACATTTATGGCTTCACTCTAGTGGGAGCAACGCCGGTAAGTTGACTCCCGCCCCGATATGCCTGAAATGGGGATGCAGAAGACATCGAAACTCACCCACACGTTTTGCTTTTAGTACTTTGGTCTTGGTCTGATAGTAGTGGTCTCCGAAGTTTGCCCAAGGTAATATCCCCGTTACTCTGACATGGGAAAGGCTAACATTTGATTGCAAGCTGAGCCAGGTTCACATAAACGCTAGGAAAGGATTAGAAAGTTATAAACGCAATGAAGAGAATATCCGTCACTTTAAAGAACGTCTAGGAAAGCCGATAAACGGCCTCAATCCATCGACCATAAAGGTTATAGAATCAGTCGAGAAGCCCCCTAAAGCCCGGCCTCATCTTCGTCTTGAGAACAGTTTCGACGTTAGGTCGCAAGAGTATGTCTGCCTCTTTACCTCAATTATAGGCCTTATAAAAATGCCGTGAGCTAACCACTACAGTCGTCACCAATGGATGAACAATATCCGGGATTTCGCAGCGGAACTCCGCACAGAGCTTGGTGTTCATTATTCACACCGCAAGCCCAGAGTTGCCATCATCGACGATGGTGTCAACCCTGAGAGCGAGTTCTTAGGACAGAGAATCGCGCATGGCTGGCCCCCGGACGAGCCCAAGTCGAACTCTGAACCGTTCTACGCCTCTACTCGAGGCCACGGAACACAAATGGCAAAACTCATTTGTCACGCTTGTCCGTTTGCTCAGCTCTACGTGGCCAAACTAGACGGCTGGAAAGATCCGGATCTACCACATCCTCAATTCACTGCCAAGGATGCAGCTGAGGCGGTCAAGTGGGCGATTCGAGAAAATGTGGACATAATCAGCATGTCGTGGAACATCGAGCGTAACCGTTCTAATGAGGCGGATATCGATGCCCTAGCATCTCAGATCAAGGCCGCGGCGAACCGCAATATTATCATGTATTGCGCTGCACAAGACAAGGGCCAGTTAGGTAATTCCGAGGTTGAAGTCTACCCAGCCGGGTCTGATACTACGAAATTAAAGATCGTAGGCGCTGCTGATCCCACCGGCCACCCACTGAACATTGTCGACACGGATAAAGTACACTATCTCTTCCCCGGCGAAGTCGTCCTCGAGAACGACGGCAAGACAATTACCGGAAGCAGCGCGGCGACAGCACTAGCAGCGGGGACCGCCGCCATGATTCTATTCTGCTACGAATTAGGCTACGGCAAGATGGAAACCATTGCCAAGCCAGGACGGATGGCGCAATTATTCAACAGCCTGAGGTCCTCGACTAAGTTTATAGACGTTGAACCCATCCTGAAGCCAGGAAATAGCCCACAGTTTGTGGTCAAGGAGTGTACGGCACGAGTCAAGGAGATTAGGGACGAAGAAAATCAAGCCATCCGCACAGGCGCAGACCAACGGACGTCCGGCGGCCTGGATGCAGGCGCGTCGGCGGCTTCGTTTGCGCCCCCGGTTAGGAGGACCACTGGACCTTTAATCGTCTCTGGAGGGCGGTAGCGATACTGAGTGATAGCGGATGCCATATATTTCACCTTTTATATTATCAGATGATACCACTTGACTCGATTCTTCCTAGAAGTCAGCTCCCATCAGCATTCGGCGCACATACGTTCTGTACTCAATCGGCCTATCGCTCCGATGATAGTGTGTCCGTTTTCAACTCTGGCTTAATTGAACGAGCCCTTCATTTTACTGATATATTAGCCATATTTGGGCATAATCGAGGTTGAGACGGTTGCACAACCAACCTCGCGTCAATCGACTTTAGTATAAGATGAACGAGTTACTATGCTCATGCTCAGTGTTTCACAATTGAGTAGTTAATCGTCCCCTATAAGATGTGCTCCGGAGGGCGCTTTGCTTTGCTCTTACGGCTCATGAGACGCCTTGGCGCCAAACGCGACGCCTAAACTCGCCCATCCCCTAGGACAGCCAACTCCATTGTATGCAATTCAGCCCAGCTGCGGATTTGCCTGATTACCATTTTGAAACCCATCTTCGTTTGACACAGAAGATCCGGCTCTTGGCGAAATTTACTTGACGCTATTCACGCTCCCATAAGCAGGGCATCATTTTTTTCGTCCGATGTTCGTCCCGTCTCATCTGGGGTTGGCGTGTGATCGACGACGGACACAATGAAGCGCTGCAAGCGATACCATCGTCTCGATCTGAGACGCCCATCCCAACCTAAACGCGGTGTCTGATCTGATCGCGTATTTAAACAAGACTTTACGACCAATCTATTCGTGATTTTCTGCAAATCTCATCTCACCAACTTTTACTTTCGTTACGAGTTGACCTCGAATTTGACTTGCACAAGTTCTGCGAACTTCTTCCATTCCCTTGTACATACCTTCGCTCAACACATTCACAAACACCCAACCGTATCCAACAGCAATCATGCAGACCAAAACCCTCATCATCGCTCTCTTCGCAGCCAGCACCTCCGCCGCCGCCCTCAAGGGCCGCCAAAACAACAATGCCAACGCCGCAGCCGACTTCGGCCAATGCACACCAACCATGTCATTCGAGCTGGGACGACCGGGGCGCAAGGCGGACGAGGGCACGTTCCTGCCGACGGACGCGCTGGTGGCGAAGGGGCAGCAGGACGCGCTGAACCCGAGCATCATCATGAACCGGATCTGCGACCAGCTGACCAACGTGTGCGAGGCCAACGACGCGGCGGTCGCCGCCTGCGAGGCCGCGCAGGCGAGCACCGAGGCCCTGGGCACCAGGGACGCGACCACCGCTGATGCGTTTAACTCTGCTCTGGGCTTCTGATTGATCTGAGTTTCTTAGGGAAAGGGGGCGGGGATGAGAATGGAAGGGGGAAGGGGGGATTATATGAGATTGAGATACAGCGGCATTTTAGGAGATCAAGTCATGGGGTAATTGGTGGGCACCATCAAGAGGATATAGTGTACTTACACTTAATGGTGCGGCGGAGAGACGACTCATTGACGACCTAGGCATATATCGTAGCAATATATACCGATCACATAACCACCGGCCCCTTTTACTTCGCGCGTTGACTGTCTTGCTTCGCTAGATGGGAATGGCTGAGGGAAAAGGAGAAGACATAGAAACAGAAACAGTCGATAGAAGGCAGACATATATACCCCGTATACAATCTACAGTGCTTAGATATCAACCAATTTCTTATTCAAAATATCTACTCGACGGGCAAATCGCCAACCTCTCGTCTCCGATCTTGCTATCTATACAACTATTTGCTCCATAAAATTCAACGCGAGATCGCTCAGTTATACAACGCAATATTCAGCCAAGCAAATAGCACCTAGATATCCGATAAATATATTTTATACATCATCCTGTCACCAGCAGCCCGGATGGGAATGGCATCGGTCGTTCCTCGCCATCCGCGTCTTCATCCCTGAAGTCCAGGGACATCAGGTAAGAGCTGTTGATGGGTATCCAATCTACCACAGCTCCCTATCGCGGCCCTCGAACGCAAAATTCAGCACGACCCCGATGAATAGTGCAGTGCATAGAACGGTCGGGCCCAATCTATCATAATACTTGATGATCCTGCGCTCGCGGATACCCTTGCTTCGGTACAGGTAGATACCAACGGAGTAGCAGAGCGACATGATAGCTAAGAGGGTGAACACGCCGGACACAACGAACGAAAGCTTGGTCGGTTTGCTGCCAAAGTTGAGCAACGTAACGGCGATCGTGCCGATGTAGATCGAGAACTCGAGCTAATGACATGGTTAGAAGAGAATACCGAATAATTCAAGACGGGGAAACGCACCCAGCTAAGATAGGTCCTCTCCGCTGCAAAATAGACCTTAGGCTCGACTCTGACCGGCACGTAAATCCTCTTGCCCTTCGGGGCCTTAATCTTCTTGACCTGAACGTCTTGGTCACCAAAGAACATCTGAGTCCGGTTGCTGCGGGGTACTGTCGTAGCTCGCGGACGTGGTGCGATAGCTGCCAAGACAGATAACGCCTTATGGCCAGTCGCCTTCGTATACTTTTTAGCTAGAGCTGAGTAGTATGTTAATCCACCAACTCTCCTTGCTTCTTCAAGCGCATCTTCTTCGTCGACCTCGTTATCCGAGTCATATAAGGGATAATCTTGGTTGGTAACTGTGCCCTCGACAGTTTGTCCCTCGATGTCGCCAATGACCAGAGCATGAGCGCCGCGTGACAAGCCGTTTCCATTACCGGAGGCTCCCGCGGATCCAGTGTCAGTAGTGTCCTCGGCATCCGAGTCAATGTCATCGTCATCATCTGAGGTTGTGCCGCTCGTGTGCGAATGCGTGGGACGGTGAATGCCAAAGTCATGTGTTACCGGTTTGCGAATATCCACATTCATCTGCGGCATCCAGTAAGGAAGCAACTTGATCCGGTCAGGGAAAAGGGAGGCACAACCATGGATGAACTTGGAGAACTTAGGAACAGCCTCCACAAGGTGGCTCGAGATGAGTTGGCGAACCCATTCCGGAGGTTCTTGACCATGCTGAGTTTGGAGCTTTACTTCCAAAACGGCATACGGGAAACGGACGACGTCTCCTGGCGGTAGTTGTGAAAATGGATAATCAATACCAATGTCCATTCGCCTCCAATTATCACCGGATCGCTTGACGCCATCCAAATTGTCCTCTCTTATCATTGTTAGCTCAGTATCAAGAGAGATTCGAACGCGAGCATCAGCTGGAAGTTGAAATGCAGTCCTGTTGTAAAAAGATCTGCAGACAGGCTTATATCCGTTCTTCAAGACCGAATATTGAATCTCTTTCGCAAGGGTCTCGTCCTCGGCGATGGCTTTTTCGGGTTTCTTGCCCTCTCTTCGCGCCTTTTCGAAGAGGGCTTGTGGGAGTAGGTCACCCCTTAGGTATGCGTTGACATTCTTCTCCTTCATGGAGAAGCGAGCCTTGACGGACTTTTCTCCCGTCCAGTCCTCACGGTGCGTTTTCCGCTCCACGAAGATGGTGTCAGATTGCATGCCACCATACCATCTTAAACGAATAGCCTCGGCACCCTCAGTTTTCTTCAACCGGCCTTCGTATAAATCCCACTTCTCTGGATTGTCATAGTAGATTGAAGAGATGGCAGAGTCCTGCGGTTCAAATTCCTTGCTAGCATTAAAGACCAGCACGGGGAGATGCTTCAGGATGATTAACTTTAACTCGGTAACGTTATCTGGATGCACCCAGTATTTGGTCGTCTGGCGGACAAAGCTGCCCTGGGTACCGCCAGCAGCGCTATCTCCCTTTACAGGATTACCGCGTGTCCTAACATTGTTGTACATGTTCGACAGTTTCACAACCTCGGCGTCGAAATCCTCGTTGTAAAAGGGCTTGTTCTTGAGTGCAGCATCGAAGGAGGGTCGGAGGTGCCAATTGGTCATTTTCTGTAACGCGAGTTAGGACCTCTGGAGCCAATGTAGTAGGCGAGGGGGACAAACATCGTGCTTCTTGATGATCTTGTAGAAGCCCGTATAGTTCAACTGGACATATTTAGCAAGATCGTGAACATCGGCAATAATGTCGCTCAGGTCTTCTTCGAGCAGTATAAACTCCTCCTCGGAAGGCCCTTGCTCCGTCAGGCCTCGCTCGGTAACCTTAGCTACAACCTCCTTGACTTCTCGTTCACTAACAGCTATACGGCGTTGGATTTCCGATTGCTTGACCTTGGTCTTGGTGTAGACTTTGTCAAGCTCCGCATAGAGTCTAGCAATAAATCGTTGCTCGTCTTCTTCGGTCCATCTGTTCCTTTGCTGGGTCTTAGCCTTGGCCTTGCCCTTCTTGCTCCCCGATGCGTTTTCATCCACTTCTATGGGCGACCCGGAGGCCGTCTTGAGCTCGGCCTTGAGTCCATCGTAATCGATATAGTACCATTGGTACTCGCGGATGATGCTGGAGCGCAGCTGCTCGCCGAACTTCATAACGATTAAACCCGGGCGAGCGCGCCAATTCTTGTTGTTATTGGGGTATCGAGTCGAACGCCAGGAGACCTTCCTTGTCTTCAAGTCTTCAATAATTAGCATGGGGAAACATGAGTAGTAGTCGATGGTGGTAGCATGACATAAGAGATACGAAATGGTTAATGGAGGGGAGAAGAGGTGTTACCTACCGTCCAATGCCTGCAGAGAATCGACTTGGTTATATCGCGTGGCTGCAGGGTCGCAACGGGAGCGGGAAAGGGAAGCAACCAATTATTAATAATAAAGGGCAGAAAAAGCAATGGGGAGATTGTACAACGATCCGAAATTGTGCTTGCAGTATATGAGATATACTGTATAATATGTAATGGAGAATACAGCGTAGTATAAAGATATGTAGTACCTACACAGGCGCAGCAATTGGAAAGCTGCACGATCGATCAACAGATCAAGCAATGTGAAGCTTGGGAAGACAGCTAGAGACCAGCCTCGCGTCATGGTACAGGGACGACCCCCACTAATTGCACCTCCACAGTCACGGAGGAATTTCACTCTTCAGCTGCCATTGCCCAATCAATTAAGGTTCGATTAGCACGTGTCAGCCTTCTGTCAATCCAGACCAGGACCTGAATTTTAGCGGCCCCAGCAGCGTGCCTTAGCGCCAATGCCCGCTAGGGCAAAGGAAATACAGTTTTAAATAGTTCCTCTCACGGTGTACTAGTGGAATTGATTCCGCAACCCCACCTACGAAATGCCCGTACCTGGCTGTCGGTACCCTGAATTTTTTGCTACCCCACCATCGAGAGCTACACCACCACTATATGCCCCTTCCTGTACACTATCCCTGGAGGATCAGCATAGCGAGTCAGGAGCCCGCGCTCAACATGGCAGCCAAGGACGACAGCATCGAAGCGCGCATCCCGGCCTCGTGTCCGGAGCCCATCTCTCAGATCCTCCACCGCGCCTGGCACCACGACCTAGCGGGTCTGAAGCCGTTTCTAAACGTGCCCGAAAGCGCCAGAGTCCAGGAACCCACAACAGGCGAGAGCCCGCTGCATGCTGCGATCCGTGCCTGCGCGCCGGCGAACCAGGGCGCGCTGGCCGACGACGATGTCGAGGAGCAGGCGAAGGCTGTAGTACACGAGCTGTTCATGAGCGGCGGTATATGGAATAACCTTGATAACAACGACGAGACGCCGGGGTGTGTGGCGGCGCGACTTGGACTCCAGGGCTTATATACTCTGTGTGTTGAGGCGGGCGTGCGGGCTGAGCTGCTGTTCGGTTTGTTAGACGGGTACGAGGAGCTTGAATCCGATGATGGGGAGGAAGAGGAAGAAGAAAACGGCGATACTCAAGATGAAGGGAAAGAAGAAGACAATGCAAATGACAGCGCTGAAGCCGACGGCGCAGCAGAAGATGCTGAAGTCATGACGGGCCCGGACCAAACCTTCGTACCGAAACGTGCTGGCGGGCCTGATGTCAACAGCAAGGACTACCTGCGCTCAGATTTGACCTACAGTGACGGGAAGCTCGTAGATTCCGCCCAAAACGGTGTAATGAGTATGTATCCAAGAAAATATTCCTCCCCTGGACCTTTATTGCATGGCCTTGAACACTTGAAACTATTTACTAATTCCTACCCCTAAACAGTGGCCTGGGAAACTTCCATAATGCGCGCGACCGTCGAGGCTCTACTTCCTGGTCTAGCAGTCGGCCGGCGGATCCTAAATATTGGTTTCGGTATGGGCATTATAGACACCATGTTCGCTGAAACGCATCCCTCCAAACATCACATCATCGAGGCGCACCCTGGTGTCCTCGAACATATTAACAGCCAAGAGTCCAAATTCGGCAAGGAATGGGAGGCCAGCGGTCCCAGCGAGGACGCTTACAAGGTCCATGGCGGAAAGTGGCAAGAAGTAGTCCCCAAGCTTCTGGAGCAAGGCGAGACGTATGACGCCATCTACTTCGATACGTTTGGTGAGGACTATAACCAGTTGCGTATGTTCTTTACCGAGTACGTGCCTGGCCTACTAGAAGAGCAAGGCAGGTTTGGCTTTTTCAACGGCTTGGGCGCCGATCGAAAAATCTGCTACGATGTTTATACACAAGTAGTCGAAATGCATCTTAGTGATGCCGGTCTGGATGTGGAGTGGCAAGAGTTGGACGTAGATATGAAAGACTTGGCTAAGGAAGGTGAAGGGGAATGGGAAGGCGTCAAGAGGCGTTATTGGACTCTAGACAGTGAGTCAATCCATGATTTAATCTCACAACGTTTATTTTTTGTTATAGTGAGCTGACCTGTGACAGAGTACCGACTTCCGACCTGTACCCTAATGAGATAACTCCGTATCACATCTTATTTCTAGTCCCGTAGCCAGGCACCAATTGTTTCTCTGATGTGTTTGGACGCTCTTCTCTATGTCTATCCATCTAGGGGACATCACATTTTTGTTTTTTCCTCTGCACATAACCTTCATTTTATTTTGGGAGCCCTAATCGCCTATTTGAAATTTTCAGGGTGTAGAATGCCTGCAAGGTTGCCCTTCTGCACTCTCTTGAGCGTAAGAGCAGCAATGACAGCGGCACCAACACCACTTCCATCTTCGGCGGCAAGAATCTCGACCGGGTCCTCCTCCTTAGGGTTCTTCTTAGCTGGCCAATCGAGAATCTCTCGGAGAGCCTGCGCGCCACGGGCCTTGAAATGCGGGTATTTATTGAATACAGAACCATCGGCACCAACGTGGCAGGGTTGAAGGTTCTTCTTGGTGCAGATGGCGGCAACTCCACAGGCCGAAAGTCGAGCCGCGCGGGTGCCAATCAGCTCAGCAGCTCGGCGGATCAGCTCAAGTTCTGGACGAGTACAGCTCAAGTGAAGCTTCTCTTGGAATAGGTCTGCAGTCTCTTGCAAGTTCTCAAATGGGTCACTATGGAATATCAGCATAATAGAACTGACGAAGTATTGGGGCTCTTTGATTACTTACTCTTCGATGGCTGAGAGGAAGGACGAATCAAGAGTATACGGTTTCCGCAGGTACTTGATATCCTGTCCTTCGAAGATGTGAACGTCCTTGTTGTCGTGCAAGTCAACCAGAATTAACCGGAAGATTTCGCCCAGGTAAAGACCAGCAATACATTTCTCGAAAGCTTGCTGGCCTGGTCGAGGGGATTCCTTGTCAATGATGATATCGTAAGGAGTTCGCGGGAGAACTTTGTGTTCATTGTCAAAGGCGCCCCATTCGCAGTTGATAGCCATTGGCAAATTCGGGTCCAGGTTCATGTGGGCCAGCTTGGGAATAGAGCCGCAGTTCTCCATATACGCCGCATTGCAGCCGGTTCCAAAGATACATCCAATAGCCATCTTTGGGTCAGTGTAGGCGGAGGCGATAAGCGTACCAGTGGTGTCATTAATCAAAGCCGAGACTTTGATGGGAACGCCCTAGAACTTTGTTAACGCTGCCTTCGGTCAGGGACATTCCCAAGCGGAATTTACCTGTTGCTCCAAGGCAGATTCCAGCATCGGTACAACGTTGTGCCCTTCAACGCCACTGATGTCGAATCCCTTGGTCCATCGCTGTAGAATACCCTCATCAATGTAGTTCTGGGTGGCGGGGTACGAGAAAGTGAAACCGAGTGGGATCTTTCCCTCCGACGCAGGAACTTCACCATGGTGAGTTTCGATGAACTGCTTCAAACAATCGGCAATGTATTCCCAAAGCTCTTCGGAGTCGCCAGTCTTAAGTTCCTCGGGCATGCGGTACTTGGACTGAATGATATCGAACTCCGACTTGTTATCCGTCAGAGTAATCTCACAAACACGCAGGTTAGTACCACCCATATCCAAAGCCAAGTAAGTGCCTGTCTCATATCCATCCGGGAAATCCATAACCCAAGTTGGGTTCATAGGCTACAGGCTCGTTAGTTAACTATGCTCGCTTATTGGAAGATTGAATCTGGAGCTTACAATGCTACCACCTTCAACACTTAAACCTATAAAGCTGTCAGTATCTTCTCTTTAATAACTTAAGACACCGTACTTACCTTTCTCGAGCTCAGATACGAAATGCTTCGTGATTTGCTTAAGCTTGGCGGTATCAACCGTGAATAGATCCTCTAGTTTTTGGATCTCGGCGAGAAGGTCCTTTGGCACATCGGCCATCGATCCTGGAACACATCATATTAGCTAACTATATACTTGTTATTTGAAATATGCTAATAACCATTCATTCTGTCGTGCGAGTTGCTATGTTGGTGATGGTGATATGTGTGGAGGCGTGTTGAAAGACCACGCGCAGTCGACCTCAGCCCAGACATTTTCAAGTAACGATAGCCGATAAAGGATATGGAGCTGATTTATCGAAGTGAACTCGAATAAAAATATTCGATGATGTAGAGAATGTGTAAGAACTCCGCAGGTGAGGTAAAAGTCAAGCAGGGTGTATGTATGTATGATCGGGCAGTTTGCGACTAGGAACCCATTCCAATACTCGTTCGCTTGACAGGCTTCTAGGTTTTCACGGCCCCATTCCAACTTCTTGCCTGTGTTTGCCATGCGTAGAATGAGCAACTTGCCCACAAGCTTCTGGCGCTAGGTATGGATAACAAGTCGCATAATTGAGTTTATGAAACCTTGGACGAGGAAGGCACAATGAGAAGGAAAAGGGATATCCCAGTTCAGAGCCCAGGTACCCAAGTCTCAACTCTTTCATCCGGTCTCAAAAAACACACAAGACTACATGTACATCTGAAATAAAGGCGATATCATACGTACCCTTTCGGGACGGTGGCTTGCGAGGACCAAGACCGACCATTTTGATGGTAGATATTTGCTAGTATGCAATAGATGCTGATGATAATTTATACGTATGACAGTCTAAACCAAAGTATTAGTGTAAGCAAGGTATAATAGAAAAGGGGAAAGTAGAAGAAAACTGATAAGCAAACAACCCCCGGCCGTGCCATGTGCTCATATATAATGAGGGTTTTCAGGGCTGTCTCGGAAGTTGGACAAATGAGAGGGCCTCGGGTCGACTCGAGATAATAGACTTACTCAGCTCAGCCAGACATTTGCATAATAATGGGTGAAGGTGCAGGTGAGGCAATGAAAAAGAATAGCTTAGCAGGTGGTACTCAAGCAGGAGCTTCAGGTCTTTTGAATGGTGAGGGGAATTAAGGTTGACGACAGTGCCCCTCCATCCTCGGCCCACAAATTTGCCTTCAATTGGTTCATTGGCAATCTTGGTAGCTTTCATTGGTTCTCTAAGCTTGGCTAGCTGGGTCTAGTGGATCCGTCCCGCACTAAATTACCTTACTGCAAGTACTCCATAGCTCGATTGCTGCACATGTGTGTACCCAACTCCATCATCTTCCAACAATTTCATATGTAATGCCAAAATGTGATTAATACATACATGTATCACTGGAAACTCTAAGCAATCTCCCACATCCTCCGTCCCATAGCCTTCCTACCTATCAAGGGAGCTTATCCCCGAGTTTGTCAGAACAGCGGTGTGCTCGTCTCTAACGGAGATCCCATCCGCCCTGTTAATACACGGGAGAGGGACCGCAAATGATGTACTCATTTTTGCAGATTAGGTATATGTAGGTACACAGCTACGGACATATGAGAATGGAACTCCGTAAGTACATGTACCTCTCTTAGTTGAGGTTCAAAATTTTGAAGCTTGCTGCAGGCTTGTCACCCCGCATTCAACATCGAAAGTTTGTCGTGCCCCTTGGCAGCTTAGGGTTGTGCCATCGTGGGGTGGTTACGTACCATGGATAGATAAGGCTGGTAGAGGGATTTGAGCGATTTGTTGAGTTTGGATTAGAAGATACACGCTATGGTGGCTTTGGTAGTCACATGTGATGATCTGACAATATGTGATTGTGTTTTTAGCACTTTAGTATGGCCCCATGAGAAGATTCACGAAGCTGCAAGATTGATTGACGTTTCGGAAGTCTAGAGCAATCACAGCTTTCAATTTATCAAATTGAGGTGACAATGCGACAGGTCCAGACAATCGGTTCCGTCAAAAATATGGGGTGCCGTACCTGCCGTGCAGGTCTAACCAAGAAGGGACAAGCTCAATCTAGCGTTGCACGCGGATTAACGTGCTTCCTCAATCCCGGGTCGGCCGCGCATTGGCAACGTAAGCTGTAACTTTTGAAAGGTGTCCAGGTACCTCTGGAACCACTGGACCTCTGGAGAAAGCCACATGTAGCTGTAGCTGTCTAAGTCAAGACTACAACGACGTTGATCTTTTGCATTGGCGCTACTCATTTTTCATGAGTAGCCCATTCGGTCTTCCTTCGCCATGAAGTTCACTGCAGTTGCAGCTGCCTGCCTCTCTTTATTCTCGCAGGTCCTCGGCGAACCCAACGTCGCCGGACCCTCATCGTCGAAGGTCACTCTCCCAGCTACCTTCAAGCCGCCGCAGGTCTTCAAGAATGCCAATCTCGTCCATATCATCTCCCTGGAAAAGAACTATGCCAAGGAATCCATTAATGTCTTAATCGAGAACGTGTCTTCCGATCCTCAAGATGAATACTTCCTCCCATTTACAAGCGATCAGATGGAGAGGATTGGTGGCTTCGAGGTGAAGGACAGAAAAGATGCCAGTATATCAGGATTTGTCGTGGAACCTGTTGAATTCGACAGATTAAGGTAAATAGTACTTCAATTACTAGGTTGTAGATCGTTGTCACTAATGCATCATCAGTGATACTCAGTACTATCGCATTCGACTACCTACCCCCTTGCCGGCCAAGGGTCAGCAGACCCTAGGCATCTCGTTCTATTACCTCAACTCGTTCTCACCATTGCCCGCTGCGATCCAACAATCCGAGAAACAGTACCTCGTCTACGAATTCTCGGCGTATTGCCAATCAGCCTACCCCACGTTGAAGCAGAAGACAGAAGTCAAGCTGCCTTCCTCTGACATCCCCGACTACACCAAGATTGCTGGTAGCGGCGAGACGAAAGAATTCCCGCAGAAGCAAGGTTCGAAGCTTACCTACGGTCCTTTCCCCGAGGTTCCAGCTGGCGCGGTATCTCCCGCCAAGGTACGCTACGAGTTTACGAAACCCGTCACCCACGTATCGCTATATGAGCGGGACATCGAAGTCAGCCACTGGGGCGGAAACGTCGCATTTGAGGAGAGATATACTCTCTACAACCATGGCGCAAACCTCTCGGCTCAATTCAATAGGGTTAAATGGGCCCAGTCCCAGTATTTCAACCCTCAATCTTATGCCTTGAAGGAGCTCAAGGTCCCTCTCCGGGTTGGAAGTAAGGATGCGTACTTCACAGATGCTATTGGCAACGTTTCGACGTCGCGCTTCCGGTCTAACAGGCGAGAGGCTGTCCTCGAGCTCAAGCCTCGATACCCCGTTTTTGGTGGCTGGAAGTATCCCTTCACGATTGGCTGGAATGCCGACTCGAAGACCTTCCTGAGGAAGAAGTCCGGTGACAGCTATCTGTTGAATGTGCCATTCATTGAGGGGCCTAAGCAGCCAGAAGGTGTCGCATTCGAGCAGATTCAAGTCCGTGTACTTTTACCAGAGGGCGCTGAGTAAGTACTCGTGCAATGTCTTTCTTATTAGGCGTCTACTAACTATTTTGCAGGAACGTTAAATTTTACACAACGATTCCTGAATCCGCCATCACTGAATCTACTGTTGATCTACAAAGAACGTATCTAGATACCATCGGCCGTACAGTGTTGACGATCAAGGCGAGGAACTTGGTGGACGACTTCCGGGACCGCGATCTGATCGTCTCTTATGATTATTCACTGGTGGCCAGCCTTCGCAAGCCATTGATTATATTCTCAAGCATGATGACGGTATTTGTTGGTATGTGGGCTATCTCAAAGGTGGATGTGAGGTTCTCGACGAAATAAGGGCGTTTGGTTCTTTTTGGGACTAAGTACATATGTGCTTGTACATTACAGGTTTTCCAAAAGGTTTGATGGCATCCTAGGAAAACTCTTAGACTATCCCAGGGCGTAGATCTGGCATGAATGAATACAGAAATGAACTGAATCTTTCGGACTTAAAACAGATGATCTCCAGACACATAGGCAAGAGCTGTAGCAGATATCTTTAAAATGGTGATACCTACCCGCTATTTGTCGAAATTCAACACTTCACACTTTCATTTGAAATAACAAGACGTCCTCGCCAATGGTAGAAAGAACTCTGTACCTAGGGGTTCTCTAGGGTCCTACGTCGAGGTGGCACTATATGATGAAGCTAAATTAGCCTGGCGGCACTTGGCTGCGATCAGAGCTGCAGGCTGACGTAGGCGCCACATCATAGGTTGTGCTTTTCAAAGATGACTTCGGAATAGAGCTGCAAAAGTGTAGAACTAGTATACGTGTATAGTATCACACTATCTTCGAGGCCGCGGAATTAATTAAATTTCGAGAAGAACAGATATTATCACAAGCTAAAACTTCATTTCATACGGATCTGCACGCATGCCTAAGGTGGGATAGAACACGATACTACCACAATGCATAGGTGGGCATGTGTACCTAAGTACATACATGTATTACAGCGGATATTTACAGCAGACACGAGATCGAGCAGAGGAAAGAATTAGACTTCCGGTACTTGATTCGAGAGGACCTAGATGAGATATCATGTCACCAAGCTGCATAGAATCCAAGGACCCAGCTCGTATTATAGGTTGCCCCGTATAGATCATCTCGTTCGTGCAAGTTGCAAGTTTGTTAAGTTGTATAACCAGAGATATGGGACTCTTGGCGATTATCCGCTCTCGAGACTACTAGCCTGTTATGCCTTCTTATAGGCCCCGTGTGGCGCAGGCAATCGAGGCTTCTGCAGCCCTCGTACCACTGAGTTCATTTTTCCTGCCGGCAGGTTGATATTAACTACAGGGATTGCAGCATGGAAAGATGGGATGTGGGCGAGGATCGTCTTTTGAGGATCTTGAGAACATCCCAGTAGCCGGCGATCACGATGCGTTCTTCAGCTTGGATGTAAGCAACAACGGTCACACCGAAACTACCCTCCTCGTGACCTCTTTGGGTCAGCAAGGCTGAATTTGATCGTATGAGTTGGGATAAATAACCTATCTAGTCCCGCTCCCTTCGAGTATTAACCCTCGATTCTATTCCATTCTATCGGTATTCGTGGACCGGGCCCAGACAAATCGCAGACAGTTAAGCCGCATAATCAAACCATCTATCTACCTACCGTTATTATTACGAGGCTTTCAACAAGCTCTAACCTTTGGTATAAGTTAATACTACCATAACGACACGGGAAAATCGTCTCATAAAAATTACCAACGACCATCTACTATCTCGATCGACGAAGGACAAGATGTGTTTCCGCGCCGAGCCCTCGCGCAAGTACTACTACCACGAGGAGTACATTCCCGTGAGGCAAGCCCACCACCACCATCATCACTCGTCTGCGCCACGGGCTAGCTACCATTCGCACCACTCACACCATAGCCCCCGTGTGAGCACGACCAGTTATCGGCGCAGCGCCCCGGTGGTTTATGAGAGAACCAGTCAAACAAGATACCGCTGAGAGATGTCGCCATTGCAAAATAGCAATGAATATCTAAGCAATCTCTCAGAGTGGCACCGACTCACTGAAGCCACCCAACACAACTAGAAATACACATCCAACAAAACATAAAACTGATGATGCGGGGCGGATGAAGGCTCTACTATACTGGAATTTAATACCGGAATTTACTAAATGTTTGCTTCTTGAATCAATATGAATAGGTAATGAGTACTTAGCGGTTTTGGGTATAAAACATCTCGAAAGGGATTGGGGGAGATACAACTGTATGTATTATACTGCTAGCGGGGGAGGCCGTTTGTGGCGCTTGGACCAAGCGGGGATCGGCTTGCTTGAAAGACAGCTCTAGAGAAATGACATCATGATGGTTCCTTAGCTCTGCTTCGTCGTCATCTTCCGTCTCGAGGCTCGACACTACCTCTGTAGCCGCATCCAACTTTCCTTGTGTGCAAATGTGATGTGATGGTGGAAGAGGAGGGGTTGGAGTAAGACATAGCATTCTTTCCAGTTTCGAGATCTGTTCATTTGCTATTTGTTTGATAAATGTGATAGATCGAGCGAGTAAATAGATCTAGCTTGCCCATTTGTTTGCCCTCTAACAAATCCTTGTTCGAGTATATCAGATCTACACGATATAGACTCGATCCGCCCCACCCGGATAGGTAACGTCAGATATCTACTAGGAAATAACAACATTGAAAATTGGAGCTCGATTAAGGTGTTTTTGTAAGTGAGATGAAGACTTCCTTCCTGTTGCTAGACTAGGCCATTAGTATAATCGAGATGAAGCTTATTGTGCCTTCCGTCATTGCACCGCAGGCGTATAGAGGTTACCCAAGTTCGGGTAAGACGGATTAGGAAATCACCTACGTCTAGATGAAAGCACAGAAGGAATGGAAGTCGCCAGCTAATTAGCTCGCAGTCATCACATCCAAAGAGAGAAAACCAATCCGATATAACTTTACCTGGAGCACATCATGTAGGTCAAGATGGATTTCCAATTCTTCAGCTGCAATTCAAAGGGCGTCTCGGAGCTCGAGAAGATGTCGCAGCTCAGCCGCAAGGGGAGCAGCCGATCGTTAGGGTCGACATACCTGTAATTCTTCTGCCAGCCCCATCCATCATCTACCTGCTCCATCTATACAATGAGCAAAGCCAGGTAGGCTGATACATGAGAATCCATCTAGGAACCGCTCACTCTCCATCCGCTCCAACAAGGGCGGCGCCGCCAGCACGCCAGGACCCGCCCGCAAAAAGGGATTCTCTTTCGCGTCGCTGCGCGGATCGATCCAACCCGAGCTATCGCGGCGCCTGTACCAGCTCATCAAATCGACGAACAACCTGGTGTCGGCGCACGAGACGGCGGGGCGCGAGCGCGAGACGATCGCGAAGCAGCTGTCGGAGTGGGGCGAGCAGACGGGCGACGAGGCGGTGTCGGACATCAGCGACAAGGTCGGGGTCGTGCTGTCGGAGCTGGGCGCGCAGGAGGAGGCGTACGCGCACGGGCTGGACGAGGCGCGCGGCGTGCTCAAGACCATCCGTAACACGGAGAAGAGCGTGCAGCCGAGCCGCGACGCCAAGGCCAAGATCGCCGACGAGATCCAGAGGCTCAAGCTCAAGGAGCCCCAGAGCTCCCGCCTCGTCATCCTCGAGCAGGAGCTTGTTAGGGCCGAGGCGGAGAATTTGGTTGCCGAGGCCCAGCTGACGAACATCGTATGTCTACTCCTTCTGTGGTATTCAATGAATTTATGAATTTATGGATGGGTTATGGAGCATGTGCTAAATGACGATGACGCCCGGAATAGACTCGTAGCAAGTTGAAGATAGCCTACGACGCCGAATTCGCAGCGGTCATCGAGCGCGCGGAGAAGCAGATCATCCTTGCCAAGCACGGCCGGCGCCTCCTAGACCTGCTAGACGACTCGCCCGTCACGCCCGGCGATGCAAGGCGTCCCTATGAGAACGGGTCCGCGGCACGCCAGGTCCTCAACGACGCCGAAGACGATCTCAAGAGCTGGGAGAAGAATGCTGGTGCCGACGGCTACTACTCAGCTATAGTAGGCGACGATGCGACGGGTGTTGGCATCGCTATTGGTGATGGCGATGCGCCTGGTGGAAGTGGCATAGGAGGAGGTGTAGGCGGAGGTGGTCGTGCAGGTGGACGTGAGACACCCGTCATGACTGGTGCCGGTGGTGTTCATTGTTCATCTGCTGACGGCGGCGAACATGGACCGGCGAGCGCTGATGTTCCGTATGTGAGCGCCACGCCAACTTCTACCTACGATGACAGCGAGAGAAGAGATTGAGATGTTCGGCATGACGGTATTCTGATTCCGAATTGAACATGTCGCTCGGTGGAAGTACTAAGGAAGACATGGATAGTATTCCCTGAATCAGTTATCTGAGGAAAAGAAAGGCCATTTGGTTTGGCTGGTATATGTATTATTCCTGCTCAGTTTGGGTTAGGTTAGGACTATGGGGTTCTTCACGGGTAACATGTATCCATGGTTAGGTTGGCAATAGGATCGGGGTCATGTAAAAATACTCCGGGTTATAGGTATCAGGATAACTATGAGATTATTATGAACTGTTTTTTTCACACAGAATCAATAGGTATAGGTAGTGAGTATCTCCTATCGAGACATGTTGGATACCTATAGGTATATACTGTATGTGTAGGGAAGTATACGGTAAAAATTCGGGATGTGGGTCCCTTGTCAGACCTCCCATGTCAAAGCTCCTCCGGGAGCGACGATCATCGTTCAAGATTCAACGCCTTTGGTGGAAGGCCAATTCGAAACAAAATGGACTGCGTGGTCCTATCTGGGCGTCAATTACGAAGGCCACTGTCGAGCCTATGTAGGAGCTGTAGCCGCCGATTTCTACCTCAATTATCCAGATCCTACGCGAGCAACAGCTCCCCGCAGCCGGATATCTACGATGTCGTCTGCGTGGGCGGCGGACCAGCCGGTCTAAGTCTGCTCACTGCGCTCAGTACGTCCACCCGTCTCCTTCCAAGCCAATGCTCGCACACAAGCTAACATCATACTCGTAGGATCGAACCCAACGACTTCCGGCCTACGAGTTGCCCTCGTCGAAGCGCAGGACCTGCGCAAAATCCGGAACTGGAAGCTCCCGCCCGATCGCTTCTCGAATCGCTGCAGTTCTCTTACGCCCGCGTCCGCCCAATTCCTCGACCGCATCGGCGCCTGGAGCCACGTCCAGCGGGAGCGCGTGCAGCCGTACCACGAGATGCAGGTGTGGGACGGCGTCACAGATGCCAGGATCGAGTTCGAGTGGGCGCCCAGCGCGGCCGGCGGGAAGACGATAGCGTATATGAACGAGAACTTGAACTTAACGTCCGGACTATTGCGCAGACTTGATGAGCTAGGTGGCGTTACTGTATATGACGGAGCCAGGGTCGAGAATATTACGCTGGGCGAGGAGACGGAGGAGCTGGATTTCCGGGAGTGGCCGATCGTGCATCTTGCTGGCGGAAAGCAGTTAGCTGCGCGACTCCTAGTTGGCGCGGACGGAGCCAATAGTCCCGTACGAGCATTTGCCGGAATCGAGGCTAGAGGATGGGACTACGACCGGCATGGAGTGGTAGCGACGCTGGAGCTCGAAGGACCCGGTTGGGGTGGAGATGCTATGAAGATCGCGTACCAGAGATTCCTGCCTACTGGTCCCGTCGCAATGTTGCCTCTGCCGGGAAACTGTTCGACGCTTGTCTGGTCCACGACGCCCTCGAACGCTGCGTTACTGAAGAGTCTGTCTGCGAAGGAGTTCATTGCTCTTGTCAACGCGGCCTTCCGGCTTAGTCCCGTGGACCTCGAGTTTATGCACACGCTAAGCTCTGGTCAGGAAGACGAGTTGTCGTGGAGGTTGCGGCACACGCAGTTCAACTACCAGGCGGTACCACAGACAGTTATAGGAGTCCAGGAGGGCACGGTGGCTTCGTTTCCTCTGAAAATGCGGCATGCGGATACGTATATTGGTGAGCGAGTGGCCCTCGTAGGAGATGCCGCGCACACAATACACCCGCTTGCCGGGCAGGGTCTCAATCAGGGCCAAGGCGACGTCGAGAGTCTAGCTAGGACGATCGAGTACGCGGTGTCGCATGGTCAGGACATCGGGACACGCATGTCGCTTGAGCAGTACAACTCGGAGCGGTATGGACCTAACCATGTGCTTCTGGGTGTCTGCGATAAGCTGCATAAGGTCTATTCCGTGGGAAGCGGACCACTGGTTCCCTTGAGGTCGCTGGGGCTTAATGCCATTAATGCTATGGGGCCAGTCAAGGACTTCTTCATGAACCAGGCTGCGGGAAATGGTATCAAGTTGTTCTAATGACATAGAATTGCTACGAATTATGTATTGCTAACGGATGCAAGCTTCTGACTGCTCAGCATTTGTGTATTCCATGTACCATTACCAACTTCATAATAGAAGACGAGAAGACACATCAAATGTCACAATCCATGTTTCAGTAATCATTATGCTCGGAGGCTTCCCATTCTATCCCAAAGCTATTGTGAATGATATGAAGCCAAATCTTCATCCTGGCCTAAATAGAACTGAGGGTTGGGATATTGTATATCGTTTCGCATGTCCAACTGGGAGCATTGTAAAGCCCGAACTACGGCTTGACCGTGTCATCTGCGAGCTGGACCGTAACGGCGATCAATCAATCTTCCTCATGGCGACGCGCAAGGCGTCGGTCATAACGAAAACGAATTAAATAGCAAAAATTCCACCCCCTACGATCCCGAAGGATAATAGAAGAGGATCAGCTCCGCGCTGTGCAATGCAGGCTTCTCCCCTTGAGAATACTGATTCAGGAGCTAGGATTCCCGAGGCAAGGTAAGTATGAGGAAGAAAGGAAGAAGAGTCTCAGAAGGCGGGAGGGAATCCAGCTATTTATCCCTTCCAGAGCGGTGAAGCTCGAGCCAAATCAGTCAAAGCGGCAGAATTCCCGACAGGTGCACACGCCATAAAGTGGCCAATGCAAAGTGGTAGAGCCTGCTAAATTGTGCAATATGGCAATGCACCTTCCGCTGGACAGTGTAAGTACCTAATTGATGATGATTTGTGGCGTTGTCAGAGCGTACAGTGCAATGCAGTACT
The DNA here is from genome assembly GCA_022578955.1 of Hypoxylon sp. FL1857. NCBI lineage: Eukaryota > Fungi > Ascomycota > Sordariomycetes > Xylariales > Hypoxylaceae > Hypoxylon > Hypoxylon sp. FL1857. Next base: position 190,710 of record MU400409.1, read on the forward strand.
TACTTACACTATTCGCACGCCTAATCAGGTACGAAAAGGGGAACAGAGCTAGTGGGGTTGGCAAATCACATCTTGTGGGGTGAGCCTAGCAACGGCGGATAAGAGCATGATAAGATAAGATAAACATTTTCTTTCTCGAGTCGCATTTTTTTCTCCCTGGAAGCAATCCGCCATCCGTTCACCCCACCGCGATATTCGAGTCGCAAATCACACATAATGGCACCTTCGTCGGGACGGCGACAGCCGCCCAGCGCGGAAGATCTGGATGAGCGTAATGTATGTTGCTTAGAGATCTTCAATTTGAATAAGCTCATCTAATATTTCGGCCAGATCGTAGGCATAAATAAAGAGACAGTCACGAATACAGTCTCGAATGACTACCCGGATAACTACGCGAACGAAGAGCACGCTTGGGACAAGGAGGCCTTCCGACGAACCTTCAGAGTCCAATGGCACCAAAACGAGCAATTCGAGGCGCAATTCTCGCTTATCGGGGTCGACGCGTCCATAGCCAATGCTTTCCGTCGCATCCTCATTGCTGAGATACCCACGATGGCCATCGACACCGTCTTTATTAACAATAATACCTCAGTGATCCAGGACGAAGTGCTCGCCCACCGTCTCGGTCTAATCCCCTTCACCGGCAGCAAGAAGGGCCTTCGGGAGTGGATGGGTTTTTGGCGCAAGCCTAAAGAGGGCGAGACAACATACGCGACCACCTACGACAACAACACTATAGCCCTTAAGCTCCAGGCGCAGTGCACCCACAACAAAGACGCACCGCCGAACTCGAAGGACCCTAAGGAACTCTACCACAATGCGCACATTTACGCCAAGGACATAGAAGTCCGGCTGCTTGGAGCGCAACACAAGTTTTTCCACGGCGAGGATGCGATCCGACCCTGCAACCCCGACATCTTGATCGCGAAGCTGCGGCCAAATCAGGAAATCGACATCGAGATGCACATGCACAAGGGCTTCGGTTGGGATCATGCCAAATGGTCACCCGTAGCCACAGCAAGCTACCGCCTCATGCCCACCATCAAGATCACACAACCGATCTTAGGAGAAGATGCCGTGAAGTTCGCCAACTGCTTCATGCCGGGGGTTATCTCGCTCGAGCCAGTAACGAGACAGGAGGCTCGATCGAAGGGTAGCGGGTACGAAGGCCACGAAGGCGAGTTGAAGGCGGTGGTCCAGGATCCGATGCGCGACACCGTCAGCCGTGAGGTGATGCGGCACCCCGAGTTCGAGGGCAAGGTCAAGCTTGGACGGAGACGAGATCACTTCATCTTCTCCATAGAAAGCACAGGCCAGTGGGACAGCGATGAGTTGTTCCTCGAGGCCGTCAAGACGCTCAAGAAGAAGTGCGAGGTGCTGAAGCCACAAGTCACGAACATGGTCTACACATACATGTAGGCTCTAGATCCAAACGGGCCAGCATTGAGTTTTAGACTAGAAGTCTATAAGAGGCGTGGCACCGCTTTGCATGTAAAGGAGTTCTCTTTTTTAACGACACCGAAGATGGCGTTTTGCAGGAAAATGAATTGGAACGGTTAATATTCTCAGGCAAAATAGAGTAAAGTAAAACCGAAACTCCACAGAGCTGTGTATTAAGCTCCATTGCCCTCCAAACCAGCGACCAGTTCCAAAAAGCCCATCATACTTCCTTCACTAATGCCAAGGGAAGCCATCCTACTCATAATCTTCGATCGATTTTGCCACCTATGATGCTATCCACAGAATTCCTGGCAGAACTACAACATACAAACAATTGGGTGCTCGAAAATTGAGTAGTTGGTTACGAGATGGACATGGTGTTCGGTTTATGTAATGAAAGGCAGAGGCTATTCTGAGATTCTAGGGATGCGATGAGTTTACCCGCATAAAGTGTAGCTCAAGTTTAACACGTTGGTATCCGCTAATCCAAGTTTCCTACTCTTGCATGACTATTTGAGAGCCGTTGTCATTGGTTCTCGAGGCACTCAGCTTGCTATAGAGTATAGAGTGCTCGCACCTCGCTTCCTCGTGGCTTTTAGTTACATATTTACTAAATATAGTTGCTGATGAATGCTACACTTGCCATTAGAAAGAGCGTGAAACGGTACTGTGGGTGGAGCATGCTTGCCTGATAAGTTGTCTTGTAGGAACGTCTGTGTTAACAAAGAGGTAGTCGTATTATATAGGTCGCTAGGACTTGATCATCTGTCATCTTGTGGCATAATGGGCAACAATTGCAAGCCTACTCAGTGCTGTAGGGACCCAGTGTTGGGCTGGCTACCATGAGTCCCCCGCTGTAATCTTAGAAGCGACCTAGTGCGACCCAAAATCCTTTTTCGATTTGGCTAAAACGATGGAATTTCGAGCACAAGAAGGTAAAAATGGTGCGTCACTAGTAGTACGACCTTGCACTCGCACTTCGATATTCATCCTGTGTGCCGGGGAACGCGCCAACCGGCGTCGCGACAATAGTCCTCTCATCGTCCGAGCTCAGCTGTCCGTCTTCAAAATCATCTGATCGATCTGGAGGAGCACGCATAGCTTCGAGAATTTCTCTCCCAAGTTCCGGGAGTTGGTAAGGCTTGATTGTGTGTATGTCTCTTCCTGATGGGAGAGTAGCCAACAGCGTTCCCGGGGATGGAATAGCTTGAGTGAGCATCTATTCAAGTATTAGCCGTGAATGCGTTCAGTTAATTCAACGGGACTTACTGTATCGTTTATTTTGGTCCATTTGGCATCCAGCATCTCGATTACTCGAGTTTCTTCTAGTTTGCCCGCATCTGCGCCCCAGTTCGTCCCTCTTTCGACTTTCTTGTCTTCCCTCCTCTCTGACCAATCCTTTTTCATTCGGCCGAGGCTGAGTCCTTTCTTCGTCTCCTTCGATTCAATACCGAGTTCCTGAAGTCCGCATCGTAGCCAGCCCAAAGCATTTCCAGTTTGACCTGATAATTCAGCATCTATACCGAAGAACCGGCACGCCTTTGCCCGACTGGTTTTTCTGAAGTCCTCCAGATATCGCAGGAGCCCTTCATTGAGCTTCGAGGCCCCTATTCCCGTCGATTGGCATAGAGAAGAAGCTTGAGCTGCATGATCTGCAGCTGCAAGACACAATCGGGCGAATAGGTGAGCTCGGACCTTGGGTATCTCAGGAGCTTTATACATCCACTCGCGGTCGTTATCGTTGCGGTCTTGGGAAACAACAGCCGGATATGGGTCATCTTTGAGAACAGCAAGCAATGTTGCCTCGGCTAAAGCGAGTAAGGACATCGCGCGAGCAGTGGACTGGGTGATATCGGCACAAGGGGCAGCCGTGGTAAGTCCCTCGGCTCGGCGGGCAAGATAATCATGCACCGAAGCTGCATCTAGAAGGTGTTTTGTGGCGGTGGTAATAGCAGTAGTGCGTTCTTGTGTACCTAGTGGCGCACCTGAGGTAACGTATAGCGGATGTAATGAAGAACGAGCGAGGAGGGTATGGGTATACCCCATAGTGGAAAGAATGAAAAATAATTCATACTCTAGAGATTGGACTTTGACTCGAGCTATTTCCTTTCCAGGTACGGCGTGATCTGAGAGAGTAGGTCGCCATTCAATGGTAGGGGTAGAAGTCAGGACCACACTGACTTCCTCGCCAGAAACCGTCTTGTTACTTAAACCAGCATCGATGGCGAGGAGATATGGAAGGTAAGTATTCACGTTAGATAGTATTGAAGGTAGATTCGGTGGTTGAGATGCTGGAGGAAGTCGTTTATGCTTCTTCAATGAGTCTTTCACAACTCCTCGATGTGTACTTGCGTTTAAAGTCAATGAGGGATGTGATTCGCATGTGAAGCTTGAAGAGAAGGAGAAGGACGAAGTGGTAGGCAGTATGAATGGGAAAGGCATCTTGAATAATCCTATGTTCAAAGTCGCAGCGGCTTCATATAGACAGGATTAGAATTAGCATGATTGATTTTTCACATAGAATACTTCTTGTGAATGAAGGTTGCCAAAGCCAAGTCCCTTGGCCTCATGAGCCAGCCTGAGTTGTTCATGCCATGTCTTCTGTAACGGGATTTGGTAATACCGCGTAGTATGTAACAAACAGGAGCTTACTACACTTGTGAAACCTAATTATATGCTTTAATCGGGTTGCGATAAGCCCCACGGCGATGAACCTTATCGTCCGCCACATTATGAGCTCCTTCCCCCCTGTCCACTACGACGCGCTAAACGAGCAACCCTTGTCTTAAAAGTACCAAGTACGAAGATAATGTGGATTACACCAAATTGTCAGCTCGAGTTCGACAACACTCAATGCCACCTGGTCAAACCTACGGCAGCTCACTCTAATGAATACAGCAGTGAGATCGCGCCCGACAACTGAACGGTGAAGACAATGGCTTCAGCCTCGCCATCGCCGCACAAGCCGCGGCGCAAGACGAAGAAGACGGCGCATCTCGACAGCACCGTTCATGTCAAACCCGAAGCTCTGATCCGAACTCCTTCGTTCCCTCTGGCAGCTTTCCTCTGGCCCGCCAGGAGCTCTCTTTCGCAATGGGAGGTCCTACCACTCATCCTCATGGTCGTCGGCCTGTTTAGATGGGCTGCTGGGCTCTGGGGATATTCAGGTTGGTCGCAGCTCAATGCGCCTTAGCTTATGCCAGACTTCGGCTGACTTATTTTCTACTATACATGCAGGCTTCCAAAACCCGCCCATGTTTGGCGACTACGAAGCACAGAGGCATTGGATGGAGATCACGACACATCTACCGATATCGCAATGGTACTTCCACGACCTACAGTGGTGGGGTCTCGATTATCCTCCCCTGACTGCGTATCACAGCTGGCTGCTCGGCAAGGTCGGCTCTCTCATTGATCCATCGTGGTTCGCACTCTATACTTCGCGAGGCTTGGACGACCCGACACTGAAGGTCTTCATGAGGGCAACGGTCATCGTTTCCGAGTATCTGATCTACATACCTGCTGCGGTAATATTCGTCAGGAGATACAGCAGGCTCTTTGGAGTTGCTCAATGGACTGCGTCGGTAGCGCTTGTCGCCATACTCATGCAGCCAGCAACTATACTCATCGATCATGTTCACTTCCAATACAACACGGTGATGCTCGGGTTCGTCTTGGCAAGCATGTCTAGCATGGTGGCAGGACGATATATGTGGGCTTCCATTTTCTTCGTCGCAGCACTAGGATTCAAGCAAATGGCGTTGTATTACGCGCCAGCTGTGTTCGCATTCCTTCTAGGAAGCTGTACGTTCCCTCGAATCAACATTGGGCGGCTTATGGGAATTGCGGCTGTCACTCTTGCGTCTTTTGTGGTCCTTGTTTTGCCTATCGTCATAGGCGCACTATACGATGCTAGCCGCGGCATTGACTCACGACCTGATCTTGACGGCCCTCGCCCTTCACTACCCATTTTCACCTTCCTCTCAGCTTATTTAGATACGGAAGCTTCGTACTATCCAGTTGTTGAGCAGCTGGTTCAAATGATACATCGAGTCTTCCCCTTTGCACGGGGCCTGTTTGAGGACAAAGTTGCCAACTTCTGGTGTGCGGCTAACGTAGTCATCAAATTGCGGAAGTATCCAACCGAGCTCCTACAGAGAATCTCGTTGCTAGCGACGCTCGCCGCTATCACTCCGCCTTGTGCCATTATTTTCTTCAAGCCACGCAAGGAGCTGCTGCCCTATGCCTTCAGTGCAACTGCCTGGGGCTTCTTCTTATTTAGCTATCAAGTTCACGAGAAAAGCGCGCTTCTCCCACTTCTTCCCATGACCGTACTCCTTGCTGGGAAGCAGGGACTGGGGAAGGATATTAGGTCATGGGTTGGATTTGGCAATCTTGTAGGCGTTTGGACCATGTTTCCACTGCTACAGAGGGTTGGCCTACGAGTGCCTTACGCGGTCTTGTCACTATTATGGGCATATCTACTGGGTCTGCCTCCTGTATCGACCAGCGCTTACTTCGAAGATGACCAAAATATCTGGACCCAGTGGTTGACAGCTATTGTCCACGGTCTTTTCTTCGTTGCCATGGGCGCTTGGCATGTACTAGACTTATCTGTGACCCCGCCTCCTGACAAACCTGATCTCTGGGTTGTCGCCAATGTCGGCATCGGCGCTGCTGGATCCGCCCTTTGCTACTTGTGGTGCTTGGGGAAGTTGGTTCAGGAGAGCGGAATCATCCAACGGTCGTCTCCGGGATCCAAGGTCAAAACGACTTGAGCCCGTGCCCTAATACATAGCCTGTAACATACATGTACGAATGAATTACAAATAAAAACGATCCTGTACAACTAGCCTTGCGGGTCCCCGGTGCCGATAGATGTTTCCGCATCTGCACATCTTGGGCAGCTGTCTGTGCGACAATAACCTGTCACCGCTTCTCTAGTATGCAGCTTTCCACTGGCACCATAAAAGAGAATATCTGTATAGTGCATCTACCCGTGCTGCTCAAGTCGTTTGGTGCCTGTGAAACAAAACTATTTACCCGCGATTGAGGGTCCTGATGTCTCGCGGACCGTTCATCCCAACCGAGCTTTTGATAAGATGGTCAGTTGGACATCACTTTCCCGCATCTAGGCGCCCCGTTACTGCGTTTGCTAATGGGCTTTCGAAGATAAGGATGTCGGTCTACTCCCAACTACCCGAGACGCAGAGATGCAGTCGACCGACTCCATGCCGTCACTTCACTTTTGGAGATGTATGTCTAGTGAGGCTGTTGAGATGTCTGGCATGATGATAGGCTTCAGTAAGGTAATTTGCAATTCCCCAGGCAGCAATCATGTAGCGTGACTAAAGAAAACGACGAGCCAGCTAGAATCATCTGCGGCACCTTGCTTGTATAGCACATCAGTTCCATTCACCTTATCTTTCAACACCATGAGCTCAGGGTCATCGTTTGCTGTTAGACTTAGACGCCGGTCTTAGATATCGAGGGTGGGTTTGATGCCTAGAGTCGGACTGCTCTGAAAACCATAGTCAAGAAAGCCTCTCTAGAAGGAGCCTTTCTCATCGATCTGGTTCGGGGCAACCCGCCGTCGCTCAACTATATGTAGTCCATGTCCCTCTCAGAATTCCACCTCCTCATCTACTACCTCATCACAGATCTTTCGGCCATTTCATCCCTTCATCTTGCGGTTACTCCTCAGTTGCTCTTCCTTGAGCCGGCCATGTTCAATCATGCTTAGTACCTAAGTTCCCTACTCTTTTGCTTTTGCATTAGACAAGGCATAGACGCACTTGATCTTATTTCGCTACGCCGTTCATCTATCTCGTTTGGAGAACTACAACGCCCCTTATCTCCCAATATAATGCCTTGGCAGTTACTATAGGCCATGCATGATACATAATCCTTTTTCTATATATATTCATACCAACGCAAATCAACATTGGAGTGCCGGACACCCCATAACTTTTCCTAATTTTTGTCCCTCGGCTCTCGCATTGGGGGTCCATCATCCACGCTCAGAGTCATGTCTCGCTTCCTAGTCTTGAGCGTCCACCCAACCTGCCAGACCTGACTTTGTGACTTGATATTCTTGCGAATACATGAGCAATCAGTTGGGTCCTTGCGGCCTAAGACCTTATATAAGGCGACAATATCAACTGCGGAGGCGGGGATTGTGACGTCCTTGACGAGGGTGCAATTGCGCGAAGTCCTGTTCCCCGGCACGGTTACGCCTTCGGCTTCTTGTTTTTGGAGTAAGTATTGGGCAAAGGGATCGTCGGGGTGTTCCCAGGTTTTCCAATTCCTTGCCCACTACACCAGTCATTCTCTTCAGCCTTGACACTGAAGGATAGTACCCCGCTCGTCTGTGGATATCCCGGCCTGGGCCAGCGGCGGTGGTTCACGTTCCTCTATAGGTACGCAAGCCGCCTTGAAACTTTTACAGATCTTTTGGACTTGCGCTTCGGCGCGCTATACCCCAAGCTATCATGGACGGTTCGAGATGGGTGCTGAAGAAACCTCTACGGCGGACGATCAGGATAGAATATGCCTCGCCGTCCTCGTCTCAAAGATCATATCCATATATATACCTATCCTTGAAATCCAAGAGAGCTCCGTCAGCCAGAGCAACCTTTCCCATTCACTCTCCTTCGCACAATCGCATCCACATTAGAGCAGACCAACGAGCCACAGCATCTTCCAAGTCGACGTTACCCATTCAGACGGGACGTGCAAGTCGGATCGAGAATCTTCGCTTGGACATTCGACTATGACTTGGTGTGCTGCCAGCGTTATCTCCGGTTACCAATGACTCTTTGGCGTATTGTAGGACGAACGCTTCTCCTCGCTTTCTTGCTGCGCGCAACGGGCTTGCAGTTGGGAAGAGATTCCAAGCAACGATAGCCCCAGCCGTTGTTTCCGGCTGTCCAGCAGGTCATTGTCCCTCCCTCCCCTTCGAGAATATGTCAGGCCGAATCTCTTTAGCACGTCTGCGACGACAGTCCCAACCGGTGTTGCTGAGTGCCTGGCACCTTACCAAGCACATCTGTATGCGTCTGTTTGGGGGCTAGACCGTTGGAATCGGACGCGAAGAAAGCGTTCTTGATTCCCGTGGAGATGGTCATGGCCCATCTTCGTCAATAGAAGCTTGCATTGACTGGGCATTGCTTTAATGGGCGTAATCATGCCGTCACTCGCGGGCTTCATCCCATTATTCACTGTCCATTCTACCGATAGTTCCTTCTTCTCGTGCTGCTGAGCGGCCATGGCCCAGGTGAGGGGCGTACGTGCCCACTTTCCCCCCCGGCATACACCGACCAATCCATCATCTTCGCGATAGCCTCGAGGTCGTCCCGGTACTCCGTGGGTTGTTATTTATGTCTACCGTTTAGGTATCGGCTATGTCTTATACCGCAAAAGAGAACGTGGATCACACAGAGATAACAGGGAGGAGGAGAGACAGAGTCCTTTTGCAACACATTCGATTCCTATCGTTCTTTGATTGGTTCAAGTCAGATTCGGATACGACGGTAGGCTTCTTTGAGGTCTATTTTGAAGAAGATTGTTCCGTGCTGGGGTGGCAGAGTCTTCGATGCCAGAGGATTAGCTTCTGCATAATTTCGTCCGTGACTATCAAAGCATTTCCAACAAGGGCATTCTAGGCATCAGTCCGATCAGCTTCCCATATATCTAGGAATGGTCGATGACTCCTTCGCCGTCCTAGAAAATAAGTTCTAGCGCGGTAACGACTTCATCGCAAGATGAAGCTACTATGAGAGCAACTCCATAAGCTGCTTCGCATCGATTGGATATCGCCCAAGACCCTACCCGCCCCGACCATCTTCTCGCGAAGGATCACTGTCTTCACCAAATTCATTTTCATATTGTTTGACTTGGCGTTTGTCTTCGTCGCTGTTAATCGCGTCGAATTTATCGTCAGTGTATTCCATTACGTCCCTACCATCATTGTCGTCGCTGGAAGGAGCTTCGCCCCAAGAGTAGTCTTGGACCGGAGACGTTGTTGAGTATCATACCTATTCACTGTGGCTAAGGGTGCTGTAAACCCCTGGACATGAAATCCGTCGCCGAAAACGTCAACAAAATACGTTTATATTTCTGTCCCGAATCAAATGGTGATGATATTGCGCTGGCCAACTCGCCCTGAAATTTTCTGGCTGCTAGTTCTTGTTCCGTACCCCAAGGAACTGGCCAGCATCTCCCAAGTCCTTGATTGGGCTCTCATCGTTCGGATTCCGCCCAACTTCTTCGATCTTGGGCTTGTCAGCTCCAAACAGGATGAAGTCTACATATGAAGCGATAACCATGCTTGGGTCTTCATTTACGTACCTAGACCGCGTCATCCGTCGGTAATAATCTGAAGCCAAGTCCCTTCAGCAGTCAGCGTGCCCGAGCTTGCCGCGCAGCGCGTGCTTGTTTCACGCCATATAGGGGGTTCATTAATTCGATAACCCTTTGTGCTGAGTAACCATGTGCACTAGCTTCACCAGGAGACCTCTCAAACAACATCGCGACTTCGCCCAATCTCGAATGTCACAGGTGCGCTTACTGCTAACATTTATGACCCCGGACTATCCTTACACGATCCGAGTTCGAATAGCCACAGCTGTTGGGTCAAAAAGGCCATCTTGCTGGACGTTCGGAGGCGTCTGGAGCCATACTTCAAGAAAGATAAGGCTGGGAAGTGTAGGTGTGTTCTCTCTTTAGGGGATCTAGGAAACAGAAGGTTGCCGACAGGTCAAGGAGACCAGGAAGATCTCCAAGATACTGGGGGGAAGTTCCTGGGTCGATATTTTTTCACACATGCGACTCGCAGTCTTCCAAGCTGTTTAACGAGTTTCTGCTGTTTCTCTGTCTCCAGTCGTTGTCGCCCGAGATGTTGGTCGGCTTTTCGAAAAGGTTTCCTTGGCTTGGCGGGTTTGTACGATCGTTAGTACGAGCCTTTCGTTCAACTAATTCCCATGTAACTGCTTCGGCTCTAGAATTAGATTGAGTAAGCTTAAGTAAACAAGTAATTGAAGAGGCTAGGGCACGTGGAGTTGAAATGATCTCCAGTCCAAGGGGTCTTCTTGTTGTGAATGATGACTTATTCGGTACAGCGACGAGGCGTTGGAGGCGCCTTCAGAGATTCACAGCGAACAACGGGCATCGACCATCGGAATCGTATCAGAGAGCTTATTGCCGTTGGAATAAGCGGATTCCAAGCGGCGCAAGCCGCACTCGACGATCCCTTCCGCAAGCTGCTTTTTCATAGCCACCGGTAGCAGAAGAACTAGCCCACGTCATTCGTAGAATGCTGGTTAGTCAGCCATACATATGGGTCCTTGAAGCGTGAGATGAATTTCTGCTCAACCATCATTGACTCCTCAATACACCCATTATCACTTTGTTCTCTACCAAGTGCCTCTCATTTCAAGATGGCGCAACAAGGAGGCACATATCACCCTCCAGAAAGTATGGTTCCTCTTCTTGCCCTTACCTACCAGTTCCCCAAATTTATAACAAGTTGCATAGAGGTTGAATCGCCTATTCGATCAAATCTATCTTCCCAAACCCAGAGTGCTGAGAAAGTTTCTACCATCCAAGAACGTGGAGACGGTACCCGTATGTCTGATGCTCCATACGTTAAGCTTGCAGGAGCCAGTTCCAACTATACTGACAGGGACTTCATCTGAAGGTCGCGACCAAGATGATCAAAACGATGATCAACAGTGGACGGTTGTATCGCACCCCGAGGCCAGTATTGAGAGCCCACCCAGCCAAGGTACTTCGAGTCATTTCGACATCACACTGGGGTGGGGAAGCCGGAAGTTCACAGTGTTCAGCTGGGATATGAGTATCAGAAAGGAGGCTGGGGAACCCCCGCAACGTGATATGCAGGAGAGAAAGTAAATGGAGACTTCATACATACAAGCGTATTCTCGTTGTAGTGTTCACTTGTATGGCCCGGACAGTTATTATATAAACGCGGGGGAAGCACGGTGAGTGGGCCCCGGCGCACCCGTCTCCTGCGGCCACCGAAATCCGAATATTGTGTACCGTGGACCGTCGTACCCCTTGCTGTCTTAATCCAAGTCACCCTGCCCACCCAACTTCAGGCCCGCGGTGCGCACATCGCGGTCCTCGGCGATCATAATATCGTGTAGAGTATTGCTAATTATAGCTGCGGATCGGACATCGGCTTTCTCTTTGAGAAGGGATGTGATATATGGACAGTATTGAGATACTAGGGTAACGGGTTCGCATGCTAAGGCGTGTAATGCGTCGATTAGCAGGGCCTGGTGAAGTTTTTCACAGCATGGATGCCTACCAGGTAGGGGGTTACTTTTGCGTTGGGGGCAAGTACAGCGGGGATACCAGCTGCTCTAGGGGCCTCGAGTACTGAAGCATGTAACCTCCATGGGGAACTAATAGCCTATCTCATGGCGCCACTGTTCGGTTACAATCACTGAAAATGACTCGGAGACGATACGTGCATAATCTTTGTAGTTAGGTACCTAATCTATCTAACCTTAGGTAGACATTTCATCCCAATGAAGCTCCAATGTGAACCTCATTCGTTTCCCTTATCTCCCACGGCCGTGGTGTTCTTTGATCAAATCCGCAGCACGCTCCGCAACAGCATAAACTGTGGTTTGAGGATTACCCCTCGTTGCAATTGGTATGACACTCGAGTCAACTAACCGCAAGCCCTCAGCGCCATAGACGTTCAGCTGCGGATCGACTACGCCGCCCTTTTCGCGTGGGAGCATGGCGCACGAGCTTGTAGGGTGCCAGCAGCTGAGTGTGGCCTTTTTGATATACTGCTTTGCCTCGTTGAGATCGCTTAGGTCATTAGGCGCTCCAGTGCTCCGCCGTCCATTCGGTTTGATGTATTGGCTAAGCGGCTCAGTGTGCACTATTCTATCAATGTAAGTCAGATGGCGAGCCAATATCTCGACATCCAGTGGATGCTGGAGATAGCAAGGGTCGATGGTTGGCTTCTGAGCAGGATCGGACGAGGCAATATGTACACTCCCGCGCGAGAGGGGAAACAGAAGAGCAGCACAGAAGGTGAGGAAATTCCCCTCGGTACTGGCCGTTTGTACGATATCTGCACCGGCGCCTTCTGGGATAAAATTGCCGCAGGCCGCATAGACGTAAATGTTGCCAGTCCCTTCAGTACGCTTAGCGAGCATAGAGTGGACAAAAGCAGTGTGATAGGGGGAGAAGGGGCCTGAAAGGTCATTTGGGGGCTCGATCTTCAGTGCATCCTTCAGCGCCTCCTCGCCGTTAGCCCCAACAAAATCGGCAACTGGAAGCAGTGAGCCAGTAAAGTTACCCCCTACAGCTAGAGGTCCGCTTTTGTTGGTTGCTATAAGAATGTTGGTAAGTAAATACATTTGCCAGTGGAGTTTTTAAGGGAGTTAAATACCGTATTCTTGCATTGCTGCCGCAATTGCTTCAGGATCTTGTCGGCTTAGGCCGTCCACTGTTTTTACTCCTTCAGCAGCCTCAAAGCTTACACCAGCGGTTGGGTGATCTTGCAGGTTCTCGCCAACGTTGGGGTTATCCACAACTACAGGGATACCAAGCGACTCGAGATGCTCGCGTGAGCCTATTCCTGAAAGTTCAAGCAGTTTTGGTGTACCGAAGGCCCCGGCTGCTAGAATGACTTCCTTGTTTGCATTTGCGGTTATTCTGCGACCATCCTTCTCAAATTGGACGCCCGTCGCTCTTGGAAGGTCTCCAGATGTATCAAACACGATCTTGTCAACAAGAGCGCCTGTTACAACATGGAGGTTTGGCCTAGATTTAGCAGGCTCATAATAGGCTGTGGCGGAGTCACTCCGCGTCCGCGATGACGGGTCGATGGTCATGGCATTGATGTACCCTCCGGTCATTTCACCAGAAAACGGGTCCCCTGTTGGCGGAAACCCAAGTTTCGTCAGGGTGTTGACCCAGGCGGCCGGCAGAGGATCACTGGCTTCATCGGGAAAGGAGACTTGAACGGGTCCGTCTTTGGCCCGTATGGCGTCGTCAATGTAATTGAGACGCAAGTGATCGTACACAGCGGGCGTAGGATATGAAAGCGTATGAGACTTCCTATAATACGGAGCTAGGGTTTTCCAATCCCAACCAGGATTACCAAACCCACCCCAAGCGTCAATAGCAGCTTTCGAATTCGCTATGAAGGCTTGGCCGTTGATAGCACTTGAACCTCCAAGGAGCTTGCCCTGAGAAAGGGGGATGACTTTGCCACCAAGCCCTTTCTGTTCAAAGCATTATTAATGATCTTGATTCTGTTCTTCTGAATGAGGAGGCAGCGCTTCTTGTATTCACCTGAGGTGTACTGTGGTAATTCCAATCGAAGGTGTCTGTGCCCAAAACAGAGAGCCATAGAGCAGGAGTACGGATACGACTGTCTGTCGTATGATCGTTGCCAGCTTCAAGCACCATGACCGAAATATTCGGATCTTCGGTCAAACGGGCTGCAACGACCAAGCCGGCCATGCCACCTCCAATAATGACAAAGTCGTTCGCAGAGTCCATTTTGGATTTTGGTCAGGTCGGATACAAAAGGCGTCGACGGCTTCCTTCATGAGTATAGAGAGAAGGAAACGATGAAATATTGAGACAAGCGAGTTGCTCATTAAATGATTAGGTGGAATGTAAGGGACTACGCCAAGCCTGGTTGATGGAATATTTGCCAACACGAGGTACGTTGGTTACCTCCTAAGATGGGCAATCAGGTTATATGCATACCAAGTCAGCTCTAAGCAACCATCAAAACCTCACCTAGAAGATTTGATAATCAGAGTGGTTGTCAATAAGTATGTGCTTACCTGGTACCTACCTCTTATTATGGGATGCTGTGAAATCCCACCAACAAAGGGGAATCCTTTGTACTCAGCGCAGGAGATACAACTCGTAAGAAAGGGCCCAACTACTTCTTGTCTGATCAAACCTCCCCAAATGGCCCTTGAATTTTCACGGATGGGGTACTGGATAATCAAGCCTAATACTATACTAATAACAATTATATTACCTAGGTAGGAGGCGGGCATGATTTTCTATACCTCTGAGTCGATATAAAGGGAAAATACGGCAAGTTACCTCTCAAGCTCTGGGTACTTGAACGTCAACATAGCTCCGATCTAGTAATTCATTACAAGCCTAACATTATCAAACTAGGCAGGTAAGAATAAGGTCTCCTAGAGAAGTTTATTCCCAATTGTGCTAAAGCATCTATCTATCATATCATCTAGAGCTTTGCAAATTCTGGGGTAAAAACCACACCGACTTTCTCCTACATCTATAACAACTCGATCGTGTTACTCTTTACTTCAAATCGCAAGTCACTAAAACGCGATAAATGTGCTAACCTAATATAGCTTGCCTATGGTAAACATAGGGGGTTAGCATATGGCGGCCAGATTTGATGGCACAGCTTGTATCAGCAGTGGTAATAACTGTTGGTAGGTTGATTTCACAGCCCCCTTGGCCAAATCTCACAACTCTCCCCGGTACTAGCTTGGTACCCACACGAGACGTGGCTATACAATCCTTAAGACCTCTCTTCTTCAACTATCGTGGCTGAGTTTTCCTCTAATTTCCATATTTAATCAGTCTCTTCTGCGGCTCAGCATTCTCCCTTCCTTAATCATATTTACGATGGCACCGTCAATTGATTCCTTCTTTGACAAAAGAATTGCGGATCGATGGGGTCCCACGCGGAATGAGTGAGCTATCCTCTTCCTCACTCCATCTGTGACGAGACTAACCAACTACCAACAGAGCGAATGCTATCCGGGAGCTCCTCCACGGTAATATCAATCCCGAGGAGGCAGCAGCGAGATTTACAAGAGATATAAATGCATCTCGTACTATTGAGGCAAGCAGAGGATCCTTACGGGGAATGTGGTTGCTGCTCGAGGATACAGCAAGGAAGTTCCCTGAGCACCATACTAAGGTACAGTATTATCCAAAGCATTGAGGCAGTCCCGTTCTCCGTATCACTTAGCCTGACCTTTTGAAGTTGGTCGCATTGGTGGACGCCATTCGACAACTTCCAGACCTCGTAATCAGGGGAGAAACAGTCGTCAAATGGCGTGAACTTCCAATTCTAGCGGAGGTGTGGGGAGAGAACGTGTTTGATCGTAAGTGTCCATTCTTACAGTCTCACATATCTACCGAGAGTAAACGCCATGATAGGGGACGAATTAGCCTATTCCGAAGAGCAAATCTCAGTCATTGCCTTCACAGCTCAACTTTGTGCCCGAAGACTTGTTGATGACAACGATTTTCTATCCGCGGCTGAATTAGACTTCTATACAGCTTTTGAGCAAACCCCATCAGCAAGTTCTGTTCTCAAAGCAGAGGATATTCAGAGGCTTAATGTCAATGTACCTATTGCAGCACAATGGATTATACATGCCGGTGAGGTAATCTATAATTGCGAGGACAGTTTTGTGTCTGGCCCAAGGACGGGCCAGAGAGGGTTCAGCTATGACAGGTGGAAGCTATGGAAAGAAAGGGCCGAATGGGTGTGTGGCCTCAAGCGGATGGTAAGGCGTGAGACAATAGATATGGCTAGGAAAATGGTGGAAAGGATGAACCAAATAGAGATCAACAACACCTCAACCTAAGAGGGATCTACAGAGTAAATGTTTTAAATATGACTCTTATATCCTTGAAGTTCTGATCTGTTTTTTCCCCCTAGAGTGGAGAGTTCAAGGGAATCAACTCTAGGACGTACCCGGTTGCGGTAACTCCCTATACCAGAAATCATCCGCTGGTGATGATGCTAGTGACTGCTTGTACATATGCCCGAACCTTTCACCTCAATGGTGGAGATAAAATAGCTTGAAGATTTTCAATTCCATATGGTCTGAGAAGCAACGACTAAAGGAGAACAATAGACGTTCTAGTGAGCACACTAAAAGGAAAGAGATGCATTAGTTACAAGCTCACACGGAGGAGCTTACGGAAACTATTAGAGAATTATCATATGTACCAAGGGCTTATATTTATAAGATCCCACGCCTTGGTTCATAATATATCTAGAAATTAGATACTTCCAAGCAGTAATCATGCATGCCCCATGCCCCATACCCCTCAGGAGGTTCGTAGGAGTGGTTGGTTATCGAGGTCCTTATCCCGGCGTTACACATGCACTGCATAAGTGCCAACTAACAACTAACCTTGACCGACAACCAACAAATCACACCCTAAATCAGTGCTATCAGTTAGGCGTCAATAAATACCTCTTAACTCTTGGCCATAACCTTAAAATTACCCTAAATTGTACGTAGCCCACTTGTAGAGACATCACGTATGTTATGCACGGAGACCGCTCGTATACCGCATACGGTATACGGCGCCGATCCAGATCTAACGGCAGCCAGGGACTGCCCCGGGAAAAACGGCCCCCACCTGACTCAGCACTTGAATGTAAGGGTCTATAATGGTGCTCTTTTAGGGGGTATAAGAGTAGATCTACGTCAAAAGACGAGACTGCCAACAGTATTATAGGGGTGGATAAGCTGCAGGTAGTATCAGCTTTGAGCTCGTGGATGCATATCATCACGCCCAGCCAATCCACGTCTACCTCATAGAGGAGTAGGACTATGTCGAGTGCGACTATGAGGCTAATTCGCCGACGTCTTGCATCATGTACCACCCCAAACTTTATCTCGGACTAAACATGCCTTCGCAAACTAGGGGCTTACGAGCAGCTCATCTACACTACCGTATTATATAACGGGTACCATCCAGCCTTATGCCTTTCCGCATCATTCGGCTCTTGAGCTTCCTGAGTATCGAACCTTTTCGTATTGATAGATCATGAGTACCGTCAACACCGCTTCCATTGCCGATCTGGGTACAGAATATGACTATGTTGTGGTTGGAGGTGGAACATCCGGGCTTGTTGTTGCTTCAAGGCTGACCGAAGACGAGAATGTCCGCGTCTTGGTCCTTGAAGCGGGCGCGAATCGCTTAAATGATCCGAAGATCGCTATTCAAGCCCTCGCTCCAGCGGCGATTTTTGATCCAGACTATGATTGGTGCATTACTACAGAGCCACAGGCACGTACAGCACTCGTTGAGTTCGTGGCCTTCGAATTAATGCCTAACATACTGTGTGTCACAGGTCGGACTTAACAACCGCCGACTGGCGCAGCCTGTGGGCAGAACACTGGGTGGTTCTTCGGCGTAAGTATATCAGAGTGTCTCAGCCTCTTAACGTGCTGGCTAACTCAATTTGGAATGAAGTATCAACATGGGGATGGTTATCTACCCGTCCAAATCGGGCTTCGACACATGGGAAAAGCTAGGGAACCCAGGCTGGGGGTGGGAGACTATGGAGGGCTACTTTCGCAAGTTCCACACGTTTACTGAACCTCAAGCAAAACTCAAGGAGGAGCTCATGCTTGACTATCACTTGAATGGTGCTCATGGCACAGACGGACCCATCCAGGTTTCCTACGGCAGTGAGGAAGGCTTTCCTCCCTTTATCCAAGCTTGGCCACGGGCATGGTCTGCTCTAGGCAAGCCCATAGATGGTGATCCTATTGCTGGCGTATCCATCGGGGCGTTTAATAACGCCGCCACGCTTCATCCGAAAACTAGGGAAAGGAGCCATGCCGGAAAAGCATACTTCTTTGACGAGGCTGCTCAGCGACCCAACCTCCGTGTCGTCACGGAGGCACTTGTCGAGAAAATTCTCTTAACCGGACAGACCGGTAGTCCCGAGAACATTCGGGCCACTGGTGTCACATTCGTCGCCGAAGACGGTCAGAAGCGACAGGTCTCTGCTAAGCGCGAAGTGATTCTAGCAGCCGGCGCAGTCAAGTCGCCTCAACTGCTGGAGCTCTCGGGAATCGGCAGTAAGGATGTACTTGCAAAGAATGGGGTCGAATGCCTTCTGGACAATCCCAATGTAGGCGAAAACCTCCAGGACCACGGCTTCATACCGTTCTCCTGGGAAGTAGCCGACCCAACGACGTCCGGTGATCAGATGCGCGACCCGAAAGTCATCAAAGCGGCTATGGGTGCTTATCAAGAGGCCAGGGCGGGTCCCCTTTCTATCAACGCGCTCGCATCGGCCTTTTTCCCGCTCCAAGACCAAGATCTTGCGCCCATATCCGTCAGCCAGCTGCTTTCAGATCTCAACCTTGCAGATGCCGAGCCAAGTGCCCTACGTGAGCAAATCTGTACGCCTGGTGACTGCTCGTCGCAATTTACAATCGCACCGTTTCAGCTCAACCCTGTCCCAGGAGACAGCCCTTCCCAGATCTTTAGCCCCAACACCGAAGGCTTCTACGCGTCCATTGTAGCTGTTCTGAACCACCCCTTCAGCCGGGGGTTCGTTCACATACAATCAGCTGACCCACGCTCACCACCTGTCGTCGACTTGCGAGCCATGACGCACCCCCTAGACTTGGAGTTACACGCACGGCACGTACTGGTTCTCGAAAAAATCCGCGACACCTCGCCGCTGCGCGAGCTCTTCAAGGAAGACGGACGGCGTCTGCAGAACGACGGGCAGAGGGTTGAAACGTTGGACCAGGCCAAGAAAACTGTCAAGGACCGATACACGCCGCATTACCACGTGTGTGGAACGGCAGCCATGATGCCTCGAGAGTCTGGTGGTGTGGTTGACCCGGAGCTGAGAGTCCATGGGGTGGCCGGCCTGAGAGTCGTCGATGCTAGCGTCTTCCCGCTCATTCCGAGAGGAAATATCCAGAGTTCGGTCTATGCTGTAGCCGAGAGAGCTGCAGATCTTATTAAGGCTGGTTGGTAGGATAGTATTTACAGCCGAGAAATGACCCCTTAATATTACGCTAGAGCCAACATAGCCATGTCTATTCTCAACCTGTACTACCTTTCGTGTATGTTACTGTCGCATTCTGCCCTAATATGCCGTAATTTAGGGGTTCACATCGTAAGACTAGGTCGTTGGGCGTATAATGCCTTATAATGGAATCATGTATGAATAACATAAACCCATGTTTGATTTAACATTATTTTCAACTTGACTTAGTTACGTACCTAAGACGACGAATTGTGAGCCTTCTCGAGACTTCCCTTGTGTAATGAGAGTACTATGTGGCCTATATATAACGCCTAGGATCGTCACTGTGCGAAAGGCAGTTGATTATGGTTCGCTCTGAATGCTCACCCCAGCGGGACCCCAGAGGGCAAAGGAGGAAACGGACTTAGGGTCATAGCTCCATCGACGGTGAAGTTACTGCCGTTGACCCAACTTGCCCCTGAGCTGCAGAGAAAAACTATCACATCGGCAATCTCCTCGGGGAGAGCCATCCGCCCCATGGGCATTTGAGATAGCGCCAATTCCTTGAACGGTGGAACCCTTGCAAATAGATCCTCGATCATTGGAGTATCTACCCATGAAGGAGAGACGCAATTGACCCTAATATTGTGCGCAATATTGTCGTAAGCTGCTTGTAAATTAGCATGAAACCATGACGACGATTATGATATAAGAGCGCCGGGGTTAGCACACTTACCAGCGGTTCTAGTCAACCCAAGAACTGCATGCTTCGACGTGACATACCCAACTGTCTGGGGTAACACGGCGAAAGAGGCCACAGAGCACATGTTGACGATAGCACCGCGCGAGATTCCACGCGCCGGAACGTCCGGGTCAATAAGCAGAGGCTTCTGGGATGCCATTGCCGCGGAGACGGCCTTCAATACGAGAAAGCTTCCTCGGACGTTGACGTCCATAACACGTTGAAATTGGACATCACTATGTTCCACGACATTAGAAGTCTCGCCAGTGATCTAAGTGAGATGGATATTAGAATCTTCTGAAGTTCCAAGGGGCACCTCATCGCGATGCACTCACACCAGCGCCATTAACACAATAATCTATGCGCCCAAAGGCCCGGGTCGTTGCTTCGATGGCATGCTGCACGGAGTCCGGGAGCGTGACATCAACCTGGACCGCTTCTGCATGGAAATCAGGATGCGTAGCAACAGCCTTGCTTTCATTGGCGACCTTGGTTGCAGATTCGAAGTTGATGTCTGCCACCATCAACCCTCGTGCGCCGCGTTTCGCAAACGTCATGCTAGCAGCCCTAGAGATCCCGCTCCCTATATCAGATTAGCTTGCCATCCAGCCTAGCAATAAATGACACACTTGCTTACCCCCTCCAAAAATGAGCGCGTAGCCTGTGACCTCCATAGGGCTGGTAAGAACTGGGGTTCGCTGTTATGAAATGGGAGTGTGGATCGATTGGGGAGCCCGAGTCGTCTTTAATATGGATTTACCCCGGATTCCTTGAAGCATAGCAGTAATTTAATTGAAACTCGTCGGAATTTGGTGCTTTCCGGTACTGGAGATATCTTTCATGAACACCGCATGTGAGTGATACCCCCCTTAAGTATCTGCTTCGAATCATGGAGATCGTAGAGAATGAGGGGCGGCTCCGAGTGGCTTTCTGTCAACCCCCCTTTCGGCACAAATGGTCTGCTCATGCATACTGTATGCATCCAATACCGGTTTCCAAGTGAAACATTGGAGGTAGGCTCTCGATCAACGGCAGTTATTCAAGTGAAACCCATCGTGAATCTGGAGTTCGGAGAATAAAGACCTGCAATAAGGCTTGGTCATGTCTTCCGGTAGACATCAAATCCGAACATCTCTAACATTGACGAATGAAAGCTTCGATTCTCTCCGCAACATTTCGGACGCTCTCGAAACCAAGCAGACCGCCCGCCAAGGATGTGCCATGACATGCGGCGTTCTCCCGGCGGGACTCAACTGCGCTGTTCTTAGCCACATTGTTTCAGCTATCCTGCATATGGGCGTTAAATAGTGTGTCTGTACCGATCAGAATGGGCATCATGGTGACAAATGGAGGGATGTAATGTGACGTCGGCCAGACGTCCAGCATAAGTACGCGCGGACACCCCCGCCCCGTATGGGGAAAGAGGCTGATATGAAATCCGAGCGAAGTTAAGGTTCCTCGTATATAAAGTCGTGCCACCCACGGCGACAGCAGAGCGACAGACCAAAATGTAACAATATCGAGTACGAGCCCGAATTCATGGGCACCATAGAAAGACAATTACGAGATTACAGCCCGCAGAGACGATAAGTTGACGTGCCGGGATTTTCAGCTTATTAAGAAGCAAAATGTAGCACACAACGGCGCCCTGCAACGCGATTGGATAGAGAAGACGAGGTCTGCGCCACTTTGTGTAACTAGCGAACGGTCAGTCCTACCATCTCTTTGGACGATAGGTAGCACCGCTGTGAGAATGAAGCACAACCAGCTCTTGAAAATGAGGGAGCCCAGGAGAAAGCGCAGCGTTCATCTCATCTATGGACGTCAAACGATACTACATCGTGCGCTATAAATAATTTCTACAATGGAATTATAGCCTGAGAGTCCTAGCATAGGAGAGATACAAAAAGCGCATGAGTACCATCGAAAATAATCAAGCCTACTTTGCTAAATTATGACTGTTTTTGCTTCATACCAGAGTCCATACCTTGGGCTAGCTATTCTCTCTATAGGGGACTCCCTTTTATTACCCCTTCGCTTATGCCTGTCTTGAAAGATTACCCAGGTATGACTTCAATTACCTGTTTGCGAAGATAAAAAAATACAAAATGGCCTCAGGGCAGGATCAAAACCAACCCCTTCTTGACTATTCCAACGCAGGCCCGGGCATACTTGTCGGCTGTTACATACTCGCATTCATCGCCACTGTCTCCGTAGCACTGAGGTTTTGGGCAAGGAAATTGACATCTTTGAGACCGGAACTAGACGACTATTTAGTTCTGTCGGCCCTTATTGCTCATCATGGTGTTGCGGGAGCTGCTACCGTCCAGGTGTTAATAGGGGGAGTAGGGCGGGACATGAGAATCGTCTCTCAAGATCCGAGTGCAGTCGTAACTCTATTTAAGGTGTGTCCAAGTCATGGGCCTCCACTGAGATAACTAACGACGGCATAAGCAGATGTTCTTCGTGTCTGAAATATTCTACGGATTCAGCTCTTCCCTGGTGAAACTGGGCCTGCTTGTTTTCTACTGTCGGGTATTCCCTACCAAAGCAGTTCGAATAACGTCTCTTATACTCGGCTTTGTGTCCCTTGCTTGGCTTATTGCTGTCCAAGTAGTTAATTGATACAATGCCGACCGCTCAAGGCCTTCTGGTATCAAGAACTTCAGCTGCTCCCGGAAACGACCTGCTTGGACACAATATTATATTTTCTGGGCAATTCGATAGTAAACTGTATCGTGGACCTTTGTACTTTGGTACTGCCGATACAAGAAATATTGAAACTGCAGATGTCAAAGTCGAAGAAGATTGGGATATCCGGTATATTTCTTCTTGGTGGCAGGTAAGTCCAGCCCCTTGGCACGCTTTCCCCCTTATATCTCCCTTCCTACTCCCTTCTTCCGAGCCTTTGAGCACGTCGAGTAACTTATTTCAGTGCTTTTACAGCGAGCTTGACCCGCACGATTTCCATTGCCGTGATGCATAACGAAGGCACAACCAACTTTACTAGTAGATTATATCACTAGACAGGCCCTAACTTCAAGCATACGCTGACTCCATCAGAGCAATTTGTCACGCCCGGGGCGGCTACAGCTGTGGAGATCTACGCAGCCATCACAGGCGCGTGTCTCCCAACACTAAAGCCAGTATACCGTAAGCTACGTTACGGCGATCCTTACTGCTCCTCGAAATCGACGCCCGTGGATGGTATTATCACAATAGGCAGAATACCCAACAAGCAGAAGGACAATATTGGAGATGAAGAGACTTACGAGAGATTGGACACCGATGGAGAATCCACTCCGGCCTTCTACCGAAGCACGTCTCAGGTCCATGTCATTAATCAGGGCGGACGGCCTTCTTCACCTACACATTCTACAGTTATCCCGCTGGAAAAAGTTATTGTGGAGAAGGACATAACGTGGCCTGCCAACACGAAGTGTGTAGGTAGTGTAGTCGATTCAGATACAACCGGTTAAACTCCATCGGATAAGGAGAAACAGGACTATAAAATACACGAGGTTCTCTACTCGACATACTCTTCTAGGAGGCAGCGACAGGTTCCTTGATGGGATCAAACAGGTCTCTTTTGAGCTACACGAGAAAATTAAGGACGCAGTACATATCAAGTAGTCCTTATTAACGGAGCTTCCAACCCGGCAATATTAGGATGTGTGGATATATCGGTGTCGTACGCGGTGAATTTAGGTCCATCCCTCACTTTGTATATCATCGAATCCTCTATTACACCTAGGACCTAGTTACGCGTTCCCGTTATTCGTCAACACGAACCGGTCACGATTCCATCCGAACCACTTAGCCATCCTCTTCCCCATCGACCGCAGCATGACCGAGTCTATCTTGGCGACGGGGTGCGGCTTATGGAAGACGATCTTTCCCCCATCGATGCTCTCGAATAGGACAGCCGAGCCGCCGTTGTTTCTCGCCGTGAAGCCCACCTCGCAAATAGCGTGCACGAAGTCATCCCAGACCACAGTTTTACCTGATTCTTCGGCCGTCTCTGGGAACATGTAGCCGAATATGTTAAGTGATCGCTCAGTTACGAGTATAGGGTCGTTATTCTTCAAGCTAGACTCGCCACTTTGGGTAAGGTCAGGAGTAATAGGGGCGGCAGTCGGCTGAACACTACTTGACTCTGGACGGCTTTTAATCTTTTCTCGTGGGGTTTGAAGTTCTCGTTTGGCCTTCGACGTAGAATCATCTAGAGATAATTGTCGAAGTGCCGGCTCAATTTCGTTATTGTTCTTAATCTCCGCAAGGATCTTGTCCTCTTCACTGCGTACGGCATCGATGTACTCTGGCGTCTTGTTCGCCGATATGATCTCAAGGAGGCTGTCGACTTCCTCTGGAGTGAAAATGGGTCCCGTGAAATATTTCTTTACGATTTCCCTCATCGAACTCCAAAAAGCCTCCAGAGCCGTACGGTGAGCTCGGGACTTGCGCACCCACTCCGAGTTCTTCGGGCCGCTTGGGGGGTTCGCATAGAAGTCCCCTAATAACCTCTTTCCGCATCTTTCGAGGTCTTTCTGTGCTGGGGCTCGCGGCGGCTCATTGTGACGCATCATCTTCCAAGCCTGGCGATCTCGGTCTGCATCCGACGCAACCACCTCGTTGATATGCCTCGCCTTGTTCTGGGGCCTGCTCAAGCGGACAGCGACCAGCATCTCGTGGCAGGTCGAGAGTTCTGACAGGTCTTTATACAAGGCCTCGTCTACTCGTGCCTTTTCTTTCGAGGGACAATGGGAGAGGTGATTCTGCAAGAAGGCAAAAAGCATCTGGTGATCATAATGGGTCTGCTCGTCCGGCTTTCCCGGCAGTTGCAAGAGGCACCAGTCGAGAGGATCTTTTTCAAAGGCTTCCATCGTATTGTTTTTGTCCTTCCTTTGTAATTTCGCATAGCCTGGGGGTAAGTCGGAATGACGATTTAGCGTCCAGTGCTGAGAGAATCCCGGGCAGTAAGGCACGGTATTGTGGAGTATATTTGCCCTGTATATCACTTGGTTGACAAGGATAAGCTCAAGGGCACCAACAGCTCGGTCATAACGAGGAGGCAGAGGATGTCCAGGGTAGATACTGTCTCGGAATCGTCGATGCAGGTCTGCGACGTTTCTGCATTCGGTTTCGATCCAGTGCCACCAATAATGACCAAGAATTTCCACATATATCTCAAACGCAAAGTGACTTGCGGTCTCGTTCTCATCGGCGACTTTGAAGATTGATTTTCGCGATTGCGTCTTTATGTGCCGACGCATGTACGCCGGGTCACATTGCAAGTGCCAGAGATGATCGCCCGTGGCTTCCAAACGAGTCTTCGCCAACGAAATCAAATAGTCTATATCCAGGAGAGGAGGAGCGGAGAAGGCTTGGTTGGTATAGGGGGACCAGAATTCTACTTCCCCAGTGCGCTTGAAAGCTGCGTTGGCCGTCAACTCAAGCCACTTTTCAGTCCGAGCGGGAAGGGAATCGTCAACGCCATCTAGGATCTTGTCGACAATTGAGCGGAGTGTCGTTAGAATAAATGCTTGTGCCTCGAGGACGAGCCGAGCCCGAGGAAATCCGAGAATGTCTGCCCTGTGTGCTGTAGCCTCTTCCCAATCCACGAGCTCCCCATATTGTGGCCCATACATAACCACACATTTTTTATAGTAATCGACATCAAACCACCCGGCGGCCCAACTGAATGTAAGCTGCCTACAATCAAAGGCGGCCCAATCTTGGGGTGGGTATGCGGTTCTATAGTGTAAGAGGGCGTACAAAACGGCCGGGTGGGTTTTCAATACATGGACATTAAGCCACGGGGCCAAGAGCTGTCGTCTTCGCCTTAAGCTCCGATTGTGAATAAGCTTCGACTCAAGCGTATAGCTATATCGTATGTTGATCCATGGGGAGATCTCGAGATCCGGGGCTACTTCCGTTAACAAGGCCTGTCGCTTATCTTGGCTGAATTTTCTCCATCGGCTCATCAGGAGGTCCGCACGAGTCTTTAGACGATCACTTAAATACTTCCGGCTCTCATGTATGTCTTTCGTATACGATTCAAGCAGACTCCTTGCATCGACGTCTGAGAGCCTGTGACGATACGACCATAGCGGGCTACATTGCTCCTGCTCCAAGTAGAAGCCCGTCTGGCAATCAATGCAACTGCAGGGTGGCAGTCGTATCGACTCGCATAGAGCAATTCCGTCGAATGTGTAAGTCCCCGGTTGCTGCGGGTGTGGGTAGAAGGGCCTCATCGTTATCTTTCAGGGGGGTACCTATATGAGAATGAGCGCCACTAATTATTAGGGAGAGTTCACATACTTGATCGGGTACATACAAGCGTGGTAAATCAAGCTGTATGTTATCTTACGAGAGACCCGCGGAGCCTCAAATCATGACCGTAGTGCTGTGAAATGAAAGATGGGCGCAGGGTGAAATGATGAGTCAGCAGAGACTCGTGGTGTACGCGGTGGTAGGTACCCAATGTAGTGGAAGGTGTTACTGTTGTCTACCTAAGGTAAGTGGCACTTACCTAGGTAAGGTAGAGATTCAATTTTGGCAGTGGCAGGCAGGGTTCCGTATTAGAGCCTTCGTACCTTCCGCATCTGCGTAACTGCCTTCGTTATTGTTACCTAATCAAGATATTAGCATAAACTCTAAAGAGACATACTATTCGATAGTTGAAATATGTACTGTGAATTTGGTGCCTATGGGCAGTTTGAAGAGACTAAAGATAGCAGAAGATATGTTAGGCTTTACCGTCCAGTAGGAAGCGAGGTGATTCTGGAATAGGGGCTAAGGCAAACTTACTAATGCTTTCAAACTCGTATCTTTATTCATAGTATGATATTACTGCTAAGCGGCTTCAAAACGCTCACCCTATCAATTCTGTTTAATTCCTTTACCTTACAGCATCTGCCCAGAACAAGAACAAGGTCACGCTGCCTCGGACCCAAGCACGAGGCAAGCAGGATCAAGCGGGGTTATCGAAGTAACAATTCAAACCTTAGGTACACATTACAAATGCATGCACATATGAGCCTCAGTAACTCGGACTGCATTTCCTTGAATTGTTTGTATAAACTTCCATTTCCCCTTTTCACAACCGAGACTTCTCGTGAAGCGATAGCAGCATGCCGCGCCCGTTCAGCGGGATCCTTCCGGCTGATAAACAACTTTTTTTTTCATTATAAAAACTTCGCTCTACGCCCATTTACGCCACAATAATGCGTTGCCCCCAGTCAGCATCGGCATACGGTGCAATAAAAATGGCCTAGGTAAAGGCTCATGCAATCGCAATGCGAAGTGTCGTCGGTAGAGTTTCCTGTGGTGAACTCTGGTCATTTAGTAGACCTTCTTCTTCTCGTCAATACTGAATTGGCCTGGCCCGCTGTTAACGAGCAGGAGAAGGCCGCCAACGATGGACAGGATCTGGAAGAAATCGTATTTGGCGAAGTCCTTGTGGGGGTGGTGCTCATGGAGCTGTGTATAGTGTTAGCGCATCTGAATGTGAAAACGTGTACGGCCGTAGAAACTCACAGTCCAGAAGTTGTTCACCAAGACGTTGAAGACGCTCAGAATGAGAACCAGGAGAGTGGCGCTGAACTTGGCCTTGAATCCAACAACAACCATGATACAAGCAACCAGACCAATGACGGACACGGCAATTCTCCAGACAGACCACTCTCCGCTGAAGACGAACCCAATGAACAGGAAAATCAGGAGGATACGGCCGGCAAGCTGGAAGTACATCTTTCGGTCCTTCTCGTCGAGCTGGGGCAGGCCAGCGAACGCCTTGGTCTTCCTAACCCAAGAGTCGGACAGCACCATGATCAGGCCGCCAATGACGGAGAGATTTCGGAGGAAGAAGTTAAGGTCGAAGATCAGGCCGTAGCCAAGAGCCTGCGTGATGACGACTCCCATGAGACCAGCGACGGCGTAATCAGAGTGCTTTCGGACTATAACCATGATGGAGCACGCGAACATAGTCACGACGTTTACGATGAGGAATAAATGCGTTAGGCCGTTGGGAACTAGCGAGAGAGCCCAGTTAGCTTAGGCGGCAGAGCCAATCGCAGGCTTTGAGTATCATAGGACGTACTATGCCTATAGGAATTGAGGTATACTAGCTGGTCGTTCCATTGTGTTATGATTCTCAAGGCGTCCTCGAGGAATGTGACAACAATCAAGAAACGCCCAATCGCCGGTAGGTATCTGTAGAGAAACGGGGTATTAGTAAGGCCTCGAATTGTCAATTCTGGTAGCTGATTTGGGTATGCACAAGGGCATATAAATCTCATGGTAGTAGTCGCAGGAGAATTGGATTGCAACATACGGCTTAATAGGCTCGCTGACAGTATCCAAGATATCCTCAATCTTACTCGTCTGTTCCCTAATTGCATCCAGCGGACTCGGGTCGGCAACTTCGGGTTTGGGGCTGCCGAAGGGGTTTGGGCCGCCAAGGTGGTAGCCGGCTGTACCTCTGATCTGGGCCATTTTGGATTATCGCGTTGTATGTCGCCCAGGCCAGCTGTTTTGCGCGAGGCAGCAAGAATGGAATAAACTATGCTTGCGCGAAGAATGCAGGAAGAGAGAGAGGCTGGGGGTATCGGCAGCGACAGCAGGGGAGGAGACAGGGCCGAGATACAATGTCGAGTGCGGAGCCGTAGGTGTGCAGAGAGTCGATAAGTAACAAAAGAGGGGAGAATTGCGATCCGTGAAGCCTTGGGAAGATTATAATTCACGTAGTGGTGAGCTTTTAATGTGTGCTAGACAACCGTGTCCTCAATTCACAATGATGCAAGGCCAAACTTCCGACATGCCAGATTGGTTCGCTGACTTGACTCAGCTAAGGCCATTGTGGCATGGTCGACGCACTGACCATCGAAGGATAGCTGCGTCCCTGAGTCTAAATCAGAGGTCCTCGGCGCTAGTCAGGAACTTAACTGCGCGCCACAGCATTGCAGTGAGTCGATGTACCACCTCATCTTTCAACCCCACACAGGTACCTCTTGAGGCTTTGGCTTCTCCGTTCAAGCTTAAATGTCTCGGTGCGAGGTATATCCGGTCCCCTCACCACCTATCAATTTAAACGGGTTTAACGGATTTGCCGTCCCAAGCCAAGGAACGCCCACTGGACCCAGCAAGAGGAGCCTTGGGAATCCACTCGACGCTTCGCCGCATGTTGCCAAAAATAAATCACATTTCTAACGTAAGCCACATCATTCATTCACCACTTGTACGCCTATCTATTTGACGCGACGAACATAAACATTTAGCATTGCTCTGATTGGATATTTCTTGGCGGTAGTTTAAGAGAAAGGAATTTAGCAGAACAAGCTTCATCTATATTGTGCTCGTATCATTGATGGGTAGAACCTCACAATTCCTTAGGTAAATCTAGTACCAAAATGTAAATAGTTTGAAGGAAACGTCAGAAAATCCTTACAAACCAGAAACAGCCAAAGGAGTATGCGAAACTTAGTTTGAAATATCACGACCGAGGTCAATTTTGGGGGTGTCCCAATAGCCTATCGAATTCCGTCTATCAACGGACATCCCTTCCCATAAAAATATCGCGTCTCTACATAGCTAACGTTAGGTAGACAGCAAATTGTCATTAACATATTTTATTGATAATGATTGAGCCGAGTGGCTTCCTCACCCCTAATGGCAACTACCCAATCTACGTAGTCGTAAGATCTGTAGAGTGACTATCTCAAGGTACAGTAAAATCCTGATATATATCCATCACCCGCCATATGCAAACCATTTCTTCCAAAGATTGGTCGCTGTTGGGAATCACACCACAACCAGAGGGACACGTACGTATAGATATACAATACGAGTAAGTAAGCTGCCAATAGGGAAGGGCCTCCTCTAGGAGTCAGCGTCCTGTGGTTGCGAACATTTAAATCCTAGTCACCAATAGTGACGAGACTAGGGATTCCGTCGTCACCCTTGCTCAAATCCACGTGTCGTGGCTGGTTCGGACTTGGACCCTTTTGGTATTCTGTCGTGACCGCCAGGCTCTCGACTCATGGTTTTAATAGGTCACTGAGTCAGGGGAGCCATACTGTAGAGCTACGGTAGTACAAGCTCCAGTCAGCGCTATGAGAACAGATATCGTAGAAAGGGAGGACACACCAATTACAGCCCGTATCTCAGCCTAGTGACGCAAGGTACCTAATTCACGATACGAAAGTTCAATCCAACCAAGCGAAGCCCCAAAAGCGTATTAACGCAGCTCCCAAGGTTTCCACGCCCAAGCCCGCGTCAAGCGATAACAAGCGCATCGATACTCGCCTTAGCAATAGCGATGACCTTCTGGCACGTGGGGGTCTCGCCGGGGGCATGCATCTTCATGCCGCAGGCAGGGGGCTTCCAGGCGCCGCTGTGGACGAGGTGGTCGAGCACCGCGTGTCTTGCCTTGCTCTTCTGCTCCATCTGCAGCACGATGTCCTTGAGCCCCAGGTGCAGCGGCGTGCCCTCGACCTCGTCGTGGTCCGACCCCGACAGCCCGTACACGTCCGCCTTGAGCAGCGCCCGCACCGTCAGCCGCCACATCGCCGGCTCCATCTCGCGGTGGTTCAGCGCGTCGCCGGCCCCGCAGCAGTCGTGCTCGGAACCACCTCCGCCCGCGCCCGAACTCTCACCCCACAGTATGCCCCCGAACCCCCTCAGCTTGAACACCAGGCGCCGCCGCTCCGCCGTCGCCCGCGCCGTCTCCTCGTCCACCGCGCGCAGGATCCGCTCGTACGCGTGCACGATGCTGGGGATGAGGGCCGCCAGCAGCATCAGGTTCTGGAAGTTGCGCATGATGTCGTCGGAGGCGGCGTGGTCGGGGGGCTCGATCTTGAACGAGCAGACGGGGCAGTAGACGACGTCGTACGCGGTCCGCGTCGCCTTGCGCGCGTGTGCGAGCGCGTCTTCCACGCCCTCGGGGACCCTCTGCATTGCGTCCAGGGCTAGGTATAGCGCGGCGGTGTGCGCGCAGGTTCCCGTTGTGCTCGTCGTGGTAGTCGTCGGTGGTGGCAGGGTAGCGCTATTGCAACCCGAACTACTTACGCTCTCGGGCGTGCTAGCCGAATTAGGGGATAGGTTCGGGACTTGCTCGGCGCTCGGGGGCGGTTCGAGAATGGCGACGAAGAGGGACGGGTCGATGTTCGAGGGCGAGAAGGACGGCGTGTGCTGCGGCACCGTGTCGAAGCCGATATCCCCCAGACTATCCCCCGTATAGCCAAACGAAAATGGATACCCCTTCTCCGGCGAACTAACTCCTAGAGTATCGTAATTGACATCTGCCCCCGTCAAGAAATTTATAAAATCTAGGCCGGGATCTCTCGTATCCGGGGGCACTTCCGTCATCGTATTTTTACTCGCCGGGACTGCAGCCGCATCTTCGTTATTCGACTCCTCGCGGGGTCGTTTCCGCGGTCGACCCATGGGTTTTTGGGGAGAGTAGTGGCAGGCGATGCCTTCACGTTTGCAACGGGAGCAGCCATCAGGCTCCTTTGTGCAAGCGAGCTTACGCGTGCCTGTAGCATTGTAAGTCGGAATCTTGATCCGCGGCACAAATCAGCAAGTAATTGCCAGACATACGACATTCATCGCAAGCCCGATGTTTCGGCGCCGACCCGGAGGTCTCACCGAGAGTCCTCGTCGTTGTCGTCGTCGACATCGTTTACCTAAACACTGATCTTCGCTCCAGCCCGATCCGTGGTTCTTGGTGGAGACAATTCGTACTATCAGCAGGGGAAGAAGGAACGCATACGGCTTGTATGATAAGGCATTCGAGATCTGGCCAGCTAGGGACCTTGAGGGCTCGAGGTGCTTTACAATGATCTGATTCGTAAGCGCAAGTCGTGCCTGTTTGTTCGCTTGTCCGCAATGAGTCAAGTGCACAGCATTGAAGGTGGGTTGCATGCAGGATACTTTTAAACCTGACTAAAGTACTCATAATTATTAGCGATCCTGCAGATAGCCGATGTACCCTAAAGGTACATTTGAGCCCCTGTCAGGTCGAGAAGGGACTGTGGCTGGTGCTAGTGTCATCCGATATGACGTTAGAAGTTTTCTAAGTATCGTGCTCAAAAACACGCATATCTAACAAAGAGACATCGTTATTGAAATTCCAATGTGCCTGAAATTGTAGAGATAGATAATCGGATATAATTTGCTAATATATCAGCGACTAGAACCCGGGCCTCTATGTCTCTCAAAGAGACCGGGATGTATTGAGCAATGGCCATTAGAATTAGCAAGTCATGACTACCTGGGACGTCCTAAGAGCTGCTCTATTGTAAGCACAAGATTCAAGATTTAGGGGCTCTAGCAAGCCATCTATGAACTAGGTCGATGTAGTCTTACAATCTTGTGTCCATTCGGGCCTTCTGGGCTTGTTGCGCTCGCTCTTTAGCACGTTGGTCAGCTGAATCCTCCAATTCCGCTTCACCAACTGCCATCAAGTCTGCCAAGAATCGTCGAATCCTCAGCCCTGTTCTCTGCCGTATGAATGCATCATACACGTTGTCCGCCGCTGCATGTATAGCGACCTGAAGGCCTTTGATGACATCTCTGTCATTTAAATCCGCATCATCATAATCAAAGAAGACATCCAAGTCGTTTAGAATAGTCTCCGTCTGAGGTGCCGTAGGCAGCGCCTTCTCCTTCGGAGGGGTAGGTAGCGACCGTTTCCGCGGAGGACTTGGAGGAACCCGAGTAGGCTTTGGAGGTGATGGCAACGACTTCTTCACCTTTGACTTCGAGGATTCAACTAATGGCATTTTCCGGTTGACAAATATAACCTCTTCATTCAGCCGAGGCGGACGTGAAGGTGTAAGATCTGATTGATGCGAAGAATATAGCTCAATCACACCCATCTCATCCACCGCGGTCTGGGGACGGCTACGTAACTGTGCCGATTTGTCGGCCTCCCGCTCCATCTGTTCGAGTTGCTGAGAAACCTCGTCCAATGCTCTCTCCAAAGATGAAGGTC
This sequence comes from Hypoxylon sp. FL1857, assembly GCA_022578955.1. NCBI lineage: Eukaryota > Fungi > Ascomycota > Sordariomycetes > Xylariales > Hypoxylaceae > Hypoxylon > Hypoxylon sp. FL1857. The sequence continues at coordinate 223,686 of MU400409.1, forward strand.
GGGCACTTGCATATCGTGCTGGGTATGGTAGCGAAGGAACCGTGGAGGGAGTTGTCCGTGGTGACACGCCCTGTGATTCTTGATTGACGCCAGCACTAGAAACTGGCGTAACCTTTGGTGTAGGCAAGGGATATATCTGGACCTTCGTCTGGTCTGGGTGACTCGGCGAGCTCTCCTTCTCTTCCTCGATAGTTTCAGGACGGGGTGGACGAGCTGCGGCAGCGTCCCGCTTGCGCAAACCGGTATGCACTGCCGATTGTCTTGCACCAAACTCTGTTCCAGCTTGTGAATTGGCTGGCCTCTGATGTGGCCCATGGCCGTCCTGCCTTGCCTCAATAGACGATAATGCCCTAGGTGACGGTGTGAAAGCATCGGAAGAAAACTGAGTCGGCTTCTGGGAGTATCTCGTGAGTGTAGGACCAGGTACACGGACTAATGGATCTTTAAGAGCGCGAGATTTACGGCGGTCCCATGCATTCTGAGAATATATGGTCTGTACCTGACGTTGAACTCGACATTCCCTGGCAGGCGGCCGTATTTGTTGTTGCTCAGGTTGATTACCGCGAAATTTCCTAGCCGGTGTTTTCTTTCTTAGCCAAGGTATGATTCCTTTTTTCCCCTTCGGTGGTGACTTCTGCGTGGATTTAGATTTTAGGGCCGGCAGTGATGTGATCGGATGGTCAGCCGCAGTAAACACGACATACGATCCAGAGCTTGAACTCAACTGCTCGCTTTCAGCACTACCTTGTCCGTCGAGTTCCCCAGTCATTTGCATCGGTGCCATCACGTTCCTTGGTAGATGGTTTATGAGCTCTCGACTGCCTCTAGGTTTAAGCGGAGACCCTCGACTTTGTTCCGCAGATGTGACCGCAAGGCCAGCCGCTTGAAACTCCTTCCGATACGGCAACAATGGCTGGACGGTATGATATGACACTTTTGATTCAGACTCAGTTGGCGTCAGAATTAGAGGGTAACCAGCTGCTCCAGCAGCATCGGCATACTTTTCAAGCTGCCTCGTAAAGCGATTTAGGGCTTTGCGCTGGCTTGAAGTCCGAGAAGGTATTTCTGACTGTTGGATAGATGCCATCGCCGCCTCTTCCGGCATGACTAGAGTAGACAACCGTCGTTGCTGGTCGAGCGATCTATTGATTGCGTCCCAGACTATAGGGTCCGCGAGACCAAATCGCTTCTCCCGAGCTACTCCTCGACTCCGTGCTGCGACGCTCATACCTCTCTGTCGCCTACCTCTGGCTTTTTGGCTGGTATTCCTCAAGTTTTGAGATGGAAGTTTGTCGTCAGTAGTAGCTTGAACGTGAGCGCCATCATCGCGTGGATATCTATCCTCCGCAGCACTGAGAGTCCCGGGATTTAGATTGTATATTTGAGATTGTCGCAAGGTACCCCAGTATGGATGGTCCTCGGTGAACTCGGGAATCTGCGTTAATGAGGGCTGTCTATCACCACCGGTATATTCTCCTGTTCCCCGCGAAGGAAGGCGCCTGCTGACGCGCACGCCATTTTTCTTCCGGCTAATCCTGCGTTGGCGCTGGCGCTCTCTGATTAAATGCTGTGGTAATGGAGTACGAAATACTGCTTCGGCGGCTCGATGTGAGAGCTTATCGTTTGGCTGCACCGACGATTGATATGCGATTTTCGGTCGACGATTTGGACTCCCCTTCTAGGGTAAACTGAGCTTAGGCATCGTCTGAATTCCAAATAGGATTCCCAAAAATCCAGAGAGAAAAAGTTATGTTGAGGAAATGTTGTATTGGCTGGTCGTATGTTTCATCCATATTTGAAGATCAAAGACGATTGGGCTCTTTCCTAGCCTTATTCTTTAAGTTTCCGCAGCAAGTTGGCCGGTAGCTAGTGCCTCAAGAAGATTGTGGCTTCCTCTCCTCAAATCTTATGTGTGAAGTCTAGGATGCGACTGCGTCGGCCATAAATCAGGCGTCCAAGGTTGCGACACCAGATTCTACCTCACGTCTTTTATTCCAGGCGATGAGTACATCTCGAGCTGCCGTCGCCCTTTGCGCAGCAGGAACTCGATGGCAAAAAAGTCTCTCTTGTCAGTGTTGATATGTTTATCAAATTCAGATCTGAACCAATAAATTAGCCAATTTCAGGGCCTTGAAAAGGCGAAGTTCCGGAATATACCTAGCAAAAGATTCGAAATGTGGCCGCGTCGCCTGTCATCGCTCGTTAGCCAATGACCCTATCAATAGCAAGATTAGTTCCACGAACTGCTGGTTTCTTGCGGCTTTCGCGAAGGCAGCTCCGATAAAGAGACAGCACTTCTTTCTGCAAGCCTGATAGACGCATTTTGAATACTTGGGTACATCTAGGGACTGCGTTATATATTACGGAAGGAAATCGCAACACGCCGAAGATAATAAATAACAAGACTCCCGACGGTAAACCCGAAGTCTGGTGGCGTGGAAGTCTCGGACATCACCAATTCATTCTCTTTCAATTATGTGGGTCGTCAACTCCGCCTCCATTGTTTCACATACCCGTCTAAATGCATAGAAATCTGTCTTAGATGGTAATATTTCTTAATCGAGTATGTCCATATAAAACATAAAAATGAGAGAAGATGTTCGGTATTAGTGAAAATATACCTAGACATGTTCCAGTCGGTCTCTAAGTTAATTCTATTCTATTCTCAATACAAGACCCTCTCTAAACCCAGGATGAGCAGTGACTCTTCGAAGTTCTACAATGATGGTACACAGACAGGCATTCTAGCCACCATAACGTCAATGAGGGACGAGTCCATATTGGCGTAATACAATCAAAGCCGGTTCCCGTAGGTGCGCCATATCCAAGCGGACATCGTCGGAGAGACTCCAGAATAATGAAACTCGATTCTCTAAATCCAGCCGACAGAAGACGGGCACGGAAGCGTATTTCATCTATTCCGGAAATATGAACCGACTTGCAAGGCCTTCAGTCCCTGGATGACGACCCAACCCGCGACGACGACTGTCACTAAGATGCGCAGCTCGCGTACCGTAGCCGCGGTTGTTGGATCGAGGCGGATCGTATGAACATGATTAATGGCGCCCCCATGCTGTGCCGCGAGGGAAAACGATTCCATCGCCTCGCTTGTCCTATGCTCTCTAGGCTCCTTTCTTGGCCAGCTGCAGCTCGTGTCGTATGATTGTATATGTCCAGGACGTTTGTGACGCCGAATTTGTAAGGGAGAAAGTGGCCCTTCGTCGTAATGTAGATTGAGGGTGGTTATAGAGAGTAAACTACTGTAATAGGTAACATAGATTATTGTTGATTGGTTGTCGAATATGACGAAGGTGGGAAGTTTGTTCGATCTAGAGTACGTAAATTTGCTCAGCTCCGCGGTCTAAAATATTGTGGGTTCCATCCCTCTCCTCTTTGCTTGAGAACTCCTGACATCACAGAAGAAGCGAAAGTGTATTCATCAACTCGTTTCAAATGAAATGATATTGAACAGGATATCTTCAAGCATGCGATACCCTAGACTCAAAATTATTCGTGTCCGAATGAGAGATCTCAGACGAGGAGTCGCTTACCTAAACAAAAGCTGCTTGACGAGGGCCGTCTTCGGTGCGCCATGTCTCACCCGGCGTGAGACATAGCAATTTGATCACAGAAGGAGATGCCCTCGAATTCAAACGTGGTAACTATTCGGTGATAGCATCATTACATTTTAGCTACAGAGCCCATTCTGAACTATACAACCGCCAGATGAGTACGCCACCAAGGGCAGACACCTATGTATGCCTAAATTCCTTCCCAATGCCCCCATAACCAGTCCAGTGACGGTGGAGGGGGGCAACATGCATACAAATTTCGCTAAGTGAGGGTATCGAGCATGCAAGAAGCGCGTCTCGCACATGCAACAACTATAACAACAACAGCAACACAACAACAACCAGCATCATTAAAAAACGTAAGACGTCGCTAGAAAATCCCACCAATATGGCAACTCCCAACATCGATAACACACGCTAAATCCGCTCGCTTCGTTATACCTTGTGCGGCACGTCGTGGGTCTCGATCGCGACCTCCTTCTCGACCTGCTCGAGATCCAAGTGCGCCACGGGCGCCTCGTCTCCGTCGATGACCTTGGCCAGCTCCTCGAGGGTGGGGCCCTTGGTCTCGACGTACATGAAGTAGACGAAGGCCAGCTCGCAGAAGATCCAGCAGGTGTAGATGAGGTACAGCTTCCAGGAGTGCTTCTCGCCGAAGGCGTCGAAGGCGACGGGGTTGGCGTACGAGTTGAGGCACAGCGCGGCCTGGATCATGATATTTAGGATCATGAGGCCCTTGGCGCGCAGCTTGTACGGCAGGATTTCGATGGCGTAGCCGACGAGCAGACCCGACCACGCGATCGAGTAGAAGAAGCCGAACAGCCAGATGAAGAAGATCATGGCGTAGTTGGAGCCCGGGGAGTTGTGCTCGCCGTATAGACCTGCGCAGAGCGTCCAGAAGATGAAGACGATGAACATGCCCGCGGTCGAGGTGAGGAACATCGGTCGGCGGCCCCATCGGTCAATTAGCGTGGCCATGGTGACTGAGACGATAAGGGCCAAGATGGTTTGGCCTCCGGAGAGCTGTTTCGTATCATGTCAGAAAACAGTTTCTTCAAAATACCTCTTCTGAGACAACTTACACCGAACTTGGAGTTCGAGTCGGTAACGCCAGCCTGGTCATACAGCTTACTAGCAAAGTTGGAAATGATGGCGTTACCAGACCACTGAGAAAAGAGACCTAGAGACAGAAGGACAGCCAAACGGTATCTGTTTCCCTTGGTCCTGAAGAAGTCGACATAGCTGGCGTTCGTCTTGCTCTCCATCTCGAGTCTGATGGTCTCCTTGATCTCGCGGTACTCGAACTGGACGGTCGGGTGCTGCGTGTTGCCGTTGGCATGGTAGTGGGCGAGGATGTTGAGGGCCTGGTCGTGCTTGTCCTTGGCCATCAGATATCGAGGCGACTCGGGAACCCACCAGATGAAGAGGATCTGGATGACGGAGGGGAAAGCCTGGAGAATGGCGGGGATACGCCACGACCAGTCGCTCTGAATATAGTTTGTTCCGAAAGAAAGCCATGTGACAACTATTGGAGAGTCAGCAATTCATGTTCTAGCCCGCACGTCAACAGGCGAGGCGTACCAATGGCACCGGCGTTCCAAAGACAATTGTAGACGGCCGTGAGACGGCCACGGTGTTGAGGGTGGGCGATCTCGGTCAACAACATAGGGGAAGCGATTTGAGCCAAGCTATTTCCGAATCCCATCATAACACGACCGCCCATGAACATGTCAATGCTTTGGGCGACTCCCTGGAGGATGGCGCCCACGATCATGATCACACAACCAATAATAATAGGGGCCTTTCGGCCAAAGTTATCGGCAAGAAGGGGCCTATGATGTGTCAGACCACACATTCTAGTGTTGCTGCAGGCACTTACACTAAGGGAATTGAGCCCAAGCTGCCAATCTGGTATAAGGCCGCGAGCAGGCCGAGCTGAGATCCCTGGGGGTCATGGAAGTAGGCCTTCCACGTATCGAAAACCTGGACCGAGTTGAAGAACATGCTGTGTCACCTCGTCAGCATATTTAGCCCAATATGGAGAGAGCAGTTTAATATCTGGCCGTACCCATCGTAACCAGTGGTCGCCGAGGCGACGCAGAGCACGAAGCAGTAGAAGTATAGCTTCCTCAGACCCGGGTCCCTCTTCCAGTCGACTTTCTCGAAGGTCGGGGCTTCCTCTTGCGCATGCACGATCTCATCTTTGCGAGCAGGCGCCTTCGCTGCGATGGCGCCGATCGCCATTGTGATTGTCGATCACGACTAGCTTTCACGCTTCACAGGAATGACTGGCGGCTATGTCGAGGTGCTGAGCCTACAAGAGAGACTTGTTGGCCCTCCGGCAAGGCGTGCTGAGAAGCTTGGTCTCTTGAGTTGAAAGGGTAGAGACGGTAAGATCTACTACATACAGCGAGGACTCAAAGCAGAGCTGCTCAAAGGGAACACAGGTCCAGATATATGAGATGGCCAGGGGCCATAGCAAGGGTGCCACCAGCGGGCGAGCGGACCGGTAGAGAAATTCACTTGAACGAATTGCACCTAGCCCGTAGCCATCTCACATCCTAGACGCGAGATCTGGAATGGGGACCTTCCTCGTGGTAAGATGCTCACATGTGTGAGTGGGTTGCGGGTCCGCCTTACCCCATTGCCCCCATTGCCCCATCCCTAGTCCCCGTGGTGCCATGGGGAATTGACGGAGTAGGTAAGTGTCAAGGGACCAGGGGGGTTACGTAGGGTTGCTGGTGAGGGATCCCGTTAGCGTAGGGAATTTGGGATCCGAGCAAAAAGGAAAAGAAAAAAGAAAAAAAAAAACCACATTTCGGTTAATGACCCATAATCTGAATGCGCCGAGCACGAAGCGATCTGGCATGGAGCCTGGCCGAGTAGCAACGCCACCTGCTCTATCAGCAGCCAGTGTGGTATGTGTATGCCTTACAGGTTACTCTTTGTCGATATTGCTCGGTAGTACACTCTAATTCGGAATGGATATGTCTTTGTCATAGACTCTTATTCTACGTACCGTCCTGGTAGCAGTAGATCTTCTACCGTGCCCGGGGTAATTCTGCAGGAGGGTAACTACGCCGGACTATCGACCGGCCGACCATGTCGCGACTTGATATGATAGACAGGGAGATTGACTGGGACCCAGACGCACTGGAACTCTTCCAGAACGCATGAAAATCCACTCCGACTATACATAGTACCACAGTGCCATAGCTGTAGATGCCGTGTGTGACGAGTCGCTCAGCGAGAAGCTGGATGCGCATTGTCCTTGGTTGGATATAATCGATTTGCGGGGAAATACTCGACCAGTAACACCGATATCCTGGACCTGATCCCACCGCGGGACGTGAAAGAGGGCTTTGTACGCTTGGGTTGTGTAAGTTGCCTATCCCAACCAATTCCACACCTCCTATTGGTGGTATATCATGGTATAACTAGTGGTGTAGTACTGTTCCGGGCACCATATCGCATAGTTCAGCGGCGACGTTTCAAGATGATCACCCATGCCTTCTGAAATTGTCCCCTACGAAATTCATTAACGACACCCGTTCCGGATTCCGTAGCACTATATGGTTGTCTATTCTGATTCCAGCCTAGACTAAACGGTTCCATGGTATCGGGGACGGCCTAGAATAGAATATCTTGATTTTTGTATTAGGCAGAAATAATTAGAATGTCATTCATGCACGTCAGAATGCTTGAAGAGCTGTGTGCGTGGGACAGTGTAATGTCAAAGTCGAGGACCTTGTCGATGATTGCAAGACAACAGAAATCACCTTGTTGATTTTTGGTGTTACCGGGGATGGAACCCCTCGAGCACACCTTCGCCAGAACAGATTGACCTATCGCTTATATTAGAAATAGACGTTGCAGCGCAGCAAGTAACAAGACTCGCTTCAGCAGAGGTGCTTCTGTTACTAGACGCGTACACGTTCATGTGGTTGACGGATCTGGCCACTGAGAGCGGTGATAGTTAAAAACTCTTCATCATGAGAAGAATCCATTATTCAGAGCTTCAGGTCATTTACATAGAAATAATATCATATTGTTGGGGTGGTGCTATATCTGATCCGAACTACACCACGGCCGTCGTAGCAGAATTAAATTAACAAGACTTGGCATTGGCCTCCCTTCGATCTACCACGGGCCATCGCTCACGTTAAGCGCTTACGACATGCCCTATCGGGTAGATTATTGTTGAATAAGTTAATCATACACAGTTTGGCAGCGATTTGCATCCACTACTGTAACTCGTTTCTCCGTACTCCAGATGCGCAGAATATGGTACACGCGTATCCTAACAGACCCAGACGAACGAAGGAGGAATTGAGAAGGAACCAAGAACGCAGCAGGGGTTCCTGGATCATGAATCAGCTTGACGCATGGTCAGGCGCACGGCTGTAAGCCAGCAGTGGCTCGCCCGGAGAGACGTCCCGCAGAGCCGGGCAATTGCGAGAGGTCGAGTTAAGCAAAGGAGTTCACGATATTTAACGAGCCTCAATACGATACAGCTGTAGTGGCTAACGGTCACAGTAAGCCACATGGTGATCTTACTACGGCTCATTGTCCTAGTTGGGATGTCGTAAGGTCTTAGTCACGTATTCTAACGGGGAGACTTGCCGTAACTGACTGTTAGACTCTTATTACTACCGTCGTTGCCATTAATCTGGGCTGAGACAGTATTATACTGGTTACATCTTAGATATGATACTTTGATACACCGATTCTACCAATTTGATGAGAAATGGCTAGTCTCCAATGAGGTGCAGATCCCCTCGTGAGTTGGTTACTAATTGCAGTTGGAACGCCTTTAGTCTGCCCCGGATCTGGGGAATTTAGAGCGTTAGCTTCTTCTACATGGAGATAGATGATGGCGTTGTGGGATCCCCCAGATTCTTGAAGGATTGGGCTTCTCGGTCCGCCATAACGGCTCACGAGAAGGTCATCCCATAATGACTGGCTCGAGAGCCTCAGAAGGAGCTGCTTAGCGGCGCTCGCTTACAACGTAAGGTGTAGAGAGACGTCTCAAGCGAGTCTGTTAGGCCGTTGGCAAGGCGCCGAACTCACGCCTCATCCACGCCGCAACCGTATTTTGAGAAGTTAATCGCTCGATCCGATACGTTAATGCGGGCAAATAATCTTGACATCTCAGGCCCTCAGCTGCTAGGTTTGAAAATCTAGACCGGTGGGTTTGAGTGGGATAGTTGGGGATGAAGCCATTTAGCCTAAATGCGGCAAAAATGTCTTAGTCGGTAATTTGCTGGGGACCCATGTAGACGGCCAGGGGGCGATCCTAGGCGGAAGCTTCCGAGGCAACACAAGCTTTGCTGGGATTTGTGGGATCGTGTACGTGTAATTCTTAGAACTGCATCTCATGCTAGTCTAGCAGCCTCGCAAACAGCCAGCTCGAGGGTTTGTCGAGCTTGATCAAAAGTCCCACGGATAGGGAAGCCGTAGAAACAGCTAGACGGCCATTAGCGAGCTTCAACTTGGTCATTAGTTTCGATAGACTCGCTCGCTACCGTCCTGAGTCTCGGGATAACATACGCGTTGAGCCGCCGTAAGATGAAGACAATCCTACAGGAATATTATCTTTAAATCATTGTCGCGAGCCTGCTAAGATCTCGGCCATGGAAAGCATTCGAGATAGCTCCTAGAGAAGGGGTCACCACGTATTCTACCAGCTTTAGCGCTCAAGCATTTGTTACGAGTGGTCCGGAATTCCGGACAGTCAGCGAGACACTTCGGCCGTAATCCAAGAGGCTCTCGCGATGCAGGAATTAGCACACCAGTCTAACCCATACCTCTCAGCTACAGGCGGGTGTCTAGATGTTCTAAATCAGACAAAGCTGAACTACGCACCAGGACTGATTGGCCGCCTTGCAAAGCAGTATATGCAGCATCCTGCTTCCAAGTCCTTGTTGAGGCTATTTCGTATATTGCATCGATCGAGCCGCGTAGGTCCCTCGGTTATGAGGTGAAACCCATTCAGCCTGACCAGCAAATATCCGCTGAGCCCACCTCCCACCTCCCACCGTAAGTGGTGGCATCAGAAGAGAGGATCTTGGAAACCTGTTTACCAGACTTAACCATAATTCCCTCATGGTCCGCAGCAATGCACATATCAAATCGACCGAGGAATTGCACCGAGGAGTGGATTCTTGCTTTATTATCGTCGTGTAACGCCAGTCAATGCATCATGCATCCAGAGGCATGTTTTCCTCTTGTCTATCCGATCCGGAACGCCAATGCACCGCAATCCAATCGGTCCCTTAATATACAGAGGTTAGATTTCCCCGAGAGAAATCATGCTCTACCTCCCACTTGTTTCTCCCCTGTCTATACCTTGAACCCGAATCCGGCCATGCAGGTTCGATACTGATCGATGGTTGTCTTGCAGTCGCGAGCGGGATCGGCCGACTTTGAGAAGAGCATGCATTCGTCGCGCTTAGATTTCTCGTCCTTGCAAACGCAGCAAGGCTGTTCGATCGCGCAAGTCAGCGGAAACATTAACACTAGTTAAAGGTAATTTGCTGGAGCCGAACCTTGGGCTTGGAGATGGCGCATGCTTCGGAGCCGGAGCTCACGGCGGGATTGACCTCGGATTTTGAGGAGATGGAAGCTGGGTCTAATTAGCAATGGAAGTGAGCTAATGCCTGTCTTGTAGGTTATCTTACGCATTGAGACACCTTGTGAAGCCATTGCGATTGTCTTGAGGTAGGCGAAAAGGTGCGAAGATGTGAGGATGTTGTTGTGAACTTTTCGTCGCAAAAAGCTTGCCGGGACAATTGGTCACCAAGAAAAGATGGGATGGTATGACGCGATTTGTAATTGACCTGGTGGGTTTACCTAGGTAAAGATAAGATGCCGTCACACACCGCCACGGCTGTTATCTAAAGCCCGATACATGTGGCGCAGAGTGAATCCTAAGGCATCCAGAATTCCCACCTGGGCAGCTTACCTAAGATACCTAGGTGCCCCCATCTTAGTACCGTGCGGACGACGACCAAAAGTTCCTTGATTCCTAATTTGGACATAGACAGAAAAGGAAATCAAGATCTCCCAAGCCCTAGATGGCCAAACCGCCGGTTGGCCATACTATCCGCTATGCTTCAACCAGGTATCATTACCGAAGGGCCAAGCACCTGTACCGCCTACTCGGTGCTGTTTCAGACTATTCAGACTATCGTGTTAAGATACGTGGGATTGCTCCCCCGATCTTCACTCATCCTCCGCTCGGTCCGAGCATTGTCTTTAACTTGATATTATTAGTTTTAGGCTTGAGCTGACGCCAACATAGAAGTCTATGTTACGGCTTTTACTGTAGCTATTATCTTCAACATGTCTATCTATACTATCGAAATCAACAAGCGAAGTGCAAGAAATGCCTTCATTGCTGATAGCTTTAACAGGACCTATTAATACAGGAAACACAGCAACTTTCCCTCTCCTAGCGCCATCGACTACGATCTCAACTACTTGCTAGCTGGTATAGCTGAATCAGCCTCAATGGCTAGAACTGAGATAGCCAGACTCCACTGGGAGTGTTGTGGGTACAAAGCCAGGGCAGCTACGATAGCCAAATCGAAAGGAACATTGCATCCCGCTTCTCCCTATGTACCGGCCGGTCTCCTTCAAAAGACCATTCCTTCTAGTCTTCTAGAAGTCTAATGCTAGTCTCCCTTGCATTCCGTGCCATGCCCATATAAACTTTCGAAGCTGCTCACTTAGCAGCCAAACGGTCCCCAAGTTACCAGCTCTATGTTTGCGTTGTGACACCTAGGTCCACATTCATTATTTCGTCACCGAAGCCGAGCCATTTGAGAGTACATACTCGTACACAGAATCGAATATGACCGCAAGCCTCCGTAATGCGGTTCTTACCGCGCTCAGCGTTATACCAACGGCCCGATCCGTGGCTCAGATTCCTGTAAGCGTCGATGGCACAGCAGCTCCTGTGTTACGCGCTCAACCGAATTGTGCCGGCGACCCAGTGTGTACCTGTAAAGTACTCCAAGGAACATTGACGGACGTAAACGCAACCCTACTGCCCTCAAACGGAGTAACATATCAAGACTTTGAGGATGAAAACTAGTGAGTTGTCCTTATAGGCGTCGAAGCGGATGATCCGGAATTAATTTCATTCCACTTGTAGCTCCGCTGCATGTAGGCTACCAGCTGCCTGTATTGTCAACCCAAGGAGTACCCAGGAGGTTTCTACGGTAATAAAGATACTTTCTCAGACAGGGACCAAGTTCGCAGTCAGAAGCGGTGGCCACAACTATATCCCAGGTTTCGCGAGTGTCGACGAAGGGGGAGTTTTGATTTCACTCTCGAATTTGAACTCAACCGTGTTGTCAGAGGACAAGAAAACAGCAAAAATTGGCCCTGGAAATAGATGGCAGGCGGTTTATGAGACCCTGGTACCCCAAGGGTTGACTGTGGTTGGTGGGCGTGTCGGTCCTGTTGGAGTTGGCGGTTTGATGCTTGGGGGTAGGTTGGTCCTGGCATAAATATCCCAATTATATCAGATATTAACATCTTTTAGGCGGACTGAGTTACTTTGCAACCCAGCGCGGCCTCGCATTTGACAACGTCAAGTCATATGAGGTGGTTCTTGCTGATGGCTCCATTGTCACTGCTTCAGCCGACAATCAGTATTCGGATTTATATAAGGGGTTACGAGGTGGTGCTGCGAACTTCGGTATAGTGACCAACTACGAGCTCTACACGTATCCTGCCGCGAACTTCTACGTCGATGCCCGAGCATATAGCCCGAACCAAACTGTTGATTTCCTACATGCTGTTGCCGAATATCAGAAGGAGGGACAATTGGACCCCTTGTCAAGCATAAGTGGTATGTATAATTCAGTATATATCGTCATTCTTAAACGCTAGCAGAAGATTTCTGTCTATAATGGAAGCTAACGTGATCGTAGTATGTTACGGGCAACTTTTCTACTTGCACCCCTTTTCTCCTCTCTCCCCTTCTTCCTTCTCCTTTCTGTCTCACCTTCTTCTTCCTCTCTGCCTTTAGATGAAGGGACACGAGGAAGGCTCTAGATGCACGTTTGATTCTACATATGAGATATTAACGTAAAACAGATTCAGTTACTATCAACCGGACCTACGATCCTCTTACTATACAACGCACCGGTTCAACAGGCCAAGGCATTCGAAGCCTTCTACAATCTTGGAGCGTATCAACCAATTGCGCCTGCTTATAATGGCTCGCTCTTAGACATCATGGCTCTAACTGGATCGCGATTTTCGACTGGCAATGTCCGCACATACGGCGAGACTTTCACCCACAAAGCCGATGCTGACTTGATGGTTGAACTGTACGATATCTTCACTGAGGAAATCGCAAACCTTCCAAGCGGAGCTACAGGAGTGTGGGTGCCAAACCCTATTGCCGCGAGCGTAGCCACGCTGGGGAAACAGAACGGGGGGAACTTGCTCGGCCTCCAGGAGGTTCCGCAACAATGTCCGTTTACCATTCCGTTCGCCATTTCTTTGCTGTACTAACAACCTCTCCATAGGGTATGAATGGTTCATTACTTGGACCGATCCAGCAGAGGATCAAACCATCTGGGATATCTCCCAGCGAATCACTCAGCGGTGCACCGACGCCGCCAACGCGAAGAACCTATCTTTACCGTACCTTTTCATGAATACTGCTGGCATGAAACAGAACGTGCTGAGTAGCTTCGGCGCGCAGAATGTCGCTTTCATAGAGGCGATAGCAGCTAAGTACGACCCAGGGAAAGTGTTCCAGACATTACAAAACAATGGATTTCTCATTCGAAACTTATAAACTGGGGAACTGATACTTTACCATCTTGCTTTGCATATATTTTGAGAGCGGACTGTACATAGAATATAACGCATTAGCGAACACGTCAGAACTATAATTGTATAAGATCTATACGTGATCGATATCATCTCGTGAATGGGTTGCTCGGCTACAACCCGTGAGATCTTTGTATCGCACCGAAGCACCAAAAGAGGTAATTGAAGCTGGCCAACTACGCCGTTTATTGGCTGTCCCCAGCAATACTACTCCATACGTGGTTGACTCAGACCTTACTCGGAGCTCATATTGATTCACAGCAACTTCATAATCGAGAGCTTCAGGCTTAGTACTCAACATATGAGCACTAATCAGCCTAGTTGGCTTGAATTAATTCATAAGAATACGAAGCAATACTAACTTGGTACATATCCTTCATTACGAGGTTCTATTAGTGAACTAGGCGATCGCCGTTTAACATGAGATCGATTGAAGAAATCAGAGCTTTCTCGACTATCGATCCCGAACTAGATCGAGTATACCCAACCTCGCTTTTCCTCCTCATTATATTGCTCTACGCACATATGCTTACATACTAAATACGTTTCTTACCATCATCCAGTTAATCAAAAACGGCCTAGTCCTCCCGCCCTCGTGGACCGAAGACACGAACATCCGCGACGTGCGCGCCCTAATCGCGCAAGCCGCACAAGCGGCGAAAGAGCACGCGCATCCAGACGACCAGCGCTTCGCGGAAGACGACCGGCGCATCCCAACACGGGACGGTGCGTCCATCGCGGTGCGCGTGCATCGTCTGCGTGAGTGGAATGCGGATGACGGCGGGCGCCCCGGGATGCTGATGCTCCATGGCGGCGGGTATAGCGTCGGCGACTTGAACACGGGCGCCCGGCTTAGCCGCGTGTTTGCGGACCTCGGCGGCGTCGCTGTGAATGTGGATTTCAGACTCGCTCCTGAGAATCCGTTCCCGAAGCCGGTCAAGGATGCGTATGATGCTCTGGCCTGGGTTGGTTTGCTCTCGTTTCTCTACCTGCCTCTTTTCCCCCTCTCTTTTCTCCTACTTCATATTATAATGTGTGGCACCTTATACGTAAGAACCTATTGGAAATCAAATAGGCGTGCAGGGGCTAGAGAAGAGGAGAGCATGCATGCTATGAGATTCAATGTATAATGACATTGACGAATATATACACAATACAGACTGCAAATAACCTCGAAAGCCTAGGAATTGACCCGGCGAAGGGTTTCATAGTGGCGGGCGAGAGTTCGGGAGCTAATATGGCTCTCGCGGTGGCATACCTTTGGACGACACTGAAGAAAGACATTTCCCTTAAGATTACGGGGGTCTATAGCAGCGCAAACTCAGCGGCAAACGCGCAGACGGTGCCTGAGAAATACAGGTCCTTCTTCGTGAGCATGGAGCAGAACGCTGGTGCCCCTGTTATGAACGCTGAGGCTGTGGAGCGTATTAGGAGTAAGTGAGATTGATATGTCTAAGTTAAACGCTGACGGAAATCGATCGATTCTTAGAGCTCTACAAGCCGGACCCAACAAGTCCTCTCGCATACTCCATAGCTATCCCGGACCCTTCCATCATGCCCCCGACCTATTTCCAGGCGTGCGGTCTAGATCCTGTAAGAGATTGTACGCTGGTGATGGAGCAAGTTTGGAAAGATGCCGGTGTTCCCACGAAACTAGACATCTATCCCGGCATGCCCCACGTCTTCTGGGCTCTGGGCGTCCCGCCTTCAGAGCAGACGAGGAAGCACGAGATCGACACTCGGGACGGACTCTTGTGGCTGTTGAATCAATCCGGAGATGTAGGATTTAAGACTGGGGATTAGGCAGGCAGTTACAGGTAGTACCTCGCCTAATATTAGTTGACTTGCTTCTATAAAGTCCGCCAATAACCATGCCTGCCATGCCTCTATCTACCTTGTAGTTATCCGAAATAGCAGACTTGTGGTGTCGATTGACGAGTTCCATCTTTTGGGCAATCGTTGATGCCTGGCCTTATTTCGTTACATTAAGCAATAGGCAGCTACATTCTGTAGGCATAGCGGATTTGATCAACTTATTTTCACGGTCTAGGTAGCCGTTTAACACTTTGATTTGGAAGGTCTTTGATTTCAATGACGTGAGAATACTAACCTAGCCACTTTCTCTGCTATATTGATTTCATTACCCGTTTAATCGCATACCGCGAGTGTTTCCCGTTCTACCCCGCCAGCCCGCCAACCCCACCAAAACATATTCCTGGATTTGGACGATTGCTATACCATACTCGTCTACTTCACTTCAGGCAGCTACATAAAGATCTCTATAAGAGTGACGGAGGAATTCTTCCATCTTTCCCAATCCACGCTCAAGAAAACCACGTATAGCAGTCAGCATATCATACAGATACAGTGAACATGCCGGCCCCATCTCCCCTCACCATCGCGACGCAGTCCGTCCAGCGCCTCGTCAAGGAAGAGAAGTACTACCGCAAGGAGCTCACCCAGCAGTCGGAGCGCGTCAAGAAGCTCGAGGCCGAGTTAAAAGAAGGAGGTGGAGCTGCAGATGGCAATGCCGAATTTATGCTAAAACAAGAGGTATGCTCTTCTCTCCGCTTTTCATACACTATTCCCATACCTCCTTAACTATAGGAGAGGTATAGTTGGGAGCCTAGGTGTGTAGACTATGTTGCTAATCGCTTCCCTGTATAGCAAAAAGCCGTGGACGAGACCAAAGCTGTCTTCGTGCCTTTGAATGAACGCATTGCCGAGGCGGTCCAGCGACTCGAGGAGCAGATCGCGACAGCCGAGAGCGAGAACGGACCGGCGGAGGAGATACAGAAGGCCAAGGAAGCTCTGGAGCTAGGCAAGGCTGTGGGAGAACCGCCCGTGGCGTGAGTTAGATGATTGAGTTGATATTTGTATCAGATTCGCAGGTTACGAGGCGAATGTGTACGATCATGAAGAGCGAAGAATTAATACAATGATACCATATTGATTTACAAATCGGGAGAGCTGGAGCCGGTCTCAAAGGCGTCTACTTAGGCCAAAGAAAATTAGTATTGGGATATCATCTCCATTAGCTTATCAAGTGCTATTCTGCTATGCTGGGTATATCGATTTCCACCCCATTGACATGGATGAGTTGGTGAGCTGCTGTAGACAGAAGACCACATGTAACTCCAAGGGTGCTATCGGTAGCTCTCTCGAGACAAAGGGCACCTTACGCTCCGTTATGAACCAGGATACTCCCACGAGAGTCCCTCCGCCGTAGCTGTCTTGTCTTTCCTCCTGCTTTGTCGTGTCCTTCAAGTTGTGTCCATACTATCACCATGGCCATCAGGCGCATCAACCGTAATCTGTGGCGTATTCTGCGATGCATCCTCCGCCATAGGGGTATCAGCCTGCTGGGTGTGCTGCTGCGTTGACGACTCGCCCATTTCGACATCCTCACCCTCCTCCGGCTCCTCATCTCTCGGCTGACTGCTTCCCGCCCGCTGACTCGGGGCCAGGCTTCCAGCTCGCGAGAAATTTCCGCTATCGCCCAGTCGTGGCTTCAGTCCTCCGCCAACACCGCCACCACCACTAGCACTAGCGGCTACGCTTCCACCGGGGCTGTGTGGCCGGGGCGTAGCATTCCCTCCCTCGCCCTTAGAAGAGTGCGAAGAAACCGCCCCGCTATCCGGCCTCGGCGTCGCGTTCCCGCTGACCAGCCCGCCCTTCCCCGGCGTCGCAGCCGCCTCTCCATCCTCCGCATCTGAATCCATGCCCTCACGGCGCTCAACCTCCTCCTTCTCGTCGCGGATCAGCGCGCGCAGCCTCTTGCCCTCCTCGACGAGGCGCTCGAACTGCTCCCTGCGCTCGCGCCAGGTGTGGCCGTAGGTCTCGCTCTCGCGGTGGAGGTCGTCGCACTCGTCGGCGAGCTTGGCGAGGTTGACGACCTGCTCGGCGCGGGGCCGCAGCATGCGGTTGCTGGTGATGCGGTCGGCGAGCTCGTCGAACTTGCGGCGCTGGGCGAGCGTCGCGCGCGCCTCCTCCAGCGACACCTTGAGCCGCGCGTTGCCCTCCCGCACGCTCTCCATCGTCTCCAGGATCCGCACCCGCTCCGCCGCGTACCGCTCCCGCTCCTGCGCGTTCGCCGTCCCCAGGAACTGCAGCCGCAGGATCTGCGCGTCGAACGCTTCGAAGTCCAGGATGATGTCTTCCTTCAGGGCCGTGATGTCGGGTGCTGCTGCTGTTGCTGCTGCTTCTTGGTCGTTGGTGCTGTCGGGTGGTGGTGTGGGTAGCTTGCTGGGGCTGGTGAAGGCGCCAGGGGCGACGAGGCGCTTGGTTAGGCGTTTGAAGGGCTTCTCCTCGACGTTGAGGAGACGGGATTTGTGAAGCTCATTTTCTTCTCGTTCGTCGAGGAGGCCGAAGTTTGAGGTCGCCATGGTTCCTCTATGTATATAACGGAGCTGCGTGGTGACGGCAGTGAAGGGTCGCGGAAGAGAAGAACGTAGATGAAATGTAAGAATGAGTTGCGCAGCTGTAAGTTGAAGCTGTGCAGGGGTTAAGGTTGAGAATGTTGAGTTGCCAAACGCGTTTGGCTTATCGATACACGGATAGGTACCTATCGATAGTCGATAGATGCCGCGATCCGGTGTTCCTTTCAATGGAAAAGCCGCGGTATGTGCATAAGCTGAATCTAACGCAACTCTTATTTCTGTAGCATCCAAGTTCCTTTGGTATTACCTCCTAGAGGACGTTATTTTCAAGCTGTTGATACCTTTTGTCGAATTAGGTGCACTCGTTTTGTTACGAGAAGCATTGACAATGGTGGAAACTGTAGATCGCTAGGAAGAAATCGTTGGAGTTGTAAAAGACCCCCTTTTTGTTCTGTACTATGACTTCTACAAGCTAGGTGCATTCCACACCTGCTACATCCTATATATCTCCAGTGGACAAGGCTCATCTATCATCATATGGTAGCTTTAACAAGATGCCTCGCTCTTCGCCTTTCATCTTCAGTCAGTACCCATTGGATGCCATCTTCGCCGTCACCACTACTTATTTCTTCCCACTCTTCGTCCTCCATATCGGCAACCATAAGTATCTGTGATACTCTCGCAAACATCTCTTTCACGGCGTAGTTGCCCCTTGAAACGGTGCTGATGATGCCTGAGAAATCCCGTTCCATCCGTATTACACCGTATGCGCTCGCCTTCCCACTATAACTCCAAACCCGCTTCTCGAGTGTTTTGGACAGATCCGTTGCCGTGAGGTCTACAAGAGCGGCAAACGTCTTTGGAGTCATTAATCGCGCAATAGGCTTCATTAACTGATCCCACCCGTGTTCGAATCTTCGCTGGACACGGTCTATCACCTCGTCTTCGTCCTCGTCATTCTGGCGCGCAATCTCTGCCAATTCATCTTCGGAGCGCCAATAATCTACATCGCGGAAGGCCTCAACGAGCACAGGTTTTAGCCTTTGCTTGACGACGAAGGTAAAGAGGACTTTCAAGGCATCGGATATCAGTTCGCTAGTCTTAAGAGAGAACGTGGTATTCAACGTGTTGAGTGCCGAGGTTACGAATGTGACGTCGTGGTCGAACGGGAAGTTTGAGGCAAGAGGGTTGGGATGAGACGCTCCATTAGGTTGATCAGGGGAAGTGCCTAGTTGAGCTGTAATGATGCGGGCTAAGTAGTCCTTGGCGACATCTAAGCTGTTAATGAGAACAATAAAGGCAATGATCTTGTTCTCTGGTGGGAGTCCTCCTTGTACGGCTGGTTGCGGATAAGATTCATCGCGCATCCTCCGTTGTACCATTCCGATAAAGTCAGATCCTAATACTCTTCCGACATCTGGAATGACTGAGGCTGCTACGTCGCGTTGTGACGTCGATATGGCTTTCTGTATGATTGCGCTCACAATATACATGATATCATCTACGGCTGAGATGATGTACGGCGCATTTGCGTCGATAGGTTTGTTGAGACTTAGGGAGAGTCCCGTGGGTGATTCGTCTAGCTGGAATGCTTTCTCAACAGACCTCCTGAAAAAGAACATTGCTAAAGAATTGTAAGGCGATGTAAGCTTTGCCGAGATCTTTCGGTTGAGATTAGACTTAGTGACAACCTCCGGTATTGATAGGGGAGCGTCTTCAGGGGTATCAGGGTTCTAGTACAGGTCAGCTGCTGACGATCTAATATTATCTAGAGGCACCTACCTTGCATTTTCCAGCAAGAAATCTTGAGTATAGTGACCATCGGCCAAGCATGACGGATATCTCGCTAAGCAGACCATCCACTTCTTTCATATCTACACCTTCATCTTCGCTATTGCGCACGTTATTGCTACCGCCCACGGCAGGTGAATTCATGCGTGGTGTACCAGTAAGCGTCCTTTGCGGTGGCAGAAAACTCTGTACTAGGAAGGAGAATGGATAGCTCTTTGCGTCCGTGAGCTTCCTGTCAACACCCCTCTCATCGCTCCATGAATCCAGAATGATGCCGCCTTGCACATCAGCTTCCATCTGTAGTCTCTCTATGACCTTAAGCATTTTGCCCTCGCCATAGTGCCTCTCCACAAGTCCACTGTGGTTCTCGACAATTTGAGCAATATGTTCGAATAGTTTCGTGAGCGCATTGGCATAGAAGAACCCGTCTTTCCTACCCGCATTCCCTGGCTCTGCTCTAAGGGTCGCTCTAGCCGTGCCGGCAACGCCTTGGCATACGTATCGTCCGTATACGTCTAGCCCGACGTCTCCTCTTCCTATTAGAGGAAAGAGCTTGAAAAATCTTGTCACCTTGGCGCCGTCGCCTTCTTTGGCTGCCTTCTCAAATTCTCGTAGGAATAGACCGCACAGGCTCTCTTTTGCGTTCTCGAGTGTTACCCAAGGCGCATCCGGCACCTCAACGCTCGGAACCATGGAGGCCGCAAAGGCACCACGTATAATCGGCTCAGGCACCTTGCTTGCGCGGGAGATATAGCCGGCTGCAGCCTCCCAATCCTGTGGCGCGCCCATACTGCCTACGACTCCATGGACGCAGGCCTTAAGTTCTGCAACCTGCTCGACGACCTTCAATGTTTGCTGTACTCTGTCCTTTTCAAGGTCGAGGTCCTTAACTCGACTAGAAAGCCGACCAGCAGTGTCAGCGGCAGAGGACAGCATGCCATTGCTAATGGATCTTGTTGCGATGACCTGGGAGCCGAGATTCGCACGAAGCAGATCAAGCCGACCCAATTCACGAGACAGGTCTGCCTGCGAGGAGAGAAGTGCGTTGAGGCGATTTGTTATGTTGGTCTCGCGGACGTGCAAGGCAGCCAGTGCGGCGCGGACGTCGGAAAGATTCGAGGCATCGCGGATGGAGGAACTCGACGAGGAGTTGGCGTTCAGCTTATTAGAAGGCTTCTGTGTTGTTGGCCCCGAGGAGTTGCCATTGGGGATAGCGTTGGCGGACATTGGGACATTGGTTGTGGGAGGCGCATAGCGACGTAGGATGTCGAGCCTGAGATTGGATCTTCGAACACCTTTCGTCGATGTGGACTGAAGTCAAGTTGACCCTGAATTTGCACCCCGCCTAATTGGTAACCTAGGGCTTAGCGACGTCGTGAGGGAGCTTTACCACTAATAACAACCCATTTAGGCTTTGAGACCCCTAAATTAGAGCAAGCTTTAGCGCTAGTTCAGCCTCTAAGACAAACATTTAGTGCCTGCCTTAATCGATAAGCTTACTGTAAATCCTTAGTTCCCCATATCGTCATTGGCGTCGTTCATGTCGTTTTATGAGTCACTTTTCAAGAGAAGGAATTTTACGAATACAGCTATTAGATCTATAGGTAAATCTTACGGCATCTTATACCCTAAACAGCCGTCGACAAATCCGCCAAACTGAAAAGTCAGACGTTATTGAATGTTTGCAGAATTCTCATATTAAACAAGCTGGCGTCCAGGTTCCTGAGTCTCGGATATAAAACTATTCGAGCTGCTTTCAACTCCTGCAGCACAATGTCTCAAGATCTCCCGAGAATGCGTACGCGCATTCTCAGAGTACCCGAGAAGGACTTGGGGAAATTTAGAGAAAATGAGGGTCAAGAGAAACTAAAATCATGGGAAGTTTCTCAAAGTCAATCGCGCAGTATCGAAATTCTTCGTGAGGCTGCAGAATATCTCAAAACCAAGGATACACCCGTTGCGTTCCCGACTGAGACGGTTTATGGACTTGGAGCGGATGCTACAAGAAGCGCTGCAGTCCGGGGTATCTACGCCGCAAAGAGAAGACCAGCTGACAACCCCCTGATTATTCACATCTCGGACTTGGATATGCTTCGAAGTGTTCTAGTCCCCAAGAATACAACTAATGGCACAACCAACGGTACAACGGGCGCCGTGCATGATCAGATACCTGAGATATACAAGCCTCTCATAGAGCGGTTCTGGCCAGGTCCCCTGACGATCCTGCTTCCCAACCCAACTCCGTCCAAACTTGCCCCTGAAGTGACTGCTGGACTGAAGACTTTTGGTGTTCGAATGCCAAAGTCCCCCTTGGCACTCTCACTCATCAAACTGACAGGCGCGCCCCTAGCAGCTCCATCAGCAAACGCCTCTACAAAACCTTCACCGACTACGGCTGAACATGTGCTAGAAGACCTAGATGGTCGCATTGAGTTGATACTCGACGGAGGCCCGTGCCACGTTGGAGTTGAGAGCACCGTGGTAGATGGCTTGTGCGACCCTCCCTTAATTCTAAGACCAGGTGGAGTGAGCATAGACGAGCTACGGAGCTGTGCTGGATGGGAAAGGGTCGAAAAGGGGTACAAGGACCAGAGCGAGATGGGCAAAGCTGCGCCAAGAGCCCCAGGAATGAAATATAAGCATTACAGTCCTAAAGCAAAAGTTGTGCTCTACGAGTCGACTTTCGCAGGGGCCAAGGATGGCGTACAAGCAGATGATCTAGAGGCGTTCATCCAGGGCCACCAATCCCAGCAAGAACCAGACAGCGAAGGCCAGCCATTGCAAATCGGCATAATACGAACTCGGCATTGGAAACCTGCCGCTGGGCTGCGTTGCGGCAACTTTAAGAAGCGCGAGACGGTAAAGACAGGGGCTAGCCACGAAATTCAGGAGTTAGCTGAACTAGAAGTTGAAGAAGCAGAACTTTATGATACCACGAGTGGAGCTTCAATTGGAAAGCTCATGGATATAAGCATAGGAGAGGATGCTAGGAGCATAGCGCATGGTTTGTTCTCGGCGTTACGGGAGCTAGATAGACGAGGCGCGGACATCATATTTGTGGAGGGTACAGTAGACGACGAAGACATCGGCGCGGCGGTCATGAACAGGCTGCGCAAGGCAGCGTCTCAGATTAAGTCGTAGAACATACCCCGGCGGGACCGCACAGCTCAGCTTAATGACATCCCGTTAAGAACAAAATAACGACTTTTTACCAACGCCATGCCGGAGTCTACGTTTAATGCCATTGCCATCTCATAATCTTCCCCTACGCTTCAGAGAACTCCAGTCTCTCACAAGCCTTGCCTTAACCAGTCTGTCAACTTGGCCTTTCCTAATTGCGCCAAGTTGTTAACACCTTGCTCGCTGAGATCGATGCGGCTTAGGTTGACGTCTTGCGTTGGCGCTTTGCTGACTCTCTGTACGATAATTGTAGGGTCGGTCTCCAAGATGATGCCGTCATCCACGATCTCGTCGATTGCCAGCGAGACCAAGTCGTAGTTCTCGATTATTGTCCGCTTGTCAACCGATTGCCTGCGTCCCAGTTAGTCATGTGCTACACCGAAGCTCTCAAATAGTAGGCCATACTTGAACAATAGGTGTAGCGAATCCCGCAGCGCTAGGATGACGTTGTATAGAAGGACCTCGTTTTCGTCCACGCCGCCCACGACATACATCATCACGTCAGACTCCATCTTATACAGCACGATCCGGTTGTCGTAGAGGATGATGTCGCCGGTCTGCTTCGCCGTCTTCTCCAGCAGGCCCTTCTCGAACGTCTTCTGCGACTTTACGTCCGCAAACGGGCCGCTAGGGTGGTGGTGAGGATTTGATGCTGCAGATTTCCCGTCAGCGGTCACAACATTTCGAGCTCAAGATCGGACCAGACCTACAGGTTGTGGGCGCATGGTGGGGGGCGCTGTAGTATTTCGCAAATATCCTGGAGCCGTCGTCGATGTTGAGGATGATGATGGCGTTCACCGAGGACAAAGACATCCCAGGCGCCATCTTGAAGATTCGGTATTGATTCTCGAGGTAGGAAAACAGCTGTAGCTATGCAGATATCGAGGACGTGCCCAGGAATCGTCAATTGTCTCTTATAATACCAATGTTCATTGCCTCCTATACCAGCACCGTGGAAGGTCGAAGTACAGCGCATGTGGCATTTGGCTGGACCAGGATGATATGGAGAAACTGTTTAAGCGGAACCGCCGACCAGGGTCCCCCGCACTAAACCAGGCATAACTAGCATAATATTGTGCGACAGTGCACAAAACAATTAAGTGTTTGCATAATTTCCACTTTACGCGAAAAGTCGCGTGGGTCCCCTTTTCAACGCGTTCTTGCCCCGTTTTACGTGACTTCCCCTAGGGCGGTATATCCCACTTTGTTGGCCCAATCTTCTTTACCACCCATTTTCTGCACGAGTCAACTCCTTCTTTCCACAACCAAGTACGATCTCTCTGTCGCGTTTGATCGTATTGAAATCAAAATGTCTTCGCCGTCTACCCGTCGCACACGGGCTTCACAGTCCGGTACTCCGAGCCGAAATACTCGAAGTTCTCAGGCCCCTCGTAGTAGTCCTGCTCCTGCAAATGGTGGATCCTCCCAAAACGGGTCGTTGAGTGCGAACACTCCTCATCGTCCGTCCCAACTGGCATCGAGTCCTCTGTTCTATCAGTCGTCTCCTGTAAATGGCAACGATAGAAGTTCTCCTGCCATACGCCACAACACCGACAGCCAGAGCACCAATGCCCGCTCTGGCGCAGCGCCTAGTTCGCCAATGCGCCAAAGCGATGGCGATCGCACACCCAGGGCTAGGTCACTTATGGGTGGTAAGTATAGAATAATTGTCGACAACAAATATAGATTCTAAGTAGTGTTTCAGAGTCGTCACCCATTCGATATGAGCCAAGCTCAAGCCCTGGTCGTAATCTACACCCACAAACCGATCTTCGAAGCGAGAGCAGCAACCTATTTGTCGGTTCATCAGATACCCCACGGGCCAACAGAGTAAGCCGAAGAGGCGATATCAACTCGGAGATCTTTAGCAGCGGTCCTCGAGGCGGTAGCCGTGTCATATTGGATGATGCTGGACGTGTAGTCCGAGAGATCCATTCCGATGCGGCAACATTTTCCAATCTGAACCCTAACACCTCCGATGCTGATGCTCTTGGCGGTCGTGATAATGCCACGATTTGGGGTACCACAGTCTCCATTGATGATACCTATGCCGCATTCAAAGACTTCCTGCGGAATTTCACCAAGAAGTACCGCATGTGGGGTGAAGGAATGACTACAGAACAGACAGATGCTGACCCAGAGTCTACTTCCAAGCCATATTGGGAGGAGCTTCAAAACATGCTCATACTTGGCCAGCGAATTCTCTACGTAAACATCCAGGACTTCAAGTTATACCCTCCTACTAGGAAAATGTGGCACCAAATTCAGCATTACCCCCAGGAAATCGTGCCACTAATGGACCAGTCGGTCCACGACATCATGATCGAGCTCGCACAGGCCGAGATGGCTAGACAGAGGAGCCAGAGCAATGGGGCGTCGGCAACACAGCGCAGCAGTGCTCCAAGTTCTGACATGCAGTTCCCCAGCTCCGAGCGAGGCGACGAACCCCAGCCTTCACAGCGACCACCGCAAGGTCCTACTCTGGAAGAAAAGGTCATGGATCAGACTTACATGACCCGACCATACGGTTTAGACGAAGTCATCAATCTGCGTGACCTTAATCCATCCGATATGGACAAGCTGATCTGCATTAAGGGGCTTGTGATCCGGACAACACCCGTTATACCAGACATGAAACAGGCGTTCTTCCGATGTAGTGTCTGTAGCCACTCACTTCTAGTCGGTCTGGACAGAGGCAAGATTCGAGAGCCCACGGCATGCCCAAGACCCCTATGTGACTCCAAGAATTCTATGCAAATCGTCCACAATAGATGCGAGTTTGAGGACAAGCAGGTTATCAAGCTACAGGAGACGCCCGATGCCGTACCTGCCGGACAAACGCCGCACTCAGTCTCGGTTTGTGTTTATAACGAGCTAGTGGATTTCTGTAAGGCCGGTGACCGTATCAAGATTACAGGTATCTACCGTGTCAGTCCAGTTAGGGTCAATCCGCGTCAGCGCTCGGTCAAGAGCATATTCAAAACTTTTGTCGATGTCGTTCATGTTGCCAAGGTCGATAATAAGCGAATGGATACGGATCCTTCCACGCTCGACGAAGAAACCAACGATCCCGAGAATAATATCGAGGAGACTCGAAAGATTAGCCCTGAGGACGAGGAGAAAATCAAGGCTACCGCTGCTCGCCCGGATATCTATGAATTGCTTTCTCGATCACTAGCTCCATCTATCTACGAGATGGAAGACGTGAAAAAGGGTATTCTCCTGCAGATGTTTGGAGGAACCAATAAGACCTTTGAGAAAGGTGGTAGCCCGAAATATCGTGGCGATATCAATGTTTTGTTGTGTGGTGACCCATCAACAGCGAAGTCCCAACTGCTCAAATACGTCCACAAGATTGCCCCTCGTGGTGTATATACCAGCGGCAAGGGATCTTCCGCAGTTGGTCTCACTGCATACGTCAGCCGTGACCCCGAGACTCGTCAACTAGTGCTTGAATCTGGTGCCTTGGTCTTGTCTGACGGTGGTGTCTGTTGCATCGACGAATTCGACAAGATGTCTGACGCTACCCGTTCCGTTCTTCACGAAGTTATGGAGCAACAGACGGTTTCAGTTGCCAAGGCCGGTATCATCACCACGCTGAACGCTAGAACCAGCATTTTAGCATCAGCCAACCCAATTGGATCTCGATATAACCCAGATCTACCTGTTCCACAGAATATCGATCTACCACCTACACTGTTATCACGATTCGATCTTGTCTACTTAATCCTCGATCGCGTCAACGAATCGATTGATCGCAAAATGGCACGCCATCTCCTTTCTATGTATCTGGAGGATACACCTCAGTCCGCCCCCTCGAGTAATGAAATATTGGTAGGTTTATGATTTGGATTCTATCGTATGCATTACTAACCGACGTTTTAGCCTGTGGAATTTCTGACGTCCTACATTTCATACGCTCGTACTCACGTCCATCCTACTCTATCTCAAGACGCCTCTCAAGCCCTTGTTGAAGCGTACGTCAAGATGCGTAAATTAGGACAGGATGTTCGCGCTGCGGAGAAGCGTATTACTGCTACAACTCGTCAACTTGAGTCGATGATCCGTCTAGCTGAAGCACACGCCAAGATGCGGCTCTCGCAAGTAGTCACCAAAGCCGACGTCCTCGAAGCCGAGCGACTTATCCAGTCAGCACTGAAGACCGCAGCCACGGATGCTCAAGGTCGCATCGATATGAGTCTTCTCACGGAAGGCACCAGCGCCGCAGAGCGGAAGCGCAAGGCCGAGTTGAAGGAAGCTGTTCTACGTCTTCTTGATGAACTGACTAGCGGCGGACAGAACGTCCGCTTCAGTGAAGTTAGCAGGCGGTTGAACGAAGGAGCAAGCGTTCACGTTGAGCCGGCCGATTTTGCTGAGACGATGAGAACGCTCGAGCTGGAGGGTGCTATTATGATCAGCGGCGAGGGTGCGAGGAAGAGCGTGAGACGCGTCACTGGTGTTGCATGAACTCTTTACGATAGAAACCAGGAAAGACGACAATAGGGGCGGGGTTGACCTAGTCGGGTAATTCGAATTCGTCTGTATTGGCTGGCGTTGGACATGATTGACGCTCTGAGAATCGGACATGAGATACGGGTTTGCGAACGAGTTAATGATGGAGCAGATAAATAAAGAGTAAAATATCCCATGAAAGCACGCATTTACCGTTGATTTCTGCTTGACGTTATGAGATATCATTAAGTTTGGGCCTGCATTCACCTTATATTGCAGTCTCAAAAACCTACCCAAGCTTTCCAGGCCGTAACATATCCCAACTTCATTTTAACTTAAATCTTAAATAGGGGTAGATATTTTCGTATGCTTACGTCCGTAGGAGAGAGCCGTCCGAAATAATTGGAAAATGCTCTCCACCATTATAATCTGCAGAACACGCGGGTGCAGTCCAGTTTTCTCAACCTCCACAAACTGTCATTGGTGCAACGTGACGTCAATCCTTTCTCCTCACGTTTCATAGAAATGGACCACGGCACGCCGATATCGAAGGCGGACAGTTTAGATGGTTTAGGGCTCAGCGATCATCTTCACAGGTACAGAATTCTCAACCAAAAAACTTGGTCCTGAGTATACCCTCGTTATCCCCTTTAGGCAATCGAAGAATATCACTGCGGAAAATGGCTTACAACTCCAAAGACGCTTATCCGCGACCTGATTTCGTCCACGGCAATCACAGGTGGACGCCTTTGAATGACGGCTGGTCAATACTCTTTGATGATGAGGATGTTGGCCTTAAAGAAGCATGGCAAATCAACGGAGTTCCGGATAAAGTCTCCGTCACTTCAGCCACCGACACAAGCAGTACCGAAGCCTTGGCTCAGAAGCTGGCTGCCTTCCCGGAGCTCAAGGAGAAGGGATTCCAGGCTCCGAAGAGCCAGAGCCGTGAGAATGTCAAGAAGCCTATCAATGTGCCCTTCGTGTTCCAGACACCGGCCTCGGGCGTGTTCGATAAAGACGCGCACGAGGTCTTGTGGTATGAAAGGAAGGTTGTCGATCCTCGCCAGAAGGCAGAGATCGAGGCCGGGGATAGAGTTCTAGCTCGCTTCGGTGCTGTGGACTACGATGTGACCATCTGGGCTTCGGGATATCCAGTGGGCCAGCACCGAGGTGGACATGTGCCTTTTGATATAGACATCACCGATGCACTGTCGAAGGCCTGGCATACCACCGGCAAACGGGAACTTAACCTCGTCTTGCGTATTCGAGACTCGCCTCATGACTTGTCTCAGCCGCGTGGAAAGCAGTACTGGGCACCACAGCCAGAGAGCATCTTCTACACCCCGTCGAGCGGGATCTGGCAGCCTGTCTGGCTGGAAGTAGTTCCGTCTGCTCGAATCGGCGACAGCAGCGCGGGTACGGTGCTGAGATCGAATAAAATCTCCGAGGGCCTGCTAGAAGCCAGAGTGGCCGTCCTTGGCCGTAGAGCAGGACACGGGTACAGCGTCGAGATCGAGGGCAGTCTCCACGGGCTCAGCGTTGCTAGCAAGAAGGAAAACTTGCCCGGTGACAAGGACTATGTATCCATCAACCTCGGCTTGTCGCTAAGCGACGAGCAAAAATCGAAGGCACCGCAGTCCCTCACCGAAGTAGCCCCCCTTGATAACGCCGAATGCTGGCGTGGGAACGTGGCACTGTGGTCTCCAGACCATCCAACTCTCTACGACCTAGCTATCCGGCTGTACGACTCAGACGGGAATCTCGTCGACGAAGTGAAGACATACACCGGATCCCGACACTTGGACTGGAACCGGGGCGACCGGACCTTCCGCCTAAACGGCAAGCCGCTGTTCCAAGCGCTGACTCTGGACCAAGGGTACTGGCCCGAGACAGGCTTGACGCCGCCTACTCCGGAGAGTCTCAAATTAGACATCGAGCTGACGAAGAAGATGGGGTTCAATGGCTGCCGCAAGCATCAGAAGATCGAGGACCCTCTCTTCTTGTACTGGGCCGATAAGCTGGGGTTCCTCGTCTGGGGCGAGATGGCGAATGCGTATGAGTTCAATGAGGATTACGCTGAGAGGTTCAGCCAGGAGTGGCTGGAGGCTGTGAAGAGGGATATCAATCACCCCTCGATTGTTACGTGGACGCCTGTTAATGGTATGTGTTGAAAATCTCATTGCAGACCTGACGTCTGGATTTTATGATGGTTGGTGCTTCCTGTATGGATAAAGGCTAACATGGTCGCAGTATGTTGCGATATTCTTCATTCAGAAACTTACACTTACTTTCTTACCTCCGTTCCGAACTATCCTCTCGGTATTTTGAATGAGATGCTGACATGTAGCAGGAGAGCTGGGCGTATCCGAACTTGAAGGATAACGTGGACCAGCGGAACCACATTCGCTCGCTCTACTACATCACCAAGTAAGAAGCACTTACCCATGAAGCTAACTCACCCAAAGCCAAATCCTAACCTCAAACCACAGGACCCTGGACCCCACACGCCCTATCAACGATAACTGCGGCTGGGAGCACGTCATCACGGATCTAAGCACGTTCCACGACTACTCGGACGCACCGGACCTATCCAAGACCTGCGCCACGCTCGAAGGCATCCTAGGCAAGAAACTCGGGGGCCGCGATTTCTTCGTGGGGCCGGTCTCGCTCGACGACGGGCGAAGGGACGAAGGGACCAAGCACCGGGAGGGCGCGCCGGTGATCTGCAGCGAGATGGGCGGGGTCAACATCGCGCCGGCCAAGGACTCGGAGAAGGGCGAGAGGGACTGGGGCTACACGACGGCGAGCGACCCGAAGGACCTGCTGAAGCGGTTCGAGGCGCTGCTGCGCGCGGTCGTCGAGGGCGGCCATATCTGCGGCTTCGTCTACACCCAGTTGTCGGATATCGAGCAGGAGGTCAACGGCTTGTATTCGTTTGATCGGAGGGAGAAGATCCCGGCTACGGAGGTGAGGAAGATTGTTGAGGCCGCGAAGAAGGTTTATTACGATAGCTTGCCGAAGGAGGCGTAGATTGCGCCATATGGCTGGCTGGGTTTGGTGGCTGCTTGTCTGTGTCACTTTGGAGAAGGTCGGGACTAGCTATGGCTTTATCGTGAAAATATGAGAATGTGGTAGCTAGGAGTGAATATCTCATAAAAGGCATCTATGTCTAGGGCATATGCCACAGTTACGATAGTTATGCTTGAAAGTATTGCTTCGTACTTGTTCCATGATATCTAGGGCTTGGACAATAGCTACTCGAAATGTCTCAATCCAACCTGTCTTTAGATACTTCGAGTTGACTACATTTTCCATCCTCATTTCTCATTCCTCTTATAATATCTGTAAATTGGCATTTCCCTTAGGTAGAGCCTACCTGTCTTTTATTTCGAAGCTCATGAGGTGTAAGTGGTGGGCCAAGGTCTGACGTATGAACCAGTGTGAACTCGCACACCCGGCTCCACTAAGGTGCGGACTGGCAACAGTGTAGGGCAAACACAATATAGAAGAATGAAACTGCAAGATGCCTTAGTACTTTGTTAGTGTCAGATGCTTAAAATACTGCCATTGCAAATGTAATTAACAAATTAAATATCAAGAGCGAGTCAAACATGTACAAACAAGGTGGATACCTGGATAGAAATCGTACTTGCCGTAAGAACGGATCGAAGGATCACTGACGGAGGGGAGCACGGACCTCACCAGAGCTTAAAATGCGGCGTGCAGGGGGGCCTCGGTGTGGGGCGGATAATTGATAGAGCCGACCCAATGACGGGGACATTAATTGTAAGGTACCTAATAGACGGGGAAGTATTGACCTCAACCTTGGACAATCGCCACTAAAGCTGATCCCGAAATCTTCAACCACCAATTCCTCAATTGGCCTCCACACAACGGCAATGGCGTCGCTCTATCGGATCGCCGGCTGCGGCGCCAGGCGTCTGCAGCTCGCGAGGCCAGCCATCCGCGCCTTTTCCCACTCCGCCATGCGCAAGGCCGCCGAGATCCCGAATCAGCGCACCACCCTGCAGCCCGTCGATCCCAGCTTCTCCCACCCCTCCGATCCCCACGGCGTCAACCGCCCCCAGGGCGAACCCGGCGATGTTGAGGCCTCGCGCGAGGACAGCATAACCGACCGCAAGGTCCGCCACTACACCGTCAACTTCGGCCCCCAGCATCCCGCCGCCCACGGCGTGTTGCGGTTGATTCTTGAGCTGAGCGGAGAGGAGATTATTCGAGCCGACCCCCACGTCGGACTGCTGCACCGAGGAACGGAGAAGCTGATCGAGTACAAGACGTACCTACAAGCCTTACCTTACTTCGACCGATTAGACTACGTCTCCATGATGACGAACGAGCAGTGCTACTCCCTGGCCGTGGAGAAGCTGCTGAACATCGAGATCCCGGAGAGAGCCAAGTGGATTCGGACCATGTTCGGCGAGATTACGAGAATTCTAAACCACCTCATGTCCGTTCTATCACATGCCATGGACGTAGGCGCTCTAACGCCTTTCTTATGGGGTTTCGAGGAACGAGAGAAGTTGATGGTAAGTCTATGTCTAATTCATCGAAAAGACTATATGTCTACCTAGTCTATAGAATACACCGCAAACTGTGAAGGAGCAGGGAAAAAAAGGAAGGAAAAAAAACTAATGATCAAATCTACCCGATAGGAGTTCTATGAACGTGTCTCCGGAGCCCGTCTCCATGCTGCCTATGTCCGACCCGGTGGTGTCCACCAGGATATCCCAATTGGCCTCCTCGACGACATCTACCAATGGGCGACGCAGTTCGGCGACCGAATCGACGAGACCGAGGAAATGCTCACAGATAACCGTATCTGGATCCAAAGATTGCAGGGCATTGGTGTCGTGCCGGCTGATGAGGCTCTGAACCTTTCCTTCACCGGTGTCATGCTGCGGGGATCTGGTGTGCCGTGGGATATTCGCAAGAGCCAACCATACGACGCATATGACCAAGTCGAGTTTGATGTCCCCGTGGGAGTCAGGGGTGACTGCTACGACCGGTATCTATGCCGAATGGAGGAGTTCCGCCAGTCTCTCCGAATCATCCACCAATGCCTGAACAAGATGCCCGCCGGTCCGGTTCGTGTTGAGGATTACAAGGTGTCGCCGCCTCCGCGAGCAGCGATGAAGGAGAACATGGAGGCTCTTATCCACCACTTCCTCCTGTACACCAAGGGTTACTCCGTTCCTCCAGGCGAGACTTATTCCGCGATCGAGGCTCCAAAAGGCGAGATGGGTGTCTACGTTGTGAGTGATGGTAGCGAGAGGCCGTACCGATGCCACATCCGTGCTCCTGGTTTTGCGCACTTGGGTGGCTTCGACCACGTCTCAAGAGGGCATCTCCTGGCTGATGCGGTGGCGGTAATCGGTACGATGGATCTGGTGTTCGGTAAGTCACAATCTCCCAAAAAATCACAAATAAAAGACGAATACTAACAAGAATGATAATCTAGGTGAGGTGGATAGGTAGTAGCCTCTCAAGATAAGGCTAAACTCCAAAAAGGGGGAGGCGAAAATTTCCCGGTGCGAACCTTAGAATTCCACTTTCATATGTGTGTATGATAGTCGTTGGGAACATCATCGCGCCTAGAGGGTCATGCATCTAGCATCGAGAGAGAGAGAGAGAGGCGCCGCGGCGCCTTAGTAAATATTGACACATCAAAAATGTCGTTTAAGATTCTCCGAGGTTTTTTCTCACTCTCTACTGTCTTCCCATGTAGATTTCGTATCTAATGTTGTTACTGCTGCTAACTATGTAGGCGAGAGACGTCTAGAGACTGACCGGAGTGGTGGCGTCTGGAAATAAAGCAGCATAGGTAGGTACTTGGTAAGTATATGGCCTGCTGCTGCCACTGCTCTATTTCCTTGCGCAAATTCGGGAGTAAGAGAGAGGTAATCACGGTTACATATTCCTACAATGCATCTGATCCAACGTGGATCAGGTTCGTTCACGATTAGTGTCCGGGCCCTCCCGCTCAGCGAGAGGCCGGTCGTCGACCACCAGCCGCTGCCTTCGGCCGGTAGTATAGTTCGCACTCCTCGAACGGCGGCATGTGCGAGTCTCCCTCCGGGCCTGCGCCAACCGGTAGCCCCGCGATCGGCGTCTCCCGCTGGTCGTACCAGATCGTCTGCATGTCGACCGGCCGCGACGCCGCTGCTTGCGCCGCCCGGCTCGCGTCCACCGGCGTCGTGTCGTACGGACTGCAGGCCCAGCGCGCCGGGTGGCCTGGCTGAGTGCTGAAAGTGGGCGAGGAGGGAGATGAGGCCGAGCCCGGCTGGCCGGAGGCGTAGAACGGGCCTGGATACTCGGGTGCGGGGATTCGTGGCGAGCCTGGGGCTGGAGGTGCTTGTTCGATGGCTAGCATACGGCCCGGGGTCGCGGGCGTCTCGTAGCGGGTTGGGCTGGTGTTCGTGTGGGGAGTGCTGCTGGTGCCGGGTTCGACTCCCGAGGTGGCAGCAGTGTCGTCATTGCTGTAGTAGAGCTGCGAGTTACTACTCACGACGCCGGCGGCGCTATGGCTGTGGTTGTGGTTGTGGGTGGTAGTGCTGCTGTGGTCGTCGAAAGCGAACTCGGCATCGCGGGCCTCCTTCAGCAGAGGCATGTACTGGGCCGGGTACTTCTCGAACTTAATCTCGCACCTGCAGCGGCCGGCGCGGTGGAGCTCCGCGTGGTCCTGGATCCACTCCGCCCCGTACAGGCTTGGCATGCGCACCGAGACTTCCAGCTTCTTGCCGCTGCTCTCTCTTTCCTCGAACAGCGGCGCTAGCTTCGGCGCTCCTTGGGCCGCGGCCGATGACGACGTGCGGCGGCTGCGCTGCTGCTGGTAGGCTTCGTGGTGCTGCTGTCGCGGGGACGGTGAGCGCTTCTTGGTGTTGCGCTGTTTGCCCTTGCCCTTGCCTTTGTCGAAGCTGGAGCTGGCTCGACTCGGCGTGCCAAATGAGGCGTCGGTGTTTCTAGAGACGACCCTCGACTTGCTGCTGCTACCGGCGCTGGCCTTGCCGAGGTTGGCGCGAGCCGTGATGCTGGAGGTAGTCGTGCTCTCATAGAGGACGAGGTCAGTGTTCTGGGAATGACCCTGGTCCTGGGACTGAGCGTGACCCGGAGTAAAGACCAAGGCCGAAGGAGAGAAATTGAACTTGTCGGTAGGGGACTGAGCCGAGTCCGGAGTGAACTCTGTCGCCGATCCCGAGCCCGAGGGCGAAGAGTCGACCATATCCGTCTCTGCCTTGATGCTCTTCTCGACGTCTTCCTTCTTGGCTCCCTTGGCCATGCCTTCCAGGCAGCACTCACAGATGGTGGTGGGAACTAGCTCGGGCTCCTCGTGCTGGATCACGCGCGGCTGCTGCAGGTAGGGGAACTTGACTTCGCAGTTGCAAGCTCCGCGCTCGTGCATGAAGCGGTGCTCATGCTCGATGATGTTGACGTAGCGGCCGTGGAGGACGCGCGCGCAGCCGGGACACATGGTCTGCGCGAGGAGGGGGCGGGCTGCTGCATTGGGACAGCACGGGTTGTTGTATAATTGGGTAGTCAACGGGCAGGGGCGCTTCACCGGAATGCTGGTGTGGCCACAGGTGTAACCGAGGTACTCGATGAAGCACATCTTGACTGGCTCGCTTCTGATATTGGCTTGGTAGTGTGGGTAGGTATGGTTGAGAAAGTGGTAGGTGGCTGGAAACTTGGTATTTATGGGCTCCAGGTAGAATGCTGCTAGATAGGGCTCTATAGTATGTATGTTGGTGTAGGATATTGAGGACTCGAAGTGGATAGATGTGATATGAAGTGCAGTACTCTAGGCTAGAAGTAGAACGGAGTCTGGTTGGGGTAAGGTCTACTTCCAATAGGACTAGAGGACTAGGAGAGGCTGAAGTAGAAGATGTTGGTCGGACTAGGTTGGGTTGGTAGAGATACGAAAGTTGAATTCTAATCCGAACCGTGATTATAAATAGGAAACCGGGGGATGGGTCGATACCTTAGGGGAAAAGTCAGCCTCTATAAGCCGGGAAGGTATGCGATATATCTCTTCCATCGAAGGAAAGAGCTTGTATACCACGTGTACGAAAAGGTGCGTATAAGAGTGCGAAAACGGGGTTCTTGACAGTTTTACCTAATATGTAGAGGAGGCGCCGGCGAGAGGGGGAAAGTACAGAAAGATCTAACAGAGTGCAGGGGCCCCTATTTCCGTGATAGCTATATGCGGCAGCCGATTCCAGGCAATAACGATAATCTATTCGTCAGCGTACACGGTGTGGATTGGATATCTAGGCGCAGTTGTCTATTTGGCTTGTACCTGCTTGCAGCGTGGTGTTCTCTAAGGTAGTTCAGAGCAGGTGAAAGGGGAAGTCTGCCTGCCGAGAAGCTTGGAGAGCTTCTAATCTCCGTCGCCGAGATATGGGGCGAATACGTTGGATCAGATGAGAGTGTATCCGGATACCTTTATGGCCGCTCACCGGTCTCCACAGCCAACGTAGGCAGGAGAGGGCAAGTACCTAGAGGGTTTTCGATCTCCAACTACAAGATCGGAAGAGGGATTGAAAAACGCTCGAGGCCGACGGGGTTAGGACGTAGGGAAAGAAGGTGGAGACGGCGATGGTGTAGATGGGCAAGGATCAGGATTGGTTTCCATGGACATTCCCATCCAACTCACTCGGAAGCAAACGAATTTTTAGTTATTCAGCGGGGCCATGCCTCAAGGGTGCTAGACTACTTGATAGAACTGATAAAACATGCCCCTTGGGATGGCAATCCACCTAGTGCCCCTAACAGTGGTGCTAGGTGAGCTGTGACCCGATGCTAGCACCTTGAGCGCGGCCCCTGGGCAATCCATTAGCACTAGACCGACTTTTGTGCTATATCTAGATGTTGACGCAGTAGATAAGAGATCTGGATAAATCAGTATCAAATCAAAAGACAGCATAGTGCTTTAGACACGTCTCAGGGATTTCCTAATACGTAAATTTGGATAGCGCCTATTGGCCGTCGAGTCTTCAATCTCAAAGACGCGGGGTGTCTGCTCCAATCACGAGATTATGAGACATGGATAGACGATTGGAGAGAGGACGACTAGTTCACATATGTGCAGGCTTATCTGGAGCTAGAGAAACACAATCAGGTGCTTATGTGCTCATTGCCATGAGCTCAGGACGATAGTGTGAAGATAGATTGGATTTGGGCGTCTGTGAGGCAGCACTTCTGCAAATCTAACGTCCAGTTCCAAGTATGGCAGGCGCAGCTTAGGACGTACGGGTTATGTCGTGAATAATCTTGAGGTTTGTATGTTACTAAGATGATTTGATTGTCGATATCACCAGGTTTGCCTTCGCTGGGGGTAATGTTTGGGAGCCAACAATCGGAATCAAGTTTGTGAACTTACAAGGCGTGATCTTGGCCAGGCAGCTCCAGCCATATAGGTTGGATGGAAGTTATTTTTGGCGCCTGTATTAAACCCAGTTGAGGCTTGAGTGGCCAATTGAAGCCCCGTTCTACATCTAAAAAAAGGAGGTCCCGCTCGGACTATTAATGGAGAATGGCCCTAGGATCATGTTGAGTATAAGCCACTGGGCTTAGTTAGACCCTTGGCCACGAGAAAAGTCATGATATGAGTTTCAGGGTGTGTACAAGTCTTTGACCTGCTGATACCTAGTTGTTAAAGGGGGTTGAATTCAAGAATGGAGAAGGATACCAGTGAAGGTGAAGTTATATGGGTTCGGCTGGGTCTGTGGAGGATGAATGAGAATTTTATGTAATCAAAGAGGTATAGAAGGGTTTGTGAACGACTGTTTGGCCAGGTCATCAAAGATGAGACGGAGACGGAGTCTCTACAAGAAGGCTGATCAACAATATGGTGAAGAGATTGATATCTAGAGGCGACTTCTGAGCTCTTTCCCTACTTTGCGTGAACAATGAACGATATTCCTGAAAATTTGTACTATGTTTCTAGAATATTCATGAGCGGATACTTCTTATTGTTTAAGTGGTTGTGTGCCTCAACGAAATAATTTGCAACGTGAGATAAACAACGCTTCACAACTGTTAGGCAGTTGTTTCTGGTTGATATCCCACGACGCTGTCCTTTTAGACGTCGCCGTGCTCTTGGAATTCTGTTTTCTTTCGTACCCTAGGCGATCTCCCGTCGCCTACAGATGCTCCTCAACGTCAAGCAAATAGAGAAGGCCAATGCCCCGTTGTTGTAGGAACAAGCCCAAAGGTCATATACTGTATAATTCTCTTTGCTATCTCCTTTAAAATAGAGGTACAGTACCGTATTTATTGGCAATCTTAGGTATAAATGAGAGGGGATTACTAACACTACTCTATGTCCATCTGAGGGTTCTGCACTTGGACTCTAACTATTAATATCAGGCAGGGGGCTGAGGTACGGGAGGTATATTACTAGATACCTTCTTTAAAGCCATTTTAAGCGAGTAGTCGTAATTCTATAGTGATCTCGGATATCAAAAGCTTCAAGTACGCTTTCACATGATGACCGAGTATGTTAGAACCAGAGACTTAAAATAGATCATATTTCCAGTACAATTTACTTGATGCTTCCGTGATGGGAGAGATTCAGGAAATGAGTTGTGTGTCGCTACTATGTACCTAATAGCGTCTAGCACCCTC
The DNA here is from genome assembly GCA_022578955.1 of Hypoxylon sp. FL1857. Lineage (NCBI taxonomy): Eukaryota > Fungi > Ascomycota > Sordariomycetes > Xylariales > Hypoxylaceae > Hypoxylon > Hypoxylon sp. FL1857. The sequence goes on from MU400409.1 coordinate 261,559, forward strand.
GACCTACATCAGTTTCACCTTGGGGGCGTAATTAGGAGGTATACTTTTCTAATTTAGATCCCTTATTATACTCAAGCGTGTTCTCAGAAAGCAGTTCATCATTAGTACCCGCACAATATTGGTAACACTTTTCCTAAGCCTTCAAATTGATGCCAGCAACGAGATACGATAGGTCTAAATCCGAAACAGAGTCTACTGCGTGCCCTGTCGTAGGGCTTGAATTAGTGGGTGATCTTCGTCTCCCCCCATCGACCTTTAACGCCTCTCGAGACGTTTTCTCGGAAGGTTGTCCACAGAATCCTATCAGGGACTCGACAGAAGACATACGGGTATTAAAAAGCGCATTGTATTTCTCCGGGCTTGACTCATTCTGAGAGGTATACAAGTACACTTTTCTCCTTAGCATTATTTTGAGGCGTTATTTTTCTGGGACACCTTCTCTACTTGGGCAAAGAAACTTAGCAGAAATTTTAGAAATTATGAAGCCAAACATATCGAATTCATGGTGTCAATCAGCAAAGGTGATATATCGTGTTACGCCTAGGTAGATTGTCGGACCCCCACGGCGGACTGCATCACATGTAACGATGTGGCTGGCGCCAAGGTCATAGCATCGTGTAACTTCAGCCGTAGCTGACCAATAGGTGCAAAAAGGCACCTGGGTGGCGGTTATGGTGGCAGGATGAGGGTCTTTCAGCTGAGCCTCGCCAACCCCCATCTCTATGGTTACCGGTCAGCCCACTTAAAGACATGCACCTGCTTTCCAAGTCACCTCTTCGTCACGCCAGATCATTGAAACTACGTAGTATGCTGTCATATTATTCGATTCTCTTGATTCAGGGGTAGATCCAAAACGAGCTAATTAACTAGGTACCTACATACGATGACGGAAACTCCTGCCATACAAGCTCGGTACGCAGTTTCTACTCACTTAGCTCAAAATACTGATCTTTATAGTGTTTCGGAGGAAGAGTCTCAATCCGATGATAGATCAGCAGCCTTTCCGGAGACCACTGATTTTAGTCATTATAATTCTTTACCTGACCAAGTAGAATCCAGCGCTCATAGCGAAAATACTGAGCAGCCGGTAGAAGTATATGACTTCCGTGCCAGTCGATTCGCAAAGAGAAGCCGTCTTTCCCAATGGTTCCCGCAGATTGAAGACGACGAAAATAGTAGCACGCGGATATATTTCTCACGGCGGAGTCGTGCCCTCCTATTGCAAATCCTACTCATTGGTCTCATTCTAGCTACTAACCTCGGCCTGACGATATATGCAATTGTTTCATATGGCAGTCAAAATGGAGTTGGGACTATCTACAAGGGCGACTGCAACAAGGTCAAAACCCTTGACCAATGGATTCACCTCTTGATCAATTTCCTTTCGACTGGCTTGTTGGCGGCGTCGAATTATTGCATGCAACTTCAAGCTGCTCCTACACGAGCCGATGTCGATCATGCCCATCAAGCCGATGCGCATGAACGAAATCGAGCACACAAGGAGGGCCAATGGCTGGATATCGGTGTGCCAAGTTTACGGAATCTCTGGTATATCAGCAACTGGAGACGGTTCGCTTGGGCTCTCTTGGCTCTTAGCTCCGTTCCCGTTCATCTAATGTAAGTCAAAGTTTACATTACGATTCGGGCCATTGTGTTCATTATCTCAAGGGAGTTAAGCCATGTCTGCCTGGACTAATTTCAAAGATGGCAGATATAATTCGGCGGTTTTCCAGTCTCTCGCATCAAACGACTATACAATTGCTGTAGTTAAGGACTCTTTCGTCAATGGTAGTTCCTGGAATCTTACCACGGCCGAAAACAACCGACGAGGAGACTTTGGGTGGGAAGATTTTAGGGTGAATCCACCAAACCGTAACTACACAGAGATCATCCTGGATATGCAACAAAACGCTATGAGCACCGGATGGGAAGATATGAATATCTCTGCTTGCTTCGCACTGTATAACGATTACTTCGCTCCTCAGGGCAACGGCGTCATATTCGTTAAGAATGATACTGGAGCAGAAGACGATAGTTTGTTAATGTACGTTTCCATCATACCACGCTCTGACGATTGGGCGAAGAATATGTGGGCAGCTATGAACGGCTCAGAAAGTTTCGTAGCTAGGGCCACTGACCTTCCAGTAACTAAATGGTTCCTCGGACCGAAACAATACGAGGTATCACATTGTAGAGTACAAGATCCCGATACGATCACAAACCAGTGTCGTTTCGAGTACTCGCCCCCAATCATGTATACCATCTGCGCGTTGAACATCATCAAGGCATTTGTCATGCTTTGCATTTGGTCTGTGAGAAGATGGCAAGACGCGGAACGTACCGATGCCGATAAGGCAGTTTTATATACACTTGGTGATGCGGTTGCGTCTTTCATGCGGAGACCAGACCCAACAACCGTCGATATGGGACTAGCCACCAAAGGAGACTTTATACGCCGTCGACCATGGAAGAATCGTCTCGTAAAACTTCCGCTTACCTTAGACAGGGAGCCACGGAACTGGAAGGAGAAGCGAAATTTCTGGTTTAAGGCTGCTAGTATTCGGCGGTGGATTGTGTTACTGTTCCTGTGAGTATGAAAGCTGTATCCGAGTCGGTATTCATATAGCTCAATTACCTTTAGATGCTGTCTTACGATTGTTATAGTAGCAATCCTACTAGGGGTGTCTTTCGTAAGTCTACGCCATCGGAAGTTCTCCACAAGTATCCCAGCCCTCTGGCAGCTTGGGTTCGGCAACCTTACTCCCTATACTTATCTTGTCATCGGACTACCGCGAGAAGACCCCGAAGGCTTGATCTCGAATGTTCTTTTAGCCAATCTACCGCAACTGGTTCTGTCTATCCTCTACATATTCTACAACTCTATGTTGAGCACCTTTCTCGTTCAACGGGAATTTAGTCGCATGTGTCGAAAACAACGAAAACCGCTTCGTGTCTCTGAGCCCATAGGCATTCAGCGATCCAGTTACTTCATCTCTCTTCCGCTCCGGTACGGAATACCTATCTATACGACTTCTGCCTTAATGCACTGGTTAATCTCGCAAAGCCTGTTCCTGGCTCGGATAACAGCGATCTGTGCGGACGGCAATCCGGAAATCTGCCCGGGGGGTCAAGTTGACCTTGCCAATTCCTTCTCAACTTGCGGTTATAGTCCGATTGCTGTTTTCATAACAATCCTCGTTGGAGCTTTTATCGTCCTGGTTATTGTAGCCATTGGACTTCGCACCTATGACGGCACCATGAGTATGGCGTCTACCAACAGTATGGCAATCAGCGCCGCCTGTCACGTCCTTCAGGAAGATCGCGAAGATGGTTATCTTCTACCTGTCCAGTGGGGCGTGGTGGAAATCAAGGATGGAGTTGGAAAATGCGCATTTACGACGGCCCCGGCTAACAGAATAAAAATGCCAGAGGCTGAGTTGAAATACAAGTAAGTGATTTCACTAAGTTCAGGGGTTGGAGTAAAGGGAAGTAACTAGTTGATTGTTTAGGCACTTATGACTATGGCGATGACACCTCTATGCGGTACATGTTACTTGATAGCATAAAGTGGAATGATAATACAGGGCAAAGTGTAAAAAGTCCACGGAATACAATCATGATCATGATCAGAACATGATATTCCTTCCTAGGTAGACACCGTCGTACCAACAAACGCGGTTGTGTTCCATCACATTCCTTCCTGTAGACAATCGGTATCCTAAAACTAGCGAATGCGCCCCCAAAACATGAATAACCACAATCTACGTAGTCTCATCTTTCGTTGGTCCCAAGTCGACAAATCCGAACCTTAGTACACCTTCCGATGGCTACCCTTCCCATCCGTTCCACGCATCTTCCTTGTGCCCGCGGCCTTCTTGCCGGGTCTTCGTGTCACCTTCCCCACTAGCTTCTCGGCGACGCCCTCGATCTTGTCGCTGAGGTGCGGCTTGCGCTTGTGGTGGGTGGCCGGCTGCTTTGTGATACCAGCGCCGGTGCGACCGGTGCGGTGCGTGGTGGTGGCGGCGGAGCGCTTCTTGGTGGTACCGGTGGTGGTATGGTGGTTCCGCTTGCGCTCCGGCTCTGTGGATACGGTGAGGTGCACACGCGGCTTGGAGTGCCCTGTCGAGGAGCGCGTGGAAGGCATATTTACGATGTGTTCTGATCTTCGGTATTGGGTAAGGGTATGTATAATCTTGCTAGGTACTCCTGGTCGTTGGAGGTGCAATTGAACGCAGGTTATGATGGATTGAAGAGAAAATCGAACAATACGATGCGATTCGAGTGCTTACACTATTGTAGGATGTAGATTCAATGAGTCAAGATAGACAATATCTAGGAGATGATGATGTCTTGAGGAAGTTGATGCGACATCACTCGATCGAAGTCAGCCAGTTTATCTAGGAGCTCAAAGCAACCCCCTCGTCTAAGCTACTCTTTGATTGAGACACGTACGGAGTATACTCTCTTCTAATTAGTTGCTGTAAGTCGGTGATGACGTCATGCCAATTGTCAAGCAGGTTTACCCCTTTAAACAACTCCAGTCTCGTGACTGACGTGGCGAATATCTACAGAGATCGGATCTGCTAATCGCTTCGGACAGTTACCCAAAGCTGCTCTAAATCCAAGCAAGGGACAATGAAGCGTGTATCCAAGGCTTCTCTGAAGTGTTGTTTTTGAGGGGTTGGTTAAGAGGAAGCTAATGAGCTACTGGGGTCGCCATCTAGTGTAACAGTGGCGAGATGATCTCTTCCAGAGAATTGCCCAGTGATGTTACACAGACTCTTGCGTCCTACATGTAGACTCTGTTCCTTTTTGGACCCTTCAAGTCTTCGAGTTGCTGCGGGCAGCCTTGTCTGTTTAGAGCTCCATTAAGTCGGAACTTCCTCGACCTTGTCTCTTAGAGACCTCATAATCATGATAAGCAGCTAAATGAATTGGTATTTGGGATTGTTGGTATTCCTTCTCTCGAGAAGTCTGCATCAAAAGCGACCAATAAGGCTCCGGTACTGTCCTGATCACGACCTGTAGCCGGGTCAACTTAGCATTCATCTCTGAATTAGAGGGGCCAACACTGTCCACTCCTTCCACACACGGCAGGTAATTAATACGCCCCCAAGCCTCCACTATTCAAACAGGCCAGCGCTGCATGAGACCGCTGGGGGGATGAATATTCGAATCGCAAAGCCTCGCCATTTTTTCCATTCCGACCTGTAAATACGGACATTGCATGCCGGCGTTGACGTGGCTTAATATATTAGAGCCCCGTTGGATCCTTCATAACTCGGTACCGAGTCTGCGGAGTTTGGTTGCCAAATGCTACGCTCGGACCGAGGCCGACGCCCGGCTTCGGTGGGGATGAGGTAAGTCCTGCAGGAGATCAGATTAGAGGGAAGTGTGATTCCTCCGATGGGACAAAGGGGTCTATCTCTGCAGGAATCAAGCCCAGTTAAGTCAAGGGCAGTATCGAATCCTTCCCGCGTAAACTTACTCGATCTACCTCTTGAACTCACCTGATGCTGGAATGTCTACGTAGCACCTCGGTGTAGTAGTTGGAAATGTCTCCACCAAGGTACTTCGTTTGCAGCTTACAAGGCAATGTCTTTTTACACTTGACAAATCCGCCGTAGATTGAATCATCTGGCTCCTGTTGTCTAGTACGCCTAAACTTGATCCTACTAGGCTACACCAGCTCCTAAAAGGTTGGCTACCTACCTACATAGGCACTTGAAGTCTACCGGCACTAGGTACTTGGGGTACGTACCGAGTGTGGACAGCTGTCAGCGCTTCTCTGCCAACTGCGAATGCCTCTAGCACTTAACTTCAACTCCTTCAAATTAGGAAATCCACCCATGTTTGCCAGCTCGCAGCAGCGTCTTCATGGAAACAAGCTAAAGTGCCGACCCCAATCGTGCTAAATCACACCGAAACGCCTTGAGCTACACTAGCACGAGGCGTTCAGCACGGGCATCGGATGGAATGCTTAAGCGAATGGATTACTATCCAAACATTCAGGTAGCCTCCCACGTCATTGGCTGCTCTAAGCTACTCCGCCCCAATCAGCACGTCGACTCTAAGAGCTCTTGCCTGAAACCTGCCAATAAGATTCTGGTGGTGTCACACGCGGGTGACCTAGTTAGTGTCTCGCTGCAGATAAACAAGGTTATTGTCAGGTGTTTATTACACACACATATGCCGTCCGCGTTGTCAGAAGTCCTGGCAATAGCATTACCAAAGCTATCTCCTGCGGAATATATCGGTCCACATTCGGTCGTCGGGGCTGAAGCAGGTAAGCTGGGAGGACCTGATTTCAGCCTTACCCCAAGTCCTGAGGTAGGTAACGCTCTCATAGCCGGCCAGCCGCGATGCCTACCATCTATTATGGCCTGCGGCGTTCTCCTCGCCTCGCTTCTCTCTTTATCTACGTACCTATCGCGCTCCTCTCCCGCGAGATAAGTGTATATTCCCCTATTTCATGCACACATAAGGTTGTGTCACATTGGCTGCATGAGAGCTGCCAATCAAGCTCCAGGGCCTTCGAAACGTGGGGAATCCTGCGGCTGAAGCAAGCATTTCAAAGGTTTCTCATGCTATCTAATGAAGTTCTAACAATCTCTTTTCTTTTATTGATCATATCAATTCGCCGGATTGTCTTCTATTTTCGTATGCTGCTCGCCGAGTCGACATCCTCCGCCACGGAGGAAGCTTCTGGCGCGTCCGACTTCGCAGTCCAACAGCCTGAGAATGGTGAGGACCCATTTCCGAGATGGAAAGGCAAAGGAAAAGCAGTCATGGCAAGTAATGGCACCAGGTCGGTGTCGGCCGGCACGTCTAGCAGTGAAGTCACCGTCGACTGGACCCAATATGACCCCCCAGAAGGCCTGAAGGAATTAGCAGGTTCCAAGTCGGACATAGTGGTCCAAATTATACAAGAATCCATTGACAGGATCAAGGTCCGAAACATAGAAGACACCCTCGGCAAGGTCAAAGCTCGGATAATCGAGGAAGAAGAGAGACGAAGAGTAGAGCGTGAAGCTATAAGACTAAGAGAAAGGGAAAGCGAGAACCCTAGAGACACAGACACACAACATACATCCTTAGATGAGAGGCCACGTGACGCCAGGGTGAGTACGGATGGAAATGATTCTCATCCACCAGAAGTGCCCGCGAAGTCGAAAAAGCGTTCACTATTCAATATCCTCCGGCGATTGAACAAGGCTAGCGAAGGAGGCGAGTCAAGTGCGACTGGAGCAGTTCTTCACAAGCGTGACGTTTCCTGGAGCAGTTTAGAAATGAGCGCGCAAGCAGCGAAGAGGCGATTCGTACCCGACGTTTTGAGGAAAACCCCAACGAACAGCAATAGTAGCCCGACTTCTTCCGCCCGCCCTTCCATCTACAATGCAGAAGTGTAAGTCCTGTGATCTTAAGGGGGTCAATTGACGCGAGAACTAATTCAGGATGTAGTGAATGCGTCTCCTGTCTTGATGACTTCAATCCCAAAGAAATGGTTAAGGCGCCATGTCATAGCTACTGCAAGCCCTGCTTTAGACGGCTCATCCACACAACCTGCGAGAACGAGCAACAATGGCCACCCAAATGCTGTTTGAATCCCATCCCCACTAATACTATAATACTCAACATCGATGAAGAGCTAAAAAGGACTTATCGCGGCCGAGCAGCTGAGTGGGATCTACCAATCAGTGATCGCATTTACTGTAGTCAATCAAGTTGCAGTATTTGGATTCGACCAGACCAGATCAATCATGCCCGCAATATTGCACGGTGCTCGGGCGGTCATTGGACGTGCACAATTTGTCGCGGCCGTCAACATGAAGGAGACGACTGCCCGCAGGATAGAGATATGCTGAGAACCGATGAACTCGCCGAGGAGGAGGGATGGAAGCGCTGCTATGGCTGTCATGCATATGTCGAGCATAGGGAGGCTTGTCAGCACATGACATGTCGATGCGGCGCCGAATTCTGCTATGTCTGCGGAGCACGCTGGCGAACCTGTGCTTGTAATATGGACCAACTAGCCGCGGTCAAGAGAGGGGCCGAACAACGACGCCAGGCTCGCCGCAGAGAAGCCCAGGAAGACGCCGAGATCCAAGAAGCACTGAGGCTAGTCGAAGAGTTTGAGCGCGAAGAGGCCCTCAAAGCCGAGCTGCTGCGACAGGAGCAGATACGATTAGCCGAGGAGCGCCGAGCGCGACTACTTGAAGAGCGGATCAGACGTGAAGGCGAGAGACGACGGGCCGTGGAAGTCAAATTCCTGGAGCTCCGAGAAGTATTCTCGAACATACATGAGCTTCAGCGGATCATCGTCCAGAGCAGTCACAGCGAGGAAGAAAGCAGCATAAAAAGGCAAGGCGCCGCAGAGCTAATGGAATTCAAGGAAAAGCGGAAGGCCGAGTGGGAGAAATTGAATGCCGCTTCTAAGGCTAAGCTAGACAAACGGGAAAACGTGCTCCAGCGCGAATACGTGGCGCGTGTGGCCGAAGAGCGCCGCGTCGAGAATCAGTACCAGTTCGAGTTGGAGGCATATTGGTCCCGCAAGAAAGATGGAGAGGCCAAGGTAGAGGATGCGATGAAAGAGCTGAAACGCAAGATGGACGATGGCTTTAGACAATGGGAGAAGTGGAGAGACACTGAACTGGACAACTACCGCTTTCTCGTTAAGGAGGAACTGGTGATCCAGGAGGAGCTCATGGAGGAAGCGGAACGCAGGCTAGTTGAAGGCACGCGGGAAAAGCAGAATGCCTTCTCGTTGCGCAAAGCGGCCGAGCTCCGATGGGTGGACGTTGTGATGGAAGAACGGGATCGCATGCTCACTAACATGGAGGTCAACGAGATTGACAATGGTGAGAACGTCGACGCTTGGTTCGAGGACGATGGGCTTGACGATATCTCGATGGAGGATATGGATATCCTAAGGGAGTTTCACGTACCGGGCGCATTCCTCTAGTACCTGATGGTTCTCGCATGGCCTGTTCTTTTGTGCACCATCATATTCGGCGCACCGGTTGGCGTTATATATACTGAGGTCGTCATACGACGGCTTTATACCTGACGGTATGTATTCGTTGTTACTAGGTAAGATATCTGAGGTCCTATGCCTACATTAGGTACCTAGGTTAGGTAGACACAGAAGAATATCAGCAAGTTTTCATAATGGAGCAAGAGCAATGAGAGATGTGTAAGACGCCTGAATGGAAACAACCATCGAAGTAAGGTTGGTTTTAGTTCTCTACTGGAAGTGTTTCGATCAGGATTCAAACTTCCAGGATTAAACTATATAACAAAAAGTCTCGGTCTGTTAATCATCACGTTTCCAGAATATCCCATCCACTCATTCAACTAGACCATCATTCTTTTCTTTGCCACTCCCAGAATAGAAATAAACCATCTACTACGTGCCACCAGCTACCAAGCAAACCTAATAGACCCAATCCATCGACACCATGGAACCCGCCGAGTACAACCCGTCTCATAATCACTTCTTTCCAACCTCGTCTCACATGCGCCCACCATCCATACGCCACTCCTCATTCCAGCACGGCGCAGCCTCGTCTTCGAATTTCGTGAACGGGAAGAACCACCACGAGGACCATCCGCAGCAGCGTGGGCAGCAGCAGCGGATGGCGGCCGATCAGGCATACAAGGCTACGTTGTAAGTTGGACTTGCGTAAACATTTATATTGCGAGGGCTGGGCTTTCATTACACTCAGAGTATTCTACACTGACCACATCCCCACATTCCTCCCGCCCTCTATTGCCCATATCTCCCCCGTCTCCCTACCTATATCCTCTTTCCCATCCAACTAACTAACCCTCTCCGCACCAAGCGCCTCCCACGAACGAGCCGTCTTCCAAGACGAAGCGCGAGCGCGCGCCCGCCGCCGCGACGCAGCGCGCAACAAGGCGCTGTTCCGCGGGCCCTTCTGGCGGCGGCCCGAGTTCTACGCCGTTACCCTCGGCTTCTTGGGCCTGCTGTACCCGATCCTCAACCAGTACGTCATCCAGCCGTGGGTGGACGGCATGGAGGAATGAGGATATACGGGGTATAGCTAGTTAAGGGTGAGAGTATGGGGGTGGGGATGCTTGGGCGTTGGTGTGGTGGATTGTTGAGGCTGAGTGTGAGAGGTATGTAGTAGCGGATGAAGAAGGCTGAGGCCTTGTGCGTTTCTGTTGGGTTGGGTTGGGATGCATGAATAGATGGTTAGAGATAGGGGGCTGGAGATGCTGGTATGGTTACGCTTGGGGGTGTATTCCTGAATTATCGGCTGTCTCTTGCTTGTGTACTCTTGTGTATACGTGTGAAGAGAGGGCCTAAGTATATTACTGGTACAAGTTGCTTTTGACTCGTCATCTTTGTGCTATGTTCTCGCCCGATTTACCTCTGGCGCATATGTGGTGGGAAGGCTGAAGTGTAGAGCGATAAGGCTCTGGTCACACACATGCAAGCTACCCTGCCATTCAGGATATTCATCTCTGGCCTGTTTAAGGAAATATTTATAAATGATAGTAAAGCCTGCATATAAGCTGAAGGCTGAATCAATTTAGATTGATATAAATTGGAAAAAAGAAAGTTCAATCATGAGCCGCGTCATTCCGTATATCCTCTGTCTTGTCAAGTCAGGTTACACAACAAAACTTGGCTGTACAAGTGTTGGTGTAACTCCATGGTAGCCCGGTACAGAAACGAAAATTCTTAGTAAATGACATGGAGCACAACAGGCCGGGTGATTGCTTCAGATCAAGAATATAGACTTGAATTTGATTATGACTTCTCTAACTCGGTATGAAAAGAGTATAGAATTATGGAATTATACCGGATCCACCAGACGCACTCTTCAGTTTAATCGTGCAGATTCCAACATCTCGCTTGGTACGTGAACGTCTAAGAATGTGGTAAAGGAATACCTACGTGTCTTGTTCATACTCAAACACCTATTCTTCGCCATGATAGTCGTATCATAACCCATCTATTCATCAGGCGAGACGGACTCAAGTCATGTGTAGTCATAGCTCCGGCGGGTCTCGGCGGAGGGCGTGGTGGATCGGACCTCGTCATGTGCTTCATAGGATCCATGAAAACCTGACTACAGTTGCAAGTGAATAGCATCCACTTCTCATCATTAGCAACGTAGAGCTCAAGCCGTAACTCCACGCTTCGACGCTAACATACGTGACACGCATCGACGTTCTGTGTACGGGATCACGTGCTTCCGTAATGAACCTCAATCTGAACCGGCCTGGTTAATGGGGAAAGGCGTGTTGCATACCCGCTCGAATATGCGGTGAAGGGTGGCAAAACGGCTGACTGTGAGAGAGGTGATAACGAGAGCGCGACACGAAAACGCGAACACGTACGTCTGTGTTATTATGTGGACTTAACGGCGTGTCGAGGACATCTGATCTAATGCAAACGCAACGAGGAATACATACGCTCGGTATGGGGGTGTGACCCGTCGCCCCAACAAACGGGGCATTAGAGAGCGGATGTGTAACTCGTATCGCGGGAGTCATCGATGCGATCTATGGTTGCTTGCCTTGCTTTACCTACATGTGCCCAATTGCTGTCGTCGATGGAATGTCCTCGAAAGAGGAGACTCGGAAGCCAAGTGATTAATGCGACAACCCGTTGGTCAATTGGAGCAAAATTTTCTCTCGAAAGAGCCAGTCAAAGTCGAGTCCCGTTGTTCTTTGCACATAGCGTCCACTTTTTAGTGTCCGCAAAGCCCCGTTGGCATAAAGTCTTCGATATGAACCCGAAGCGGTGAAGAGGTCGCGATGCCGCTTTCGGTGGTTGTCTGTGGGATGGTGCATGGGGGAGGATCCGCCTCGGACTGGAAAACGAACAACCACTACCCATTTTGATGGGGTCAGCGTTGCGTAGAAAGCGTGCAGCAGCCCCAAAAAGGAGCTGGGAGTGTCGATAGATCCTACATTAGTTGCCGATGCGACTGGGCAAACAAGCAGCAGCGGGTGCTGCGGGAAGCCAGGGTTCAGCGGCATGATACTTACAGTAGGCGCTCGCGTTCATATTTCTATAGCAACGGACACGGACAAAGTAAGCGTGGTTGCGAGATGCAGCAGATGCATCTGGCATGCTTTAGTACAGTCCACTTGTAAATGGGTCCCGACGACGTGGAAGAATGGTATCGCGTCTGACGAGGAGAAAATACAAGCTAATAGGCGCATGGCTGCCCATCCACCATGTATCGATACCTTGACTTTTCCCATTGCAGCCGAAAGGAGCCAAACACGGAGACTCCAGAAGCTCCCATCCATGGGATGTCAACAATCGTTCCGCTTTATGCTGCGCGTGAGCGAGTGCTTCGGTCATTGGACGCTTGTCCAAGTTTTTTTTTTTGCGTACGGATATATACACGCATTTATCTTTAAGCAGGCGATATAATTAATTCCTCGCTGCAACTGTACCACAAAAAGAGCGGGAATTCCAGTCATGCAAGTAAAGTGCGAATTTTCTCAGATTGGAGATGCCATTTGTCTATTCGCATATGATCAGCCGTGCCGTACGCGTCCCTCAGCATTGATGGATGCTCAGCTGCTTCTGGAACTCATCCAATTCGAGGGCAGATAAGGGCATACACAATAACGCTGCAGGGGCTGGATACACAACAGGTAGGTTGGGATTGGGTAGAGACGAAAGGCTGAAATGAAAAAAAAATAATGAGGGGTCCAAGCAGGAAAGGAGAGGGGGCAAAAAATGAAAGGTGTGAAAGGTCAAAAATGAGAAGAGAACAAGATTTCATGTGGCGGGGTTTCATCGAGGCGTGAAGGGTGGTGGTCGTTCGCGCAGGTTCAGCGTACCGAACGCAGGGACCGGACGGCATGTCGATGCAATCAAGTTGACTGATCGATTTTATCTCCTTCCGTTTCGTCTCTCTTGTTTGCTAAGGACATGTACCCAGCTAGGACTAATCGGCCATAACTCCGCTCGAGTTCGAGACGGGCAGCCTTTGACGAACAGCGCCAAAAGATGGGGAACGTCACCTGGGATTTATTCGCGGTATGAAGGCCTGAAGTGGATAAGAATTGAGGGCAGGGAGGGTCATCAAGTGACACACATTGGAATAGTGCCATGGTAGGTATAGTAAGTAGTGTAGTGTACAAGGATACGTACAGCTTGGAGGTCCCGGAAGAACATTCGAAGGAGAAGGAAAATGGATGGTGATGGCAGGAAAGGGGTGTATTACCGTGTGTCAAGGCTGGCAGTGGCAGGGATGGACGGGTGTGAGGTAAAATAAAGTGGGCGCATCACATCAGTGGCTGGCCAATGATAACGATAACCAGCCATCCCACAAACAGCAGCTTCCCCTCTGTCCCTCTCTCAATCCATCTCTCAATCCACACCCTCGTCGAGGATATGCAGAATATGCAACCTTTTCTCCCCCTCGCCCACTAGGATGCATGAGACTGCTTTATTATTCATTCATCTTTAGGTCACATCCGTGCATGCATACATAATAGCCACAGGGCATCCAATCCATTTGTCCTCTTCTGTCTTTTTGCTCCTTTTGTACTTTTTGCTGCAAGCAGAGAGCGGAGGAACTTTGACATTGCTTTTGCCTCGTCGGGCGAGATGCTTGCTCTTCTGGCGTTTGCAATTCGAGTATTCGACCCTTAGTATAATCAATTACCGTCTCTCTCTCTTCCTGGTACTGAGCTATCATACCAGCAAACGAGAGAGGGGCTCTGAATTGGTCGGGCGAACGTGTGCATGTCTGCCGCAGACTCACCGCGAGACACGCCAATCAATTATCGGCTTCTTTTCTTACACACCTTAAGCATTTGCAGTGCCGCACCGCAACATCATTGGTGCTTATCTGGACTCAATCTCCCTGCCTCTTGTACTACATATTGTACTTACCCCTTGCTTTTTTATATCTACCATTGCGTTGTACAGAAACAATTATTTTCTTCTCTCCCCGGACCAAAGAGTGCTGCTCCGGGTACGAGACGAGAATAATTAAGATTGCAACGTTTTGCACCAGATTGGAAGTTCGGGACTTCCACCCTGTGTGCCGTCTAATTGCGCCTTGTCAACCGACGACGATTTAACGACTGCGACGTCCTCGGGGCCCCCAATTCGACTCAACATCACCACCTTCTCCCGATTAGATATTAATAGATTCCCAACCCCAAGGCTGTATGAATAGAACAGGTTCTAAGCTTTGCCCTCCAGCCTTAAACATTCTTAATTGCTGAACTAATAACGCAGCTTGAAACCAATCCTTGTCTCGTATCCAGTCTGTCCAAGACGACATCTCAGCGTCCATGATTCTCCTATTCCATTGCGACCAGTCGAGCTTCCAATCTCAAAATGGCTGCGGCCGCAGTTACGGAGTTCTGCGCAAGCGCGACGAGAAGCGCCTTTGGCTGGTTAGAGACCCAGCCTTCCACGACGACAGCGGCTTCTCAGTGGGATGAGTTGGACCTGCAGACCCGACTAGAGCTTATTGCGAGGGCATGGATTCGAACGGCACGAGCATCACCGGTAAGCGCTCTTAATAGTTTGGGATATTTTCCGATTTTCCAGTACTGTAGCTATACCGACATTGTGGATGTGCTGGCAAGCTAGTCGACTTATAGCTCCACGCGTCGTCGGCATAAACTTTGAGAAATCCTTCAGTTCTGAGCCAGCCGCGGCACCGGTCTAAACCCCAAACTGATCGTTACGGCTCGAAATAGGCACCGAACCGCAAATCTAGCCAAAGTGTCGTTTACCAGGACATCTCCAAGCCACTAGTATTACCCGATCCCACCCCGAAACGATCGCGGCGATTGTCGAAACCCCGCGATATTGATTCCCTTCCTCCCGACGTCCTAATCGATCCGAGTCGAACTGACGGGGCTGCTCGCCAGCGAGACCCGTCTCACTCAGCCAACGACTGCTCCCCTCCGGTGCCAGATAACGCGCGTCGTCGTGAACAGCGAAGAGACTCGCTAATTAACGATCCGACGGCTGAGTCCTACTTGGATCTCTTCTCCGAGGATGGCTTCATCCAACACGCCAAGAGAAAGAAGAAGGGTGCACCAGCACCCGCGGCGTTTAACTGGGGTGAAGCGTTAAAGAATGAAGGCGGCGGCGAAGACGATAAAGGCGACGGTGATCAAAATGGCGATGCGGGAAAGTCTGGCGGAGATGCAGGCGGCAGCGGGGATGGTAAGGGCAACGACGACGACAAGGATAAGGATAAAGATAAGGACAAGGACAAAGAGAAGGACAAAATTGAAGAGAAGGAGAAGGACAAGAAAGACGATGTGGCTGAAGTCAAGACAGATGATGCCTGGGGCACTGTCGAGCCTGCTGGTGGAAAGAAAAAGAAGAAAGGAAAAGCTCAGGTTGAGGAGAAGACCGATTCTTTGGAATCGTCCACCAAGCCTGACGCGTTCCACGAAATTAAGCTAGATGACACTGGGCCGTCACTGGATATTAATTTTGGCAACAGTACACCGGAAACTTCAAAGTCCAACCTTCTCAGTACGTGGGGCAGTCGCTGGACTTCTACTGGTGTTTCGCTTTTGAGCAGTTGGGCTAAATCCAATGTGGAAACTGACAAACCTAAAGAACCTGAAAAGAAAGAAGAGACCCCCAGAAATTCCTGGAGTCTCGACAGGCCCAAGCCTGGTAAAAAGGATAAAACAAGTCCTAGCTTCGGCGGCCTCAACGAAGCAGAAGAGGCCAAGGTCGAAGAGAAAAAGGAAGACTCCTTTGATTTCGGTTTTGGTTCGACCGGGAAGGACAGCAAGAAGAAAAAGACAAGCATCTGGGACCCTGAACCAGAGGCTCAAAAGAAGGACGAACCACTCGCTGGGAAAAAGGGTCTGGGTTCTACTGCAGCCAATGATCCCTGGGCAGTTTGGGGTGCTGTCCCGAACAAGGCAAAGAAAGGGGCCACAGCGGCGGCGCCCGAGCCTGAGAAGATTGAGCCGGTGGTCGAGCCTCCTCCGCCCGCGACTGACTTGCCTGCTCCCAGCTCCAAGAAGAGCAAGAAGAAAAAGAACGGGGTCATTGAGGAAGTTAAAGAACCCGATCCTCCCCCAGCACCTGAGCCTGAGCCTGAACCTGAACCTGAACCGGCTGCGGATGAGGGCTGGAGCTGGGGCGCGACGAAGAAGGATAAAAAAGCAGGTAAGTCTGCGGAGGAACCAGCCCCCAAGGTCGAAGTCGCAAATAAGAAGGAAGAGGATGACTTCTGGGGCACCGCTTCTTCCTCGAAGAAAGACAAGAAAAAGAAAGCCAAGAATACTGTTGCCGAGCCTGAGCCCGAACCCGAACCTGCCCCGGAACCGGAGCCAGAACCAGTCGTTGAGCCCGAGCCCAAGAAGGCAGATGACGACTGGGCTTGGGGTGCAACTACTACTGTTACTAAGAAGAAGGGCAAGAAAAATAAAGTCGTCGAGGAAGTCAAGCAGCCAGAACCGAAGCCCGATCCCGTACCCGACCCGCCTCCAGCAGAGCCTGAGAAGAAAGAAGACGAGCTTGGTGGTGCTTGGGGTTTGACTACCTCCAAGAAGAAAGGTAAGAAAGGTAAAGTCGTTGAAGAGATCAAGGAACCAGACCCCATCCCCGAGCCTGAACCAGACCCCGAACCGGAGCCCCCAGCGGAGCCTGAGAAAATCGAAGAGAGTTGGGGAGGTTGGGGCGTGACTACCTCCAAGAAGGAGAAGAAAAAGAAGAAGGGTGCTCTCGAGGAAATTCCCAAAGAGCCTGAACCCGAACCTGAACCTGAGCCGGCACCGGAACCTCCTGCGAAGGAACCGGATACCATTTGGAACATCGGAACTACCTCAAAGGAGAAGAAGAAGAAAAAGAAGAAGGGTGCCGTCGAGCCCGAACCGGAACCGGAGCCAGCCCCAGAACCTGTACGAGAACCCACGCCAGAACCAGAACCAGAACCAGAGCCAGTGAAGGAAGAAATGAATGCGGACGACGAACTTTGGACAGCACTAGGGCCTTCCTCAAAGAAGGATAAGAAAAATAAGAAGAAAAAGGACCCTATCGAAGAACCTCCAATGGAGCCAGAACCTGCCCTTGAACCCGACCCGGAGCCTGAGACGATGCAACAGGAAGAAATGGCTGGTGACGATTGGGGGAATGCTTGGGCAACTTCTAGCAAAGATAAGAAGAAAAAGAAGAAAGGCATCTTAGATGACTTCACGTCAACGGGACCAGATATTGACCCTGTGCCCGATTCATTAGCTGAAAACGATGATGACCCATGGGGCCTGAGCGCTTCTAAGGAGAAGAAGAATGGCAAGAACGCCATCACCATCGAGGACAGTCTGAAAGAGAAAGAACGGGATCCGGGACCGATGTCTAAATATGGATCACAGGAGTCCGGTTCTAGCGCTTGGAGCTTCTGGGGTGCGGCCAAGAAACCCACCAAGAAGGCGAAGGAAGAGCCTCAACAATCGCCAGTTGAAGAAAACGACGGCTGGTTGAATTGGGGTAAGAAGAAGCTCAAGGCTTCCGTGGAAACTGCCCTGGTTGAATTAGAGAAGGAACCAGGACACGAAGGGCACCACGAACCTCCGCCAGCTGTTCCTGAGGCCCCTAGCGCTGCCGATGGCGGCGACTTCTGGGGCAATCCCAGTGCTAGCAAAGACAAGACTGGAAGTAGTCTCATGCCAGACTCGATTGAGGAGCCCAAGAATGATGACCCCTGGGGCTTTGCCAGTTCAAAGAAAGACAAGAAGAAGAAGGGAAATAAGAATATCGCTATCGAGATCGAAAATGGCTCTCACCTTAACGGCGTCAAACCCGACTCAGTTGAAGAGAGGGGCGGCAAACACGACTATGATGACTGGGGTTGGGGAAATCTGAATAAAGGCCAGAAGGAGTCTCCGCCTCCAGCACCTACACCGCCGTCATTGAACATGAGCTTGTCCGGCCACGAACTTGAAGGAAACGTCTGGGATGATGCAGCAAAGGCCGAAGAAGACGAGAGGGCCGCAGCGGAAGCTGAAGCGGAATTAGCCGCTGAGATTGCTGCCGAAGAGGAAGAAATTAAGAAGCTGACAGCTAAGAGCAAGAAAAAGAAGAAGCTCGGCAGGGCCGATCAAGAGAGGCTCGACGAGTTACTCGAAAACGCTGCCCGCCGTGCCGAAGTAAAAGCAGCTAAGGAAGCCGAAGAAGCAGCGCAACGGGAAGCCGATGAAAGGGCAGCAGCCGAGGCTTTAGAAGCAGAGCAGAAAGCAGCTGCCGAAGCTTTGGAGGCCGAGGAGAAGGCTGCCGCCGAAGCCCGCGAGGCTGAAGAGAAAGCTGCCGCAGAAGAGCTTGAGGCAGAAATTGCCGCCGAGGAGGCGGAGATTGCTGCGCTAACGGCCAAGAGCAAGAAAAGGAAGAAACTCACCACAAAGGACCAGAAGAGACTCGACGAACTTATCGAGAGAGCCAACGCCCGTGCTGATGAGAAAGCTGCGCTTGACGCCGACAAAGATGCAGAGGAAGCTGAAGCGCAGGCAGCTCGAGAAGCGGAAGAGCGAGAGGCAGAGGAGCAAGCAGCCCGAGAGGCCGAAGAACAGGCGGCGCGAGAGGCCGAAGAGTTAGCCGCGCGTGAAGCCGAGGAGCAAGCTGCCAGGGAAGCCGAGGAAGAGGCAGCTCGTGAAGCTGAGGAACAAGCCAAGCGCGAGCGTGAAGAAGCTGAAGCGGCGGCCAAGAAGAAGTCGAAGAAGAGCTCCAAGGCTGAGGAAAAGAAGTCTAAATCTGGCAAACTGTCTAGGAAAGAGAAGGAAAAGGAGGAGAGGGAGAGGAGGGAAAGAGAAGAAAGAGAAAGAGAGGAAAGGGAGAGGGAAGAGAAGGAAAGGGAAGAAAGGGAAAGAGAAGAAGAGGAGAAAGAGAATAGTAGATACGACGACGACGACGACGACCTCGATCTTGACAATCTCGACTTGGCTCCTGAACAAGTGGACGAACTCCTATCGGGCTTCTCAGCCCCCATTCCCAAGCCGCCGCCAGTCACAAGCAAAGCCGATGCATTTTCATTCTGGGGTGCCAAGCCTAAGAGCTCGTCGCCCGAACGGGTAAGTAGCTCCAAGACCTCGGGAGCAGCCGAGATTACATATGCTGAGTCATCAAAGGTTGTCGAAGATGTGGTCGTAGAGGACGCACCGTCATCCTATAAGGCTACCACGACTGACGACGATTGGATGAGGCCTAAAAAGGCTAAGGCCAAGGGCAGTAAACTCTCCGAGAAGCTCAGGAAATTTGAGCCAGCCAAAGAGGAGGACGATGATTTGATTGATGCGCTGGCTGCGCCGCCGCCACCACGTGTTCCTGCCGCACCCCCCACCGAGGAAAGATCTTCCAGAGATTTATTTCCTGGAGCATTCCCAGATGAACAAGACGAGAACGAAATCGTCGAAATTGTTGACATGGCGCCTGTAGAGAAGAAAAGGAAAAGCAAGAAGAGTAAATCCAAGGCTGTGGAGATACCTCCTCCGCCCCCCGAAGTGCCTATCCCTCCTCCAGCTGCTCCCGACGCGCCGGAAGCACCCGAAGCACCGGATGCACCTCTGACACCTCCCGAAATCAAGTCCTCTAGGAAGGAGCGTGCAAAGATCAACCGTGATGCTGGTGCATCATGGGGAATGTGGTCAACATCACCTCGCAAAGAGGAGAAGAGGTCTAAGCCGAAGACCGAAGAGAAAAGATCTAGAAAAGAAAGGGAGAAAGAGAAGTCGTCGTCTTCCAAGGGCTCATCGTCGGATAGAGACACAAGAACCGAGGAACGCCGAGAGAAGAAGCCAGCACCAACACCCAAGCCGCGCACAACGAGTCTATTCCAGAGCACCCCTCCCATTTCGCGTTCCATGTCGACTCGAGAGAAACGCCACGGGGCAACTAAATCCAGTTCTCGTCGTCATTCGGTTGAAATGACAAGTGGTCTGACATCGCCGCCACCCGAAGAAATACCCGTTATGTCCTCTAAAGCCGCGAAAGTCTTCGGTGTCGATAAGAGCCAAAAGAGTCACAGTCGCAAGACCTCAAATGCACGCTTTTTAGACGATGAGGACATTGACATGGCTGGACCAGCTGATGTCCCACCAAGCCCTGAGAGAACAGCTCGCAAGCGATCAAAGGTAAGGACGCACCTACATATAAAATTCAACGCCGCTAACTTGAATCAGACTAAGACCGAAGACGACGTTCTCATGGCCGATGGAGGGTTCCCTATCGATGCGACGCCCCTTAAGCGATCGAACTCGAGCGCCAAGAAAGGGCTTGCCGGCCTCTTTGGAGGACTCAAGTCCACTCCGCGTGCTGAAATGCGTCCCGAACCACCTCGTCGTCGTAGCACATATTATACCACAGATGATGAGATGAGGCCCGATAAGAGAGCTAAGCGATCCTCGCGGGATTACCGTGGTATCGATGTTGATGCCATGGACGAAGAAAGGGAAGCTCGTCGCGCGGCCCGCCGAGCTAGGAGGGCCGAAGAAAAGGCTGCTGAGGAGGCGCGTATTGCGAAAGAGGAAGAGAGACGCGAAAGACGTAGAAGGCACGAAGAGGAGGCTGAAGCTCGCAGACAGGCCGATCGTGAGGCTCGACGAGCTGAACGCAGAGCCGCCCGAGAACGAGAGGCGGAACGCCTTGCTGCCGAAGCCAAGGAAGCCGAAAGAGCTGAACGGCGTCGCATTCGAAGGCTTGAAAAGGAGGCTGCCGCTGCTGAAGAGGCTGAAGCTGAAGCTCGACGCGCTGCTCGTGCCGAACGACGGAGACAACGGTATCCTGAGGCTTCTGAGGACGAGGAAGAGCGTAGGCGGAGGAGGCACGAAGCTAGACGGGCCGAGGAAAGGGCCCATCGGAGACGTTCGATGCCGGTTGATGACTACGTCTACCCTCAGGAGAGAAGCTCGAAATACGTGGTCGATGATCGCAGACGAAGCAAGCCTGCCTGGCCGCATTCGGGTACGGATTCATGGGTGAAGGAGCATTCAGATGCTGGACCACCTCCTGAGGATGGTGGCCCTGTTCACGATCCACCTCCTCCAGAGGACGATGAGGAAGCTCGCCGTGCCGCCCGTCGTGCTGCTCGTCGTCGTGCGAAATATGGCGATGATGCTGAGATAGAAGATGATCGACGACGACGTCGCGCCCACCGCGAGGAACGAGAGCGTCGTGATGAACGAGACCGAAGAGACGAGAGGGATCGTGAACGTAATCGAAGAGATCGTCGTGTAGGGGGTTCGGACGGCAGTGGTAATGGCAGAGATGGGCCGCGCGAGTCTTTCTTCACAGACACGACGCCCCGAAGCAGCTGGTGGAGGAAGCTCACCGGCAACTGACTCCTTAGAGCGTTGGGTAGGAGGTGAGGCCCATTAAGTGGTCATGGAAGGAGTGATTTCTTGGATATTTCTTCTGCGCGTGTGCGATTGATTCCTCTCAACCAACGCCCTTGTTTTAAGTATATCCCCGCTTTGGATTGGTTTTGCATACCTTCATCTTCATCTTCATATACGCCCCCTTAACTCTCTGGGGATTGGATCTTTCAGCTTGGAGGGCATTATTATAGCCCTTGTTGTTGTACACAATTTATGGGGGATTTACGAGCTTTCAAGCTTTTGCATTGTATTGTACGGCAACGGCATGGCATGGCATGGACTTCTGTTTGGATAGTGGCATGTCTGTCACAAGTGACGTGGCAAGGCTGAGCGGGATGGGGGAGAAAGCAAAGCAAAGCAAAGACTGGGGATTGGGATGTTGGTATGCATCTACCCCAGATCAACACACCCCACACTCTCTCCGATTGGATGATTTAGATAATATCTACACCAACGTTGGAGAACTTGATGTTGATGATGTAGGAAGTTTTTTGTTGTTGTTGTTATTGTTATGAGCGATATGAGCGATACAAGTCGATATACCCCCCACCCCCAAATTCAAACCCTACGATCTATTGGGTAATTAAGTCTGCATAGCATAGCATAGCATAGCATAGCATCACTCGTTTAGGTATTTGGGAAATATGGAATATGGAATAAGGAATAGGGAATGAAAAAAGATTTCAATGATTCTGCGTTTTATTCGTTTGTGCCTCCGCTTGTTTGTGTGTATACCAAAATATGATAGGACGAATCCATGGATGTGAGATGCAGGTGTGGCTGGCCCCTTAAGCAGGCAGCCGCTAGTCAGCCCCTGGACTACGGCAGACCATAGTGTGGAGGGGGATAAGAAGATCGAATATCCGGAGATTTCCAAGGGGGTCTTGCTTATTCTGTGGCATTGAAGGTAAGACATCTGTTGCGAATAGTTCAAGTCTTCAAAAAGACAAGTAGATTAGGTGGTAGGTATCGTTCAATGACTCGACTGGACATCATCAGCTCTTAACTTCCGCTCTTGCATTCCTACTTGTGTGATAATTGGACGCTTTTAAGTTCATGTTCCTGCAATTTCAATCTACGTCGGAATCAATCTGCACTTGCTTGACTACGCACGAAGAACGCCAATAGAAGCCCATGATCTAAGCCCTGTGCGACGATTAACAGATAGCGTAGAATGTTATAAGTAAATCGTCCGGTGGTGGCTTATATAGTATATGTAGCATCTGAGCTATATAAACGGGCCAACGCGCAGCAGCAGCAGCAGCAAGCGGGATGAGGCTTCTTTTCCATGTGCAGAGGTGCGTGGGCGGTCTCGTCTCGGGTCCGAGGCTGGGGAACTCGGACCCGGTTTCATCCGCCGTTTTATATCATGTAGGGGATCGATAGTACGCATAAGTCAGTTAGCCACCGGCCGGTCGTCATAAGAGGATGATTTGGTGTCGTAGTAGAACTGCCCATACGATCGCTGTGGTAATAAATGTTAGATGAACTTCATAGGCTATCGGTGGCCCCAACGTGACTGCGTATCACTTCCCGCTATACGGACTTTCGGTCCGTGATTTGCTCTTTCACCCTTTCGTAATAGGTCAAGTGACTTTAGCTCGATGCAAGGGAGGCCATTGTCGAAGGCGAGTCAATTAGTGTGTAATACTTCACCTGCAAAGGGTCTCTCAGCTAGTTGGTGGGCTTCCATCCTATGGAAGCACCTAAATGAATTGGACAAATCTTGATTATGGGGTCGAGGCTGCGACAAACTGCTCTAAGGTGGATATAACCAGGATATTAGGATATGTTTCCAGGGCTAGACTCAAATGTACACCTACAATGTCGACTTGAGTAGGTTTGCTCCCCTTGTTAATATTAATCGCCTATAGTTTGTGTATGGAAGCGAAATATGTGCCCCTATTAATGTCAAGGGATAATCGGCTGATAATCGACAAGTGCAGGATCTCACCGACTAATCTGATACCGAGAGCGGCATTACGTTGGTCTATATTAGAGCCACGAGGCTAGAGCTCTAGTCATATACGTACGTATAAGAAGCAGACTCGTGTGTGTGTATGGGTGTGTGGGTGGGTGGGAGTTCATTGAAGATGGGAATACCAGCAGGGCGGAACCGGGTGGCTGACCCGCATATTCCGCTGGCTATCCGGGCTTCCAGTTCCATGGATTCATAAGCTGGGCTCTTCAGGTAGATGCATACACCGGCGTTCATAGGAGATAATGCAAGAGAAGAATAACCTTAAGCAGGGTTTGTGCGGAATGCCGATGACGACGACAGGGAGTCGGGTCAACTTCCGTGTGGCAGAGACACCGCCTCTCTGGCACCCCCAAACTTTCGGGGGCTAAAAGAATTGAGGCGTAGATGGGATAGTGGAGAAGGTACTGGACCGTATTCTTCTCACATGCTTTGAGTATTTCTCCGGAACAGATGTCTTCGTGCGTATTAAACTGTAGGGAGTTGGGTCGCAATCCCGTAATTTGAGGGGCCGCTGTGATTGCTGAAAATTGAAACGTCTTTGGGTACACAACAGGCTTCCTAAAGTGTCCCGTTACAGTACTATTCCCGCCGGCCGTCGTGCAAGATGAGGAGAGCGAGGAAGAGGAGGCTTGAAGCAAACCAGACAAAAGTTTCCTATTACCTATTGGGGTTAAGTCTCGAGTGCTGGTTCCAAGCTGTTGGGTCGCGGGTGGATTCTGGTGGAACCTTTCCGGCCCACGCTAAACCCTGTCCATTCCTGCTAACATCTGGGGGATGGATGGATCGGTATGTGGCTTATGATAGGTCCGAGGTTGATGCTGTTGACATTCCCTGCTGAAGAAGATATCTCCTCACCATCCGCAGGTAGTGGTTGCTTGATGGGAAGCTTGATATGTATAAGTACACACGTAATGGTGGGTCGGACTTGTCCTCTGAAGGATGAATATCGAGTGTCACAATACTCAACCGATCGTGTTACTCTCCTGACCGATATCGTTGGTGAATCGCTTGCTTGCTTAACAAGCACCTCGTAACCTTGGCGATATCCATCTGTCCTTGTGGATCGGGTGCGAGTGAGTGAGTCGATTCTTTATACAAATGTACGTGGCAGCGACTCTTCCGTCAATTCTGTCCCAAGACGTCCTCCAGCCAATGCGACTACCACTTACCGGTACTCTGGGTTTCGGCGGCGCACCTAACCCCTCCCTTGGGACGTAGTCACTAACGACTACGCGTTGTTTCGTTTTCGGTACGTCATACCGATAGCTATCCGGGACAAGACATCGGTAGTCATGGGAGATCGCCGCCAGGTCTTTGTAGGTCTTGAGGAGACTAAATATGAATATGGGCTGACAGGAGCTCCAGCATCTTTTCGTCCGACTTCCCATCGAACTTCGATTCAGGATATGGGTTCATAATCTCCCTGGGCCACGTATTGTAGAAATTAAATGCAACGTCACCCCGCCTTCGACGTCCCAACTGCAGCAGAGCGACAAAAAGTCCATATGTTGTATCTCGACGCTGCCTATTCCGGCCAATCTGCACGCATGCAGAGAGTCTCGGCTTGAGGCCTTGAGACGATACAGGCTGTTATTCGGGTTTCACTCAACAACTGGTCGAATATTCCTTGACCCTCTGAGAGATACTCTGTATTTCGGCCCGAGACAGGGAGTCGCAGCTGCAGAAACATTGTTCAATACGTTCGTGTCTCTAGCCCAACCAGAAGATTTGGCCCTTGTTCGTCACATCGCCATTAATGAAGTACTCATAAACTATGGCGGCCAGAATGGTTGGACGACCAGTACCGCTCGATTGACAGCCGAGCAATACCTATGCCAAGCACATCAACATTTCGTCAATATAGAGCAGCTTACCTTTGTCTGCGACGACATGAATCCCGTCTACAGTCCCGATGCGGTATTCGTCGAGCCGAGAATACCTAATCGGATCCTTGAACGACAAATTAGGGATGCCATTGAAGTCGTCAAAGCTCAGCAGCCTCAAATCGGGTCGCTAGCATGGAGCGTCCAAGTTATCGCCGCCGAACCTAACTGTCCCATATACGATCAGAGAGTTCTGGGCTATAAAGGAAAGCGACGGTCCTTCTCTAGAGAGCACAACCTGCCGAAATTCCAAAGGGCCATGACTAAGCGGCGCTCTGCCGTCTGTGCCTAACCATGCCATTAACTGAGGCTGGATCCTCGACAGTATCATTTCAGATACAAGTTGTCATTTAGTTGCTGGTGGTTTCGATTGTTCGCCGTCCGAGGAATCTCATGAAGAGTACCGAATAAATGCATAATGACAAGACTCATGAAATACACTATGAGTTTTTACTGTTAATGTATTGGATGCAAATGGTCTGTTAGTTCCGATGAAAATGGCGATATATGCTCATCCCGAGCATATAGGGAGTCTACATAATGTAAGCAACAACGTTAGTTATCGCATAATGGCCTACCTCGCCAAAGTGCTAAGAATATATCCTTCCAACCTGCTGGCAATTCCCATGGAGTGAGAAATACTTGTTGAAAGATTGCTGAGGATCTTGCTGAGACGCCAAAGACTAAGCAAGCTTCATATAGAATGCCAATGATGTTAATCTGAGCTGGGGAAAATTGACCGGAATGACAATTTCAAGAGGACAACAGTTAAGATTTCGAACTGAAGGAGCCATCAATATGTGAGGATGTCTTGTTGAAGATGTGGTTCGCATTCAAATCTTGGGGGAAGCTTCGCGTGCATTAGAGAAGGTACCAAAGTACCCGTGGACCTATCCGCCCCACAAGCGAACGGCGGAAAATCATCGGACCCCTAGCGATGTTACATGACCAATCAGGAATAGCTATGCCGAGACTAGCCTTGAATTTTATTACTAGAGCTTTGATCAGTGAAAGACCCCACCAAAATTCTGCGAACAAGCGCTGTTTCGCCTGCGAATGTTGAACATATAGACGATTTAAAGTCACATCCCGATTTCCTTCCTCACGAATTAGCAACAGTTAATAATATCTACCGACGAAAATGCCTGGGCGAACAAAAGATCACGATGATGATGCGCCTGAGGAGGTAGACGCCTCCATGGACGACGCTCCTACCTCGGCGCAGCAGCCTGTGGAAGAAGAGGAGAACGGCGATGCTATGGAGGAGGATCAGTCCGACCAAGCTGGCGATCCTTTTGAGGAGGAGGAAACGCAACGAGTTAGGATTGTGCGTGCGAAAATCCAGTAGATCATCTCCGAGAAACAAACTACTAACAAGGCGTTGTATACAGCTTCCTGGATCGTCCGAGACGGCAGCTTCATTCGAATTCCTAAAGGAAGGTCATACCCTTGGGAATGCTCTGCGATACATCATCATGAAGAAGTATGTTCATATGGTTTCAACCGTTCGAGGAATAAGATCGCTAAATACCATCTAGCCCTGATGTCGAGTTCTGCGCGTATGCCATTCCTCATCCCTCCGAAGACAAGATGAACTTGAGAATTCAAACATATGGTACGGAGATAACCCATAATCTTAAGCCTTGTTTTCCCAGTGCTAACTTCCTTGAAGACACCACGACCGCTGCCGCAGCGTTGGCCAAGGGTCTGCAAGACTTGGAGGACCTCTGTGACGTCGTTGCCGATGAGTTCTGGACGAAGCGAGAAGAATTCGAAGCAACCCCAGAACAGACTCGAAAGAGGCAAGAAGAGGCGGAGAGGAGAAGGCAGGCGGCGTGAACACTTGAGGAATATCTCGGCACACGGATGACATGGCATTTGCGGCGTTCGGAGTAGGACAGACGAATTTCTCAAGTGGTAGAATTTGCTTGCTTTGCTTCTGGTCTTTCTATATACATTACGGTGGGAAAATACCCACATCTAGTTGCGACCCTGAGGCGTTGTTAGCTGGAGCTGGAGCTTTCCACATAGAGCAATCAATAGAGAAACTTGCCTCTAGGAAACCCTTCATGAAGTTGTCCGGCAATCTGTCGCCCCCGCGGAAGTTCTCTTCCTTGAAATAGGACATGACGTGTGTAGTCTGCTTCCAGAAGTTCATGGTTTCCTACAGTGTGATCCATCAGCATTCCCTCTAAACAAACATATTGCCCGTTTATATTAATCGGAGTGTATGTTCCCTATAAGTAGTCGTAGATGGAGCTGACAAGAGACTGACCTGGTACTCTGCGTTATTCTGCATAAGGAGCACATCTACCACCGGCAGCTTGTTCACGAATCTGTGTCGTTCGAACTCCTGGCGCATTCGTGTGCGGATGACGGAGACGGGGAATGGGACTGAGTACATCGTTTGGATCTCGGGTGCCTGAATAACACTCAGTATTGATCAATCCCGTCTTGTATCTAATCCGCCACGCTTTTCGGCTCAATTTCGAGTGGTATATAGCATTTGCACCGGGGGAAATCATACTGCTCGTATCCATTCTCGATATGCCGCAAGGACTCGTCGCTTTGCATCGTTCCAATTGGCCGCTATAAGCCGTGTTAGCTAGAAATAAATACCCCTGGGAGTAGATACTGACATGTCCGCGTCGTGCGCGCGAATTGTGTAGGTGTCACCGCCATGATGGGTGAGTTATGTTGCTTGACGTAACGATAGAGATTCCTACTTCTGAGCTCGACGTCTCAGACGAGAGTGGGAACCCATCGAAGTTAGGGGACAGCACTAGCCACATCAGCCACACCAAAGCACCGTAGCCACCGGCCCTAAATCCTCACATTACTGCTATGTAACTGCGTGGCGTCAGTTCCTTATCGTTCGCCTTACCAACGTCAAGGCTTTGTTTCGTTCTTGATAATTCAATTCAATTCTCAGCCTCGCCCCACCATCCTATCTACGAAAGTAAATACTTCCCTAGGGGTCTGGTATTAACAACAAGCTCACGATCTCAACTCAAGTCTCTCCTTTCCTTGTAACCGAAGCTATTCCTATAATATGCCCGCGATCAGGTCGACCGGCTCGAGGTCGAAGAAGCCGCCAGCAGGCTTCGACGACATCCGCGATGACCTCGAGATCTTCAACATCAAGATGAAGGACGCGCAGAACACGCCTACGAACAACATCCCGAAACACCAAGCTCAGTGGCCCATATTCCAGATTGCGCATCAACGCAGCCGCTACGTGTACGAGCTGTACTATGAGAAGGAGGCCATTAGCAAGCAGCTGTACGACTGGCTGCTCAAGAACGGATATGCGGATCCGATGCTAATCGCCAAGTGGAAGAAGCAGGGCTATGAGAAGGTACGTTCATGAGCGAGGAATTGTGTAAAAAGAGGAGACATTGTACTAACTTATTACGCTATAGTTATGCTGTCTTCGCTGCATCCAGACAAAGGAGACGAACTTCCAATCGACATGTATCTGCCGAGTACCCAAAGCGCAATTAAAGGATGAGCAAGACGTGCAGTGTGTCAGCTGCGGATGTAGAGGATGCGCTTCAAGCGATTAAGTCGTGGTTTACGTTACTGCACTGGTTGGGCTTCCTGGCATTACGGCGTTAGGGTCTCTGCATGTGTTGGGTTCATTCTACCGGCTTCCGGCATTATCGTTATGCTTATTCGGAGTACGGGCCGTGCGTTTTCATACATTGCGCTACACGATATTACGATGACTACCTAGAGAGTAGACTAAAAGTTAATTCAGAAACGCTCTAATGATCCAATGCTTTTTCGTATGCAAATGCTACTGCTGACATCATCAATCTTATAATCATAAAATCGTTCTCTCGTATTTTCATCCAACCTCGTCTATCGCATCATTGCCTTGCAAACCCCGTTTTTCCTTTCCGGTGGCCAAAGCGGACACTCATAGGGACGAACTGCAACGCCGACATAGCACCGGCCAAATCTTCCATTTCGGTATCTCGAGCTTCAACCGGAGAAGAGACTTTCTTTGACGTTTCTGTTTTTGATTCTTCTATCCCTGACTTCGAAGGTTCCGTCTGCCGGATACTCTGCCTTCTTCCCGTCGATTTGGGTCCGCTGCCGTTGCTAGTCATAGAGGACTTTCGCCGACGATGCCCACCTTCAAGGAGCAATGATTGCCTCCCATCGACACCTTCCTTAGTGACTGCGAAGAAATAATTCTTTGGGTACATGTGTTTATCAATGAGATGACTGCGTCTCTTCTGGGGGGTCCTACATTTCCGATCACAGCCTTCGACAAAACACGAATACTATCAAGTATATGATTAGTAACATAAATTAGTGAGGTTTCACCATAAGAGACTTCTTACTGTATGCTCGCCCCTTTCTCTTTTTACAGCGGCAAAGACATCATGACATTCTTCAATATGAACATTTAGCAGGTGCTCAGACGGGAAGTTCTTGTCGCATTCTACACATCGATTCATATGTGTTCTGTTGTGGTGTGCTTCGTATTCAGCGTACGTCTTGAACGACAGCACGTCCCGATGTGGAGGCAAAGAACATCTCATCGTAAATGATTCGTTATCGTCGTCGTCGTCGACGGCGCACTCGTCCAACTCTGTGATTTTCGTGGGCGGGGGCCCTTCTATTTCTTGAGGGCTTGCGCCACCCGACGTCTTCTCCGAGCTAACCTCAGGTTCCGGTGACGAGGACGCTTCGTCTTCTTCAGGCTCGCGTGAGCGCTTCATGCTTGCGATATGACTCAATGAGAAGGCTTGGGGTGGATTTACATTAACAGAGCTATCGCCAGCGGCTCCCGGGTAGTGAGGTGATATGCTTCGCTTTCGGGATCGTTGACGTCGTCCGTGCAAGGACTTATCGAGGCTATTTGGTGGGGTCTTTATCGCGATGTATCGTACATGTATGTGAGTGTGAGGGGAACACAATAGCCAAAATACGTCTTCGTCACTTGTGAGCCTCTATAGAAACATTGAAATAAAATAGTTAAATGTGGCAAACAGTACTTGAAACGAGAGGGACTATAAAACAATTAATGCCACTATTTTAAGATGTATGTACTATATTATAATGTTTGGCGACGCATGTGGACATCGGAGACTTAAAGTTAATGACGGAGGCGGTCAGTGAGTGAGCTGTGACTTGTCGATAAAAAGCCAAGAAGGGAAACTGAACCTTAAAATGTCCACTAGCACTGGAATGTAGCCAGTAAAGTGACAAGTGATCTGACTGATCTGCCGCATGGACCCAGGACAGGGTTTACGGCGTGTCAACCCAAATTCAGTTTGTTGAAAACGTAAAGGTACCAAGAAGGACCCCTAACTAATCCGGGGTTAGTGGTGAGGGGTCCATGTCTCTTCTACCTGCATGTGGCATGTACTGTACGTTGGGTACGTGCATAGAGGGTGAGTACATGTAGCTTCTGGCTGCCTCAGTGACGTGTAGGTACCTCCATAAAATGTAGACTATAGCCTTCAGTTGCCTTGGGCAGGCTCGCAGATTTTAGCAGCCCTGGAGATGCGCTGATTAGCGTGCGCCGGAAGGGACCCTGCCATTTTTAAGATCGGCAACCTCGTGTGAATTCACCCAGTCGCCTCACCTTCCAACGCAATCCACCATTCAATCACTCTCAAACACCACTAATCTTTTACCTTCGCGCACTTCTCTTCTAAACAACGCCTTTACTTACGGGATAATCTCATTGCTAATCGCAGACGCATAACTTATTTCCACTGCAGTCTGCGCCCGCTCCACTTGCTTTCGCACCGCCAACTATATCCGAGATCTCTACGAGGTCCATCCCTTCTCTCCACAAGCAATCGCCAATGTTCCCGATATCTTCCCCAGAGACAACCATCCCGACCCAATTCTCTTCGGCGCGCCTCGACACGAATCCTCTCCCGTCGCACCTGCCGAACTATGGATATCATCCGCATCGTCGCTCTCGGTTCGAGTTTGTGTGATCCAGTTTCCTGGCTGTGAGCTGTCGCAACAGTCTACCAGTCAACATCACCCTTTGCGCCCTCGGGCGCTATTGATAATTCTACGAATCACGCCGAGCCCCATCCTCATATAGTCGCTGCTTCGATCTTACACCACCTTCAAGTACAATGGAGGGTATAAAGGACAAAGCTAGAGCGAGCTGGGCGTAAGTCTATAGTCAGATGCGCTACATCTGGGGGCATCGTGAATCCGGGCTGATATGTCAGCTAACGTCGATTATAGGGATGCCCAGAACATCCGCTCTAATATAATGGGGAAAGTATCAGGTCGCGACACGACGAAAATAACCTCTCGTTTCGAAGAGGTTGAGCTGACTTTCGCCGAGTATGACTTTCCCTCTTTCACTTCAGCTGTTTATCTCCCCTAACAATAGAACTGTCCTAGGTTTCGGTTAGCTTGCATGAATGTCATTAACTATGACTTGGAATATGCAGTTAGTAAGAAGGTTGAGTTTCATCTGTGGCAAGCTCATACCTATCTCAATAGCGAGTACCGAAAAGTTATGAGTCGCCTCCTGCAACAGAATCAAGTCGTCGTCAGACGCAAGCTAGAGAAACAATACCGGGCGTTCCTGAAAACGTCTCAGTCTTTCTATGTTGTCTACATACAACGATTGTCTGGGCGCTTCTTTATTCCGGAGTTGCACCAGGTCGCTCACGGTACGGACATCGAGCCGGCAGAGACTCCCGATCCTGATTCGACACCTCCGTCTAATGTGCGGACGATAATCCTCAAGTCATGCCGGGATACCTTGATTCATCTCGGCGACTTAGTTAGATATCGATGTCAAATTTCGGAGAAGCTTTTGAATTCGAATTTCGTTAAAGCCTTAGAATATTATGGCTTGGCAGATACTATTGACCCTGACGATGGATCTGCTCATCATCAAATGGCCGTGCTCTATCAACTCCAAGACAGACATCTCGACATTGTTTATCACTTCCACCGCTCCATCTCCATCGCGAAACCGCACGAATTTGGTATTACCAATCTCGAGCGAAAATTCAAGGCTCTTGAGAAGGCGTCCGCCGCAAAGAAAGGGTCTATTAGCGACAAGACCGAAACTATGATTACTTGGTTCCTCCGACTCCACGCATACTTCTTTCAGGGAGAACCTTTCTCTCAACAGTCCGAACTGGAAGAGGAAGTGCTGCATCGCATAGAGATGTCGATGAGGTCCGATACCGACGAAGCCATTTTGCGCAAGATGATATTCATTAATATTGCCTCCTATGACGTTGCTCTAGAGAAGGTAAAAAGTGAGTCCCAACTTTATACAATTCTACCTCTGGATATGCATGTACTGACTACAGTTCAAAGCCACTTGGACCTACCAGGGATCCCAATCGGCCCAATTCTTACTACGATTCAACATTCGTACCGTCTTAATTCTGCTTCGAGTCCTAAAAGCCGGGCTCCTAGACGAGTCCGCTACATCTCCCGCCCCCAACGAAGAGGGCGAGGACGAAAAGGATGCTGAGAGCCCAGTCTGCTTCAGCCAGCTTCTGATGAAGCTTTTCCCTCTCTTCCGCATCTACATCTCTTGGATCTACGTTTCTAGGGCCGATGCTAACAATTACCGAGAATTCCTCGAGCCGTACATAAGCGACGTATACAGACTCCTTGCTGATACATTGACTTTATGTAATGCAACCATTGACCAAGCTGTCACTACGATGCCCTCGAAGTATCTTCTACTGGAGGACACAGAAGCGCTCGGGCTCAGACCTCTCGGTGATCGGAATTTACCGCTATTCGTACACGTGGAAGACTTACCCGACCTAGATCCTCCAAAGAAACACAAGGTCCGTAAGCCTCGCCAAAGAGTCTTTGGTCGCAAGTACCAGCCTTGGACAGAAACAATTTGGCGGATGAGAGACATTGTCTATTGCGGAGTCCTTCTAGCAGGGAGCTCGAGTTATCCATTGACAATGGTCGTCAACCACCTCGAGGGACGGGACATTGAATGTTGGAATGTCGATGTTGAGCCCTCCCAACGAGTCTCCATAGATGAGGCAAGCATGTCTCGTATGCTGAACAAGCTTAGGCTTGGCGACATGAAAACAAAAACGGAGGATTCAGCACCGATTTTGACAAAGAGTAATGCCGCAGACGTTCATGGTGATGAGGGTGAAACGGACCCAATCCCACAGCGTGATCTTGACAAGGGGAAATCAGTCGAGGAGCGAGAACCTAGTTCGCTTCTCGACACAGATCTGAGTGGTGATAGTGAAATGGTCAACATGGTGAACAAACTCTTGGATCCAACTGATGACAGCAGACCCCAATCAAGTCAGACGCAAGGCGAAACGAGTTACGGCATGAACACGACTACAGCTAACGAAGTCTTTGGTCAATTGGCTACCAATTCAACGCAGCCTTCTCCGGTGTCCAAAGCTATCCCTAGCCTCCCGTGGGGCTACTTCTATGAGCCGACTCCGCAACGTTCCGGTAGTCAAACTAACAATCAGTTGACTTCCGATGGCGATTACGTGCCTAGGAGTGCCAATAGACAGTTGAACCGCTTTGACTCGTCTCCTTATATGGGAGCTCTCGGTGTGTCAGCTCAAGCTCATCGCAATGCAAGAGAAGCCATTGCGCATGATCCAGCCGGACTTTCTCGGGGATCCTCGGCATTTGGCAATCACCAGAGCAAAAGCTCCCGCGACTCGCTGGAAATGTCGCGAAATGCAGTCCTCGACAGCTTGACCTCCGCTCTCTATGCTCAGCATGGATTAGCCCCCAACAACGCACAATCCTCGGACAGCTATACAGGCCGTATGAGTGCTAGTCCCTTTCTCGGGCACTCAAGACCAACTCCGGGGGTGCCAAGTGCGCCATTCTCTGCAGAGACCAGCTCACCATACTTAGGCACTCTCGGAAACCATCTTAACCCGAGCTATATGGAACGTTCGGCTAGTCAGCGTAGTGCTGCCTCCAATCTACAGAGTCCTCCCGGATCAGCAGGTTTCGGGCAGGCAATTGGCCAGCATGGCGGATATCAGGATCCTCGTGGCCGCTCCCAAAATGTCTCAAGCCCCGTTGGCAATGAAGCTGGTTTTCCACCTCCAAGAAAACAGGGTTTGACGAACAACCGCGTAGCACCAGGCCCCCCTCAGCAGTATTCTCCTTGGCCACAGGAGCTCGTGAGAAGCGGCTCATCTTTTGCCTTCTCTCACCCCAGCAGCCTCATCGGCGGCACTCCTGCACCCCCTCCCGCCGCCGATCCTAATATGGCCTTCTCTAATGGCAATTACTATAATGCCAGTATCCCGTTCGGCCGACTTAACAACCAAGATCCGACACCCTATCGGAATCAAATCAAAAACTATCTAGGCGAGGAGGATAACTCGCACGACTACGATAAGAACGCCTTGTACTCCGCATTGCTGGATGACAACGAAGTGACGCATCGCCGAAAATGACAAGTGCACACTGGACAGTCATAGTCTAGAACTTCGATGTGTCAAACAATATGACCTGGCATGGTTTGACCAGCGTTGGTTGGACAGAAGCCGAGACCGATCTATACTGAACATGTCTCTTTCTTTCCATTCTTTAATCCATCGGTTTAATTGCATTGCGCTTGCACAGTGTGCAAGCAGCCTACGCTGCCAATCTCTCATCAATGTCACCTATCGTCAAAGAGTCTACAGTCGGTTTTAGGACCGACGAAGTTGACATGAGCAATCATTCAGACAAGATATGGTTCTCGAAGAACCAGTATAAAAAAGGCGATCGATCAGATAATGGGGATGGCCAAGAACGGATCACAGACGAAGGATAGAGAACTTGAAAACACCGAGCCGTCAATAATACTTCCGGGTATAGTGAGAAGCGCAGGCGTCACCAGACCGACCGTATGAGAAAAGCGGCGTAGGAAGCTAAGTGTTCATCCAGCTTAGCATAGGGATTATGCCTAGTCGTCCTTAGTTAGGGCCTAGTAGAGGTTGAGGAACCTCCAGCGACTGTGCCTCTCGGGCTGCATTGGCGGCCCGAAGCACTACACCTTATGTGTCAACCACAGCGTCCTTTATCTACAACCGGAAGATTTCTGGAAGTGCTTGCTAGGAACGAGAGCTAGAGATTTGAGTGCCAACATCTCAATATTTCGTCCATGATGATGCGTACATTTGAACCAACACTCCTGGACTTCTTCTTTTTCCCCGTCCTATTTTCCGGGCATTGCTTGCTTGCCCAAGAGTCCTCGGAGTCGCCCAAGTTGCCTTGAATTCTCTCATGTTATTATCTCATAATCTAGCTCTCTTTGCCATAGGATATCACCGGTCCTAAGCGTAGGACGTCCTTCAGTGGAATGAGGATTGGTTCGGGATTCAAAGCTCCGAATACCTACCCATGGATATTGCATTCTGCAGAATCCGAACAGCGTAGCTAGTAATATGAATGTCGATAACGTCTTCCGAATACGCCTAAGGGAAATCGTTTTGACTTGTCGCCGTCACGAAACCCCCTACGAGTTTCGTTCTAGCCTTGAGATGATCTAGCAGCTTGCGATATGCCTCCGCCGCGAATGATTAATTGGTTCTTTAACCCCTTGCCCGAGATATCTCTGAGGAATCTCTCGTCTCGTTACCTCCTGGCCTAGATAATGATAACTCGGTTTCTGTCACTATACTGAGCAGAAGCATGCTAGGACTAGGCACCGAAGACTTTCATGACAGGACTTCAATTATTTTCCCAGGCTATTAATGTTCAATTTGCCCAGATTGCTTGGTTGAGATTCCGGCGGTTCGTGTTCCCCTGTTTGCTCTATAGTAATAATGTAATATTTACATCTAAAGTACATTCTTGGTACTTGATCTTCATGAGCCTACCCAAGTGACGCCTATATTCGATTTAAGATGCACCGTAGCCCTCGTTTTGGGCACTTTCGACCCGGTTTTCTACCTGTAGAACTGTGTACTGCAAACTGGCAAGTGACTTAATCTTCCATTTACAACTCCAACCCATCAACCAACCCCCTTTTACAGAATTTGCAATGGTATATTCGTTCCTTAAAAGCGACCAACATCATGGTACTTAGCACTCCTGGGAATTGCGAGTACAAAGAAAAGCACTAATTCTAGAACACCTAAGGCGCCTCCCTTTGAATACTATCTCCATGCAATCGTGAGGCAATCGCTCAGCCGTTAAATATTTATACAAACCCTGGCCAGAATAATCTTAAGCCCAATCTTCCATTATATCGCCAAGTATATGGACTAAAGAGTATCTAGCTGAACCAAGCTATTCACTTCTCTTCCTTCGCCCTCGAAATAAAGGAAATTTAGGACTCGATAGTCGAGACATCTACAGTCTTTCCGCTAGAAGATCTACAAAATACGGCACAGTCGCATCTCACTCATTGCCGTTCAACCCAGCCCGGTTTCGGCTACCATGGCAGACCAGAGAGTCACCCGTTCATTCAGCAGCGTCAATTCTCCTTCTACCTGTCTGTCTAAATCCAGGCCCATCGTAATTCTTCGTACCTAACGTTCCTCAACGCGACCACAATCCCCGGGTTTCAGATCGTCAAACACATGTTGAAAGAAAAATTCCACCTAGTTGTTGAAACCCAGCAAAGAATAAAGGTGGTATGCAAAGCTGTCTCGTCTCCCATTTTTGATTCAGTTCGCCATTTGCAAATGTTAAGATATGCCCCCCCCAACCGCCTGCCGGTTTCCCTTCCCGTAGGTATCCATTTATAAACGCCGAAAAACCTTTGCGCAAGTTGAGTAACGACAAAGCTTGTTGTTGGTGGTATTGTGGCGGTGAGCCAAAAGGAAATACCAATTATACTCTAGAGGTCACCGTCGTTGGACGGAAAGTCTATCTCTAGTCTACGAGGAGGGTTGGTAGGTCTGCTTGGGGAAGGGGTACCTGTTTAATGTAGAAGAGCTTCTGTTAGAACGGTACGAAGAATATAAAATAGACTATGGATATATGGCATTGTTTGGAATTCGAAGAAATACGTGATAAGGGGAGGTAGATGGTTCAGGAATTTGTCCAGTGGTTATATGGAATGGTATGATATGGCATAGATATGGTGAATTAAGAGCCGGAAAAGTAGGGAATAACTTACGAAGGACCCAATTCCTGGATGCTCAATCGCGCGAGCCACTGGCCCATATCGACGGCCTCCTCAAGGGACTTGCCCTGGACGAGACCAGCGACGAAGCCACCAGCGAAAGCATCACCAGCACCATTTGTGTCGTTGATCTTGGAGGCATCAATGGCGTGGACGGGGTACTGCTTGACCTCGTCCTGGCCTTGGATAGCCACAACAGTAGGGAGAGTGCCCTGAGTGATAACGGCAACTCTCGGCTTCTTGGTGTTGGCCTTGGGGAGGTTGGCAAGGGCCTTAGCGATGGCGGGGACGTCGGTCTCGGCCACGGGCAGCGAGTGGGACTTGGCGTAGGCGGCGGCCTCGGACTCGTTGCAGATGACGTAGTCCCAGTACTTGGAGGAGGCGTCGAGGGGGTCCTTGAAGAACTCGGCGATGAAGGGCGCG
Source organism: Hypoxylon sp. FL1857 (assembly GCA_022578955.1). NCBI lineage: Eukaryota > Fungi > Ascomycota > Sordariomycetes > Xylariales > Hypoxylaceae > Hypoxylon > Hypoxylon sp. FL1857. Next base: position 299,294 of record MU400409.1, read on the forward strand.
CTGACGTTGACGATGAAGGTCTTGTCGTTGGCGGCGGCTTCCTCGCCCAGGGCCTGGATGGCGGGGGGGCAGACTGGTTTGCTTGTTAGTAATGGATGTCTCTCTGGCAACCAATTAAGACATAAAGGGTGAATATTTACCAGTGAAGTGGTAGCCACCGACGTAGTAGAACTGGGCGTTCTTAACAAGCTCCCAGATCTTGGGGCTCTTGAGATGGTCGAGGTCGTAGTGGTTGGCAGCACCGAGATCGGTGCACAAGCTCCGGTTGTGGCCGGTGATGACCACACCGCACTTGCCCGTGGGCTCCTTGGGGTCGACACGGTACTCAACCCTCAGGCCCACCTGCTTGACGGCATCCCGCAGGATGTCGGCGTACTTATCATTACCGACACCACCGAGGTAGACGACGCTGTTGGGCGGGAGTATGTATTGGGCACCACGGGCAGTGTTCTGAGCGGCACCTCCAGCAATCAGCTTAGCATCGTAGTTGTTGAGCAGCTCTTCGTAGAGCGGCAGGTGCTCGGGCGACGCTAGGATGGCATCGTTGGCCTTGAGGTTGTACTTCTTGAGCAGGTCCTCGTTGCCTACTGCTTGGATGTCTGTTTTTAGGTGTGTAAGCGGCAGTTCGATATAAGCGATGTATACCTATAAAAGCATGGTGCTTGAGAGCTATTTATATAGTTGAAGCCTCTTTCTATAGACTGGAGTTATAGTTTTTGCTAAAACTTTTATTTTTCTCACTACCGTTGCTCCGGCTTACACCACTTGGTGAGCTTGTTACTGAGGCGGGGCTTTTTGGCTTTCTCTCTCTCTCTCCCGCTCAATTGAAACCGACTCGTGAGAAATTAAGGACCAACATACCAAGCAGAGGGTTCTCCAAGCACAAAAGTGCGTATTCCTTGTTGGCGGCCATGGTGGATAGGAAGCGTCGTCGTCTGGCGGCAGCAGCTGAAGGTATAGAGTGCGGCGGTGTTAGGAGAGGACCCTGATTTTGGCGGGGTGAGATTTTATAAGAGAGCGGGACAGCAGCGCAGAGCCCATAGGCGGTAGAAGGAGCGACGTTGGTGGGGTTATAGTAGGACCGTAACGCTTTTGAGATTGTCCGAGAAGCCAACCCGGAGGGAAGGGGAAAGGATGTGGGGAACGGCATGTCGGTATTACCTAGTACGTCTTATTTTATCGCTTCTCACGTCTTATTTTATTTCTAGTATCCAGTACTCTTTCCGTCAATTCTTTGGATAGGATAGGAAATCACGGTGGAATAATACATGTGTGAAGCTGATGTCTCTCCCATTTTAAGTACGATGGTTCTTATTAAGGTCCGTACCTTGTAGGCTCTAGAAGTATCAAGCGGAGCCGGGCTATCGTATGATATCATGCCCTATCTAGTGGACGTAGGCTGGCTCCGTCACGCGAGACATAACCGTAATTTCAACTTTCGGAACTGGACGTCCCACTTATTCCTTTTCTTGCAGACATGCCGAACATCAAATGCATTTCCCTCCGAATACCTAGTTGGACTAACTATCGTCCATCCTCTCTACTGCTCTCTTCCTTTCAACTTCACGAGAACACAGTTGAATAAAAAAGTATATGCAGAAAGAATCTGATGCCGGGTACTTCCATTGAGCCTATCTCATAATCGTGACTCGCCAGTACCTAGAGAGATGCAAAGTGCAATCAAGTAAAACTCCAACCGCCTTGATGAACCATGACCATGGAGAACCCATTTTACTCCTTCGTCTTCTGGGTACCACGTAGCAGACCCGTCCGTCTCGCCGCAATAAGACCCGCCTTTTGACCTTGTGCTGCGTATCGAGAGATTGTGGAAGCTTTACCAATGTGTTGATGGTTACCCTAAATTTCCATGTCAGCATTCGCAAAATTATTCCGCATGATCCAATTCTACTTACACCACCGTGAGGATGGTCGACAGGGTTCATGGCAACACCACGAGTCTTGGGCCAGCTGTTGCGCTTGACGGCGAACTTATGCTTGGCACGCGAGGCCTTGAGGAGGGGCTTGTCGGTTCGGCCACCACCAGCAACAATACCGATCATTCCTCGCGAGTTGCTGCTGATAACCTTCTTGGCGCCTGAGGGGAGCTTGATTCGGGTCTTGCCCTCATCGGGGTTGTGGCCGACAACGGTGATGTAGTTGCCGGAAGTGCGGCCGAGAGTACCTCGGTCACCAACCTTCTCCTCCACGTTCGAGATGACGGTACCTTCGGGCATCGAGGAGAGGGGTAGGACATTGCCGACGGTGAGAGCGGCGTTCTTGCCGGCGTAGATGAATTGACCGGTGTACATACCCTCGTTGGCGATGAAGGTCTCGGTGATCTGCTTGAACTTGTAGGGGGAGCGGAAGACGACGCGGGCAAGGGGAGCACCACGACCCGGGTCGTGGATGATCTCCTTGATTACACCTCGGACGTAACCATGGCGCTCAGCGTAGTCGAGCGAGCGGAACTTGGCGGGGGCCTTTCGCAGGCGGGTGTTGGCGGCTAGAGAAAATCAAATGTGAGTCGGGATAATTCGTAGCAGGTACACAAAATCGTCGTGGTAATCGATGCGAATATATATGGAATCGTCGGTTGCGAATACTTACTGAAGATACCACCGTTACCCTTTCTCTGGTTACGAATCTAGATTGCAATTTATCAGCGACGGCGATTTAAATGGGTAGAGAATCAATTCGAACATACCACGCGACCCATTGTGCCGGTCTACTTTGCGTAATTCGTGATGTTGAGAGAGAAATAGAGGATTGGATTGTTTGGTGGATTGAAGAATTTTGGAAGATGCGGCCGAAATTAGAGAGCCGACAATTTTCCCTCGAAGTAGAAAGTTTGTGTGGGTTGCGCCTCACCGTTTGACCCTAATCGCTTGGAGTACGTATCTCTGTGTGTGGCTTGGTTGCTTGCCCTTGCTATTTTGGTCCTAACGCAATTGGGGCCTGGTACGTACCGAAATAGCAGATCCCACTGTGGCCTGTGCATCCTACAAGCTCTACTGGCCCCATAAATATGTACATAATGTACTTTTATACGGTACGTCGAATCGAAATTGGCAGGAAGAAACGCGCCGACCCCTGCATCACGTTCGCGCTTTTATTAACGATAGGCCTTGCAAGTTCATCCCGTCGCCAACTCTTAATCGACGACCTGAAGCTCAGCCTTTCGCACTTTTTATCGCCTCTTTTAATATCCTAGCTTCTCATTTGAGATACTTATCACTGCATTACTCAGTAGTACTTCGATTCGTATTCTGACTGGATGGTCACCTTCGCGAATTGATTAGAATTCTCCGTCTGTCTCCCCGTTTGCCAATACTTCTTCCTTTCGACGTCATTCGTCACAAGGCTCAACTTACCACCAACGACAATGGCGAAGGAACACGCAACAGAATTCGAGAAGATCATCAATGCCGGTAAGTTGATGGATATAAGAAGGACTCTACTCTTAGGGCCTACACCCTTAGCCATTAGTCCATTACTATCGGTACTACCTCCAAGAATATACCAAGCTAATATTTAACTCGACCAGGCCGAGAGCGCAAGAAGAATGAAGCCCTTGCCGCACGTATCTTCAAGAGGGATAGTCAGCGCCGAGCCAGCGCACCTACCGGCGGCTCACTAGCAAGTCGAGTGGGAGTCAAGAAGGTAGAATACCAACCGCCCGTTCTCGGCCTAGTCCTTTCCTTTCCCTAGACCGGGATATATAAATAATTGATGCTAACCTTCCCTTTCTAAAGCGACTATCCTCAGCAGCTCGCATACCAACCGGCGATATCAACAGCGAATGGACACACGACCTTCACAATGCGCGAGGCAAGGGCGCAAAAGCGCAGCAAGACCCGAATTCCCTAGCGGCGCGGATTCATGCCCCAGGCACCACCTTACCAAAACCTAGGAATGCACCGCGCAATACGCGCCAGAACCGTGCATCCCAGCTCGCGAATGCCTACGAGCGCACACAGTCATCGCCCGCGACGGCGCAACAACAGATGAACGTACGACAAGGCCCTTCGCAACCCTCGGGACAGGGTATCACGATTAGGGGCATAGCAGGGCCATTTGCGGTTATGGCCCACAACTTCGCTCCAGGAACGACGGCCGCCGACATAGAGAGTGCCATGACACCGGTCGGCGGCCTGATCCTCAACTGTCGTCTAGTCAAGACCCACCCTCTAGTCGTAGCGGAGATTCTCTTCGAGAGTAAGGAGGGTGCGGACCGAGTAATCCAGACTTTCCACAACGAGAGGGTGAGCTCTCTGTCTCAACGCACTTAATATACAGAAGACTAACAAGCGCAACAGGCTGATGGCCGGACACTCCAAGTGTATCCGAAACCTGGCGGTTCCAACAGACCCGCAGTGCCTACTGGACCTCGCGCTGATCGCAGTCATGAGTCTCGACCAGGCGGCAACAATGTTGTAGTTGATGGAAGAATGGGATTTGACGATCTGATGGACACAGATACACCTGATACCAATTATTCCAACGGCGGTCTGTACAGCGACACCATGGTCCCCAAGAACCAAGCCAACAGTGTTAATGGTAACAGCAACAACAACAGCCGCCGAGGCAGAGGCTTCCGATCCGGGAGGTAGGGCCACCCGGCGGAGTACGACGGCGAAGCCGAGAATGATCACTACCATAATGACTCGTATGACGGCCGAGAGAATTGGGAGTAGAAAACCCCTACGAGGCAGAAGGACAACGGCGGACGGACGGAGAGAACCCCAACGGCTCCCATGAAAAAACGAAAATCTTTTTGGAACCGCATTTTCAGAAAAGGTCGCGGAATCCCCGATGAAGACAAATAGATATCCCAGGAAAGAGGTAAGGGGTCACGGAGGCATATCATACGTATAGACATAGGGGGGGAAAGGGTCGGAAATGTCTTGGGAATTGAATTCCTAGTACCCCGTTACACTTGTACCAATACCAACAAAAAAAACAATACGTCTGCGTTTTGCGCCTCGATGAGAAACCCCCCCACTGGATGAAATAGAGAGGCATGGCATTCATTCATGTATAGTAAAGCCCTCTCGCGAATAGGTAATAGTGTCTTGGAAGGCTTGGCAAGTCAGGTTGTAGACTGCCTACATACTTTTGCAGACAGACGATTAAGGAAACATGACTTTGCGCCATAGTTGGTTTTCATCGATGCTTGTGAATGAAGTGACCTTGCCTCATCTCTTTTCAATACTAGGTACCTACTAGTGTAGAATGTCACCTCTGAAGTACACATTCTCGCAACCCATCTATCCCGTTATCGACATTAAGAACATGTCCATTATGTAGTAGTTACCTAAGTAACAAACCATTTACTCTTCCTACTGCTATACTTATATAATCCTTCAGTTTCCTATGCGACGCAATTCAATGCAGTCTTCTATCATCGAAACTTCGCCAAGGCCCCGAGTACAGCCTAATCCTACTCCTCTCATCCTCTCTCATATTACTTATTCTCTTCAAACCAAGCCTCCTAATCATACTCATATTTCTATACTCACCATACTAAACCTCTACATCCCAGCTCAGCTCAGCTCAGTAGGCAGCTGCCCTAACTCTCCCTCTTCGCCTAATTAAGTAGATACTCAGCTACATAGCTCTTCATCGTTCTCACCACCGCCACACGCACGCGAATACATACTGGGCGCTCCATGGGTATACATTTACAGGCACCTAGAAACCCAGGTATCTCATTTTCACGTTTATCTGTTCGATTCCAAGTTTCAATGGTCAATGGTCAATGATCAATGCTCATGCTTGCCTGCCTGCCTGCCTGCCTGCTGCCGCCCCAATCCGTACGTAGGTAAAGGACCTAGGTAGGTAAGAAGGGTAGTAGTAATGGATGGATGTGATGTTTAAAAAGACAAAATAAAAAAAAAGGGAGCCACCAGCCCCGACCAGTCACCAGTCACCGATCGCCAGCCATCAGCGAACTGCATTCTCCTCGCCGCCTATTCCTCATGTCGTATCGTATTCCCTGTCTCCCTCCCTCCTTTACTACCTCTCTCTCTGCCGGCACATGCTTCTATCTCTCTTTGGTACAAGACTTACGGCACTGATACCCCAAATCGATGGCATTGATGAGCGGAAGATCCCTAGCTTAGTCGAGTACACCCGCCTACCTCCCTACTTAGCCTCGTAAGGTGAACGAACTCCGCGCCCTCACCTGCATTTTGAGCTGTTCCCTCGACCGGGAGTTCAAATCTTCCGCACTGAGCCTCTTAGTGCTTTTCATCAGGTACTCGTACCCCCTACAAGAGCTATCCTCTCTCCTCTTTCGAATGCATTGCAATTGCTATGTGCGCCCAGCCCGTTGTCGTCAATCTCCCACCGTACATACCGTACTGTGCAGCGAAGGAAAAAGAGAGAGAGAAACTAAACTTTTCGGGCAATCTAGTTGCACCCTATGTTCTGTGGGTATCATACATGCCTCCGTCCGTCTGTCTGTTTGTAAGGGGATGTGTGTGCGTGTGCGCGCGCCGCCAAGAACTAGCTAGTTAGCCAGCGAAGGACTGTGGCGGCGTCTGACAGGTCTTGTTGTTTGGTAATCCATTGCATCCGAGAGTCCAGAAACTCCGAGTCTTACCAACAGCTGAGACTCCCCTTCAGTCCCAACTACCTCAACGTGGATTTCATACATGCGCATCTCGGATCTTGCGAGATGTTGCCGCATGGAATGAGCTCAAGCCCACGGATTCTGACCACTGTATCCTTCTTCCAGTGTCCTCTCTTCCAGATTCCGAATGAAATCACGATTTCCCCTAGCGCCTCCACGTTGTGACCTGCTATCTCTCCTGCCTGCCACCCTACCTGCTCCGGGATCTGTAAGACCTATGCCTTCAGCAGGTGGTGGATAGTAAGCTGGGCTCGGCTGCAGTCTGATTGGTTGACTAGGATCCAGGTGGCTGGCTACTCTCTGGATAGCCGCAGGAATACCGCTCTGCTGTTGATCCATTGTCGATGCGCGTTGACGGCCAGCCCGAACTGTAGCTTGTTGATATAGGTTCGGCTGCGGAACGCCATAATTTGCAGGGGGCATTTGCGCGGGCGGTTGACCCATGACCATTTGGCCATGAGCGTAAGGAGATTGCTGAGCGCTATACGGTGGAGGTGCGCCGGTATGGCTACTTCCAGGAGTGTACATACCATTGCTTCCATACAGTGAGGGCTGTGCATGTGCATGTGCAGAAGCTGGATACTGGTTGGCTTGCATATAAGCTCCTTGCGCAGCCGCTTGAGCTTGCGCTTGGGCTTGCTGCGCCCTTTGTTTGCTGAGTTCGGCAGCCTGCTGCTGCTGTTGGGTTCCAGGAGCAGGAGAACGATTCAGCGAGCTGGATTTCAGGTTCATTGGTGGCACAAAAGGACCCGTGAACTTTTGCTGGGTGATGAACGGGTGGAGTTTCGCCTGCTGAGGCGACCATCTCTCCAAGGGGCTGATGGTTAGCAAGCCTCGTACGAAATCGATGAAAGCAATTCGGTTGTTCATTTCTATTATAAAAGTTAGCTGTGCACAAATCTAGTAAGCCGAGTAAACAGTCCTACCTCGATCAATCTCGCTTTGCTTCATGTTCTTCCGCGGCATTGGGTAGGACTTGATAATCTCCGGGAGCGTGCTTGCCGTGAAGTACTTCTTACTAGGCTGTTCTTTCGTGCCACGCTCTCGGGAGTATTGTTCCATACTCTTGAGATGGTACGTCTTCCGGCCGAATTCGTCCTGCCTCTTCTCGAAGAAATCACCAGCTTGCTTGCCAACTTCGATCATCCAGTTCGGTGGGTTTCCAAGCATCTCGACAATTCTCGAGACCTGGTTGTACTCGGATGAACCCGGGAACAGCGGCAAGCCCAAGAAAAGCTCGACTACGATACAGCCGAGCGACCACATGTCGATTGCCGAAGAATATGGTAGACCTAACAATACTTCGGGTGATCGGTAGAATCGAGACTGAATGTACGTGTACACCGTCTGCCGCTCATCACAAGCCGAACCAAAATCTATAATCTTGATGATCGGGCTTTCAAGGTTCTTTAGCAGGATATTTTCGGGCTTCAAGTCGCAATGTATCAATCGCGCCTTGTTGAGGAGAGCGAGACCGTTAAGAAGCTGCTGTGCGAATACTCGTACAAGCGTCGTACTGAGACCCCGGAACTGATTCTGCTTAATAAGCTCGTAAAGGTTCACGCTGAGTAATTCGAATACTAAACACAGATGTTGTCGATGGATGAATGTGTCCTTGAGCCGGAGTAAATGGTGATCATCGTTCTTGTCGAGCTTCGTATTTAACTAGATAATCATTAGTCAAGATCAGAGAGGCCTGATTCCTTCAGTGGGACCCACCAAGTCTAGCACAGAGACCTCCATCATGCTTTGGTTGAAATACGCTGTCCTGTTTTTAATGACCTTGACAGCAACGACTTCTTGGGTCTTCAAGTTCTGACACTTGACGACCTGTCCGAAGGTACCTTGCCCAAGTACATCCAATATCAGGTATCGATTCCTGTAAAAGGTTAGTATAGCCTCAGACGGGAGACCACAAACGCGACGCACTTGTGTCCGGCCTCCTCGGAGCCCAGAATGTCATTGACGTATAAGATATAATCGCTATCCTCGTTGTCATAGCCATCATTCTTGGTTCCTTTGCTTGGTTTAGTCAACACCCGACGGGGATTCCGAGAGGACTCGTATTTGAAGTTGGGATTGCATATGCGATATGTCGCCGGTAGGTGAACAGTGAGAGCTTGTAGAGGCTGCAAAAGATGGTTAGAATCGTTATACCGGGGGGAAATACTTAGTAAAAATCATACACTTATAAAACCTCCCTCGGGGTTTGCACGACGGAAAGGCGGCTGAGAGTTGACCTTGGGCCGCAAATCTGTCACGGCGTTGACTTTCTTGAACTGAGGCACCGGCCGTTTCTCAGCAGCCACGTTGTTAGTAGGCTGGAGCGCTCTCCTTGGCGATTTCGGGTCATTAGCATAGGCGCCATCCAAGGGTGTAACAGCGGAGCTAGGATAGTTTTCCTGGGAGTTTGCATATGGCGTAATGGGAGGAAGCTGAGAATTCTGTCGGCTATAGTAAGGGCTCTGTGGCTGGTGCGGCTGGTAATCCCCTCGAGTAGGCGACTGGCGCTGGCTGTGGGATGTTGAAAACTGAGCCTGATTTGTTGCCGACTTGGGCGCATATGGTGATGTTGGTGACAGTACTTCCATAGGTGAGTATCGCTGGGCAGCGGCCGAGGGCTCGGACGGTGAGTGGAGGTTCGAGGTTCGACCACCGGAAAGATGCGACTGGTGGTGCGGGCGCATGGGGTATTTCATACTACCATAAGGGTCGTGCACGTCTTGCATGGGCACGTCACCGTTCCCATCGCGTAACTGCGGGGTGGTGATGGGTGAAGTCGCGCTCTGCTGCGAAGCATGCGAATTCATTCCCCCCTGGTATTGATCGTACTTGAAGCCGACGGGCGGCTGGACTTGGGCAGTTTGTTGGCCATATTCCCTGCCCGGAGTCATTTGGTTACCGCCGTTAAATCTTCGACCGCCGGCGGCGTCGGAATAGCCCTGCCATTGATCCATGGCGTTCGGGCGGTAAAGTTAAAGAGACAGCAGCTTCAGCGGGGAGTAGACGATGGGTGAAGTTGGATCGAGAAGAGATAAATTGGGGAAGTACGATATGGCCAATTCCGGCCAAAGGATTGTTGTCGTCGTTGGTCCTAAATCAGACGCGCATTAGCAACGAGTGGAGTGAGCAAAAGGCTCACTTAGAATGCGGGCTGGGCTAACCGCTCGACGTGGTGACTTGTTCGAGTTGTTTGGACCAGGAAACAAAAAAAGGTTGGCCGAGAATGGGGAAGGGAACAAGGATGATGAATGGGCGAGGGCTGCGGTCGTACCCAAATGCGATACACAGTAAAGGTAGTAGTTCGGTAACTTGGTACGACAATGGATAGGATCTAGTTACAAGTAGGTATTCATGATGAGAGAGGCCGCCGTCGCAACTAGGAATCGCAATATTTGCTATCTGAGCAGCGCCGGGGTGATGATGCGAAGAGGAAGAGCAAAAGAAGGGGAGGATGTACAGATTGTTCGCGTGGTGTGTGTGTGTGTGTCGTGAGGTTTGGGGATTGGATGGCGGGTACGTCAGTCAGGTCAAGAAAGTGTGTGAGAGGGACTGAAAAGAGTGATGAGGGACAGCCTGAGATAAGCCCACGGCCCATGGCCCACGGCAGCAATGGGCACCTGCAATCGCCTAGGGTGGCCCTTGGGTGGCCCTGGGTGGTGACCTGCAGCTGCTGGACCAGGACGTTTCCAAGGTTGTTTTGTGGGCTTGGGTACCTACGAACAGGCGCGATTTGCCTTGGCTTGCCAAGTACCCCGCCGCTACAATTTGCCATTTGCGTTGGGTGGATTGGGTACTAATTACATCCCAGCGAGGATAAGGCGCTGAACTTCTGGGGGGCTCAGGCTTAAGTGAGCTTAACGGCGGGGGAAATCAAATACGGTTAGGTACCCACGTAACACAAAGTACCCCATCAATCTCGTCAAGTCCAGCCATTGACAGCATCAAAATCAAATGCCTACATGTACCTACCGTACGAATGTACCTATGTGTGTAATTCTAATCTTACCTCCAGTTTCAATATATTTATGTCAGAAAAAGCCAGGAACAAGAAAGAAAAAGCAACAAAAAAAAAAAAAAAAAAAAAAAAAAAAAAAAAAAAGGAACGTTGGTAAAAGCCAATGACAAATTTCCATGAATACATACATCTATCCTCACTTAGCTCACGGCCAAGCACAAACACTACATAACTAACCGAGTTTAAAACGTTGGAAGACCATCATCAAAAAACAAACATACACCAGCATCAACCCATCTCACGTTGCGTGCATAGTTACAGTTACCCTCTGTGCGAGGGTTACAAACGGAATCAGATGCATGTGGAATTGAGATTGCGGGATGGCCATCAGGATTAGGATTGCAACATCTATGTAGTCCAAACCAGCAATCTGCTTTTCGACCCTTACCTCTGTCAATAATTTCCAGCTAGCTAAAACAGTTATTATTAGGTGGCGTCCCATCAGAGAAAGAGAGAGAGCTACATACCTCTACACACCGAAAATGAATTGATTTGATGGCACCAGAAGTCATCACAAAGACAACCCATGTCCAACTGGCTTGAGGAGCCACACGACATATCCAATGAACAAAGCATCAGCCGTTCTCGAGAGCCTTTTCGCGTTCGAGGTGCCAGGGTGCCAGACTGACGGGCTCTCGTTGATAAGTCATCTTTGTACGAGGTCCACGCCAGCAACATCTAATATTCCAGCATACCCTGTCGGAAAGAGTAAGATGGCTATCAAATACCCAGGTATCAAGCATTAGAAAAGCATGGCACGGAGCCGGTGTTTCGTAGTCGCCCTCTGAGACCCCTACAACCTACAGCTAGAAACAACAATGATGTGATATGTCATCAAACACCCTCTCTCTCTCTCTTTTCCTTATCCTTTTCTTCTCTTCGCCTCTGCGTCCTTCTATCCCGCATCCCAGTCAACCCAGTTTCATCATCACCAGAAAAACATTTCCCCGGAGCTTACAATGCGAGAGTCAGCAAGCAGCAGGCCTTGCTTAGAGTGGGCAAAGATCCACAAGTCGCGAAATCGTGCCAAACTGGAGCCTTCTCATAGGTAGCGTATGCATATTAGCCCCAGACGACGGCAAACCATTCGACGGATTTGCTGTATGTGTGTGTGCTGCATTGCACACATTTGTCGATCTGACTGCGATACTACCTTTGCCGGCGCGGCCGGTTGCACGTCCCCGATGATTTGGAGCAACGTCCAACCCCCAAGCAAGCCAAGCCAAGCCCCATCATGCCTCTTCTACCGACATGAACTACAGTAGTATGAAGGCTGGGTCTCGAGATTAAAACTTTGAGATGAGATACCCTTTTTTTATCCTTCCTAGTAGAAGAAAAGGTAATCGAATAGAGAGCGTGCAGAAAAAAAAAAACCTTCTTGTCTTGAACGGTCGAAGTTGGGCATAATCGCAACGTTCCGAGCCCAAATGACGCCAGACGAGCAAGGGGGTTTCGTCCTTCGGCCGGGACTGTCACATCTCGTCGCTCGAGCCGAGGACCGAGATGTAGATATCTTATTGTACATACGAGCACATACCAGCTTTGACCATGAAATTTGATGGTTTTATTTAGCGTAGAGGGTCTAAGAATATTAATTAGATACCTCTTACGAAGTTTCTGAAGCTTTTCAAGAGGCCTAAACGTCGTAAGTCTTTTTTGGTGATCGAAACACACCTCTAAATCTATGTAAGCAATGCCTTAATACTATTGAAACCGCTGCATATTGGGACTGTGAAGATAAAAGAAGACTTATAATTTGTCGGCGACACCCAAGTTGCGATAGGTCTCGTATAATTTAATCGTCATCTTTATTCAGAGCGTTACAAACTGGTCGTCTTATCCAACCAGCCGCTTACTCGGGACTACATACACCCTTTTCCCGCTAGGGAAGAAGACTTACAACAGCCTCCCGCTTCATCTTCACTTCGATCTTCATCATTTTTTCCCCAACCGACAATAAAATTTTGTTCCTCACGGGCCAATTAAGAAGCCTGCTCCCACAGCCTTGAAGAAGTAAAGTGAAGAGTAGTAACTGCACCATAAATTCGTTAAAGCCAGACTTCAGGAAAAAAAAACATCGTCATGGCTGTCAATAAATGCTTAGAGAGGTATCAAAGAAGCGTTTAAGGAAATGCCAGAAACTTTTTCTTTTCAGAACGGAATCAAACGACAAGCAGACACCCAGGATCCAGAGGAATCCGAGCAAAAATCACAACCACGAAAAAACCATCAACGAGAGAAGGGTTAAAAATAAGGGAGAAGTAGAAAGAGGAAACTGGAATGCATCGATCTAAAGAGAAAATCCCCAGTTGCACATGGCTTACATCCATGCTCATATGTCCGCCCTTCTACCAAGCAACCAAACCGGGACAGAGAGAAGGCACCTAGTGCGCACATTCAACGGGATTTTCCATTCAACCAACTTCCGGGCCAAAATGACTTAAACTCCCCGAGGTCAAACTAACCCTGGTAACCAGGATATCCGCTCTGGAAACTCTGTGTCGGTGGAGGCTGGGTCCATGGCTGGCTGGGTGGCTGCTGTCCACGACCGTAGCCTCCAGCACTGGGCGGTCCGCCGTAACCCATGGGCTGGGCGCCGTAACCCGCAGGCGACTGAGCCGGGGGACCACCATACGCCTGTTGCTGGCCACCATACTGACCTAGATAGATAGATTTAAGCACAACGATTCCGACAGAAATGAGTTATGATGGGAATAACTAACCTCCATATTGAGGGAAGAAGGTCGAGGGTGTGCCTGGGTACGCAGAAGCCTGGGCGCTCTGAGGACTGAATGCTTGCTGTGAAGGGTCGAATCCTCCCTGAGGGTTAGGAGTCTTATCTTTACCCCACTGGCATGTTGTTAATATCAAGTTCTCTTGCGGTCTTAAGGGCTTCAACTTACGCTACACTTCAAAGGTCGTCCGTTAACGTTATATCCGTTTAGTTGGCAGATAGCCATTGCCGCATTCTCGTGTGTGTCCATCTTAATGAACGCGAATCCCCGATCTGCCTGGAAACGAGACTCGGTCACGTACCCGAAGTTCTGGAAAAGAGGAACAACGTCATTCTGGGTAGTGTAGGGAGTCAAGTTGCCAACATAGCAAGTGGTCTGCCAGGCCGGTGTCTGGTTGACGATCATATCATAACTCTGGATACCGTGTGTGGGGAAGTGGTGATGGCCGTAAGGGGTAGTAGGCGTCATGCCCATAGCTTGCATTGCCTGCTGCTGGGCCATTGACGGCTGTCCTTTCTGATTTGCCCAATTGCATCGAATCGCACGTGAGCCTAACCACTCGCCATCCATTGAGCTTAGAGCTTTTTCAGCATCTGCACGCTCTCTGAAAGCGACGAAGCCGTAGCCACGAGAACGACCGGTCTTCATATCCCACATGACGCGGGCTTCCGAGATACTTCCAAAGGCGGAGAAGGCTTGCAACAGAACTTCGTCGTTGACTTCATTGGATAGGTCACCAACGAAAATGTGGAAGTGGCTCGACGTGTCCTCCTTGTTGGAAGTGTTGGACTGATAAGCCCAGTTGACTCGGATCTCCTAAAAGCACATGTCAATTGCGTTCTCTCTGCTAATGGGAAGATGGCCTTACCGCTTGGTGGACGCGTCGGCCGTTGAGGGTCTGCATCGCACGTTCAGCTGCACCTGGGTCGTCGTACTCGACGAAGCCATAGTTATAACCCTTCTGCTATAGCATAGTTAGCGCATTGCCGATAGACTTATGTTGTAAGGTCGTAGTCATAGAGCTGAAATAGGTACCATGTCTCCACTTACGTTCTTATCCGGGATTATCTTCACATTCTGAACGTGTCCTGTAGTCTCAAAGATCTGACGTAGGACGTCCTCCGTGACGCGGGGGTCAAGACCTCCCACATACAAGGCGCGCTTGTTAGGCTCGGGCGCAGCTCGACGCGGGAAGGGTCCACCGCTGCTGGGAGACATGACTCCTCCCTTATCAACAGCCGACATGGGGGACGTGATGGCGGTTGGGATGGGGTTGGTGTTCGGCGGGATGTGGAGAGGCGGAGGCGGCATGTGAGCTGGATTAGCCTGGCCATTCTGGTTGTCGAAGCCGGGCGCGCCAGCATTAGGCTGCGGCGGAGGAGGTAGCTGGGAAGCAGCAGGTGCGTCGGCCATCTCGAAGAAGTGTTTCACGGAGGTATTGTGGTTGAGAAGTGAAGTGCGATCGTCGCGCAAGAAAAAAAAATAATTGTTGCCGAGGATGCGAAAAAACGAAGCAGGTAAAGGAAGGTCGCTACGCCAGAAGAGGGGGAGTAGCAATGCGGGTTTCTGAAGAAATCGGAAGGGTCCTAAATATTGATGTTGACTTTGGGAGCTGTCGTAGCTTCGTTCGGGTCGAATGCGAACAAGAGGTGAGAGGGAGGCGGGGTATCAAAGATTTGACGGTGCAGCTCCAAGCTATTTCTCAATTCAAGATGGCGCGCTCGTAATCGGCGAATCTATTGGTATTGTGCGAATAACGGACGGAAATGCGCAACGACGATTAGGAGACGTAAGGACGCAAAATCTGTAGAAGAGAGAATCCTCGGAAGAGCACTCGATCGACAATGTGACGCCGGTACAATGCGATTGATTCCAGACGAAGATGCGCAAATGGGAAGCTCTCTTCGCAGCGTAGAGGATGAGAAGGGCGACCGACCGAAGAGACCCAGGAGTGACGTTCACTTTTTTTTCGTCGGCGGGATGTGGGTAGCGGCGGAGCACGAACAGTATGCAGATGCAACTCCTCAAGCAACCAACGGCTGGAAGGAAAAAGAAAAGTGAACCTTGACCGAGGAAAAAAAAGACGAGGACGGTGACGAGACGAGAACAAAGATGAGAGGGAAGAGAAAAAGGAAACTGCCTTGAAAGGAGGAGTCCCCCGATTTTCAACACACGCGGCACCGACGATACGTGAGATTTCTGCACACGATACGGAAGATGGAGGAGGAAGGAAAGCAAACGGGGTCCAGCAGAGCGGCGTGGGATTGGGTTTTTTTCAGACGAGTTTGAAGGATAGGTGGAGAAGCCTTGACAGAAAATTGTGGAGTCCGCCGTGCCGTCTCTCTTTCTATGTCTCTCTCTCTCTCTGGCAGGTACCTATCCAGGTATCTTTATCAGGTGCGGAAAGGTAAGTGTACTTGTACCTACTAGAATCCCCCCCCCTTCCCCCCAAGCTGCATGTGCATGTGGCCTGAAAGCAGCTTAAGATGGTTGGTGGGGCAGGTAAGTTAGAGCTGCTAAGCCACACAGAGCACTCATACATACACTAATACACTAGCACTCATAGCACATTGAACCCATAGCATGCAGGGCGGGCCAGGTACCTAAAACACACAGTTTAAATCACAGGGTACTGGCCATGTACAAACGTGGGGTGATGCATTGTTCGAAATCGCATGTACGCCTCAATTCTTTCACCCACTTCGTCGTTCCGTCCAACTTGCTCGGTTAGGTAAGCACCTACATGTATCAGGTAGGACAACCTTCACACGCTTCTATCCATTGCTGCCTATACATTTATTTCTGCCTGTGAATTATATCATTTTAATGTCTTAAAGTACAGTTAAGAATTTCATCTCAGTTCCTCACATGGCGTGCCCAGGTAAAATATCTTATGATATGACGACTTTTTGCTGCTTGCTGCAGGTTTTCGCTTCTTGCAGATAATAGTAGCCACGGATATTACAGGGCTACATACAATGCATACAATAGGTCACTATTCAACTCCTTGAAGAAACATACCTTTTCTGGTATAAGCACCATAACGTCCATAACACGAGCATTCACAGCCTACCCATTATCAATATCTCAATTCCGGTATCAATCCAAGTTAGAAATAAGCAGGCAGACTGTTATGAGCTCTTTGTGGACCTTGTATAAAGAGCTGCCCAAACAGGGCCAATGATATCAGCCATAAGCTGACTAAAATATGCAGGTTTTATGGGGTATCTACAGTACCAGTACTGTGACAACCTTGGTTAGCCGTCCGGTGAATACATGTACCTGGACACAGTGTTCGGGAGCGGGAACCTTAATTGCGGTGGGTACAATGCAAGGTTTGAGTGTATGTACATGCCAAAACTCAACATTGAAGCTCCCCATTTCAAAGAGCGACCATCACTCACTCAACTTTACAAAGGAACATCTTAAATATCTACCCATCACAATAAATACCACAACCTTCCAAGGTTGTTTCTAGTTGAACCATATATATCTACTTTAGATGCCATACTCTATTCCTACCTCTCTTTTATCTAGAGTCAGCACAGTTGCCAAATAGCGTCGAGCACAATGGCAGCCTCAAATCCACATCCTCATCCTCTAGATGTCCTGGACCAGATGTTCAAGGAAGTTGTAAGTTATCCAAAAATCAGGTCTGTTTCATTTCAGATTACATGGCTAACCATAACTTGCATAGCTGGTCCAAGCTGGAAAGCACCTCAAGGCGAACAATAAGGATGGTCCAAGGAATACTGCCGGCGCAAGCACCACGGCGCGCGCGAAGACGACAGATTCGCTGGCGGCGTATCACTATGCCTTAGATGACCTTGAGAGCGAAATAGTACGTTTTCATTCCACGTACATCTCCTTGGCATTTCAATTCTGACTCCTACTCTAGACGAGGGCAAAAGCCGTTGTACTGCGGGATCTCGAGAAGTTGCGAGCAGCCCGTGCTCCTCCAGCTCCAGCTCCACAGCCTGTCGCTCCACCGGCACCGATGATGGAACTACCGTCATCAGCAGCACATACCATGAGCGCTCCGGCTTTTGCTCCTAAGCAGGAGCCCAAGACGGCTGCCCCATTTCCCGACATGGGCATGGGTATGTCTGCCGATGTGGTTGACTTAACCTCTAGCGAGAAAAAGCCATCGCCAAGAGTCCCGCCGGGTGCTATCAGGCCTCCCACCAGGGTATCTCCTCAGATGGTAAAGAACGAGATGAAGGCCTCGCCAAAGCAAACATTTAAGCCGGCGCCAAAGCCAACTCCGCCTCCGCCTCCTAAGGTGACACCTGTGCCTGTACCTCAGATCCCACGACCCCATGGACACCACCCCCCTCAGCCGTCTTCTATAGGACCAGGTGCTGCAGGCCAATCTCAATCGGCGGCAGCCAATGCCCAAGCAAACAGACAGAGTCAGGCTACGCCGGCCGCGCAAGCAGCTCAGGATGCCAGTCTCAACGCGATGCTGATGCCTGCCAACGCATCAGGAGGCGAGACCAACGCAGCGACGGGAGGCACTGGGCTAAATTTCACAGACATGCAATTTGCACCCCCGAGCACTGAAGCACCAGGTGCGCCCCCGGCTCCGATGCCCGAGTTCGATCTAGCGACGTTCGCGCCACAAGACAGTGGTAACGACATGATGTCCCTCGACACCAAGCCTAACAATGCGACAAGCGGTCAGAACACCACAGCGCCACAGCAGCCACAGAAGGAGGAAGAGAAGCCTGACACAAACCTCGATGACCTGTTCAGTCTCGATGATAGCAACAACGGGACTGACGGTATGTTCGATCTTGGAGGCGGCATGAATGATAGTACCTTCGACGATATGATGTATTTCGACAACAACGACAATGATATGGCACAGTTTGACGAGAACTACTTCATCAACTAGTAAATCTCAATGTAAGGGCGGTCCCTATATTCGCGGGTAAGGGATACGGCATACTGGCTATTTTTCGGGGAAGGATACAAAGAGAGGACGGGTGTTTACCGGTACTATAGTCTGGTAGCTATGTTTATTCATGCGCATAATGATTTCAAAAGCAATTATACTGAAGTCTTGAACTCGTAAAAGGAGGAAATCCCCCCCTGCCCCCTTTATCAGTGTTTCCGCGTTGATTATATATACTCCTAGGGTTAGCTCGAGATCGAGCATCCGTAGTATATGCTAACTCTAGGCCAAGGCTGGATTTCGGACCACTAAGCTCAACCACTATCATACATGTGCGTATGCAAATGTGTTTTAAGGTAGGAGTAAGCTATATATACCTAGGCTTCGAAGACACCGCATGACTTTTCGGTACATTACTAAGTCTCTTCCCATGAACTAGCACTTCAGTCATGTTTCGTATTTTCATTTGCGGCGTCTAACTTCAATATGTTTTCTCTAAGCCTATGCGTAAGACCACGAAACGCGTGTTTGACAGGTGGTGCGAACTCCACGAAGAAACATTCTCATAAGTATTGACATTTATGTTTCATTACGAGAATTAGGGGTATCTAAACCGAGCGAAGCACTAGTATGCTAACCAACCCATCATTCCATGTCCGTATTAAACAATACCACCATCCTTACCCCAACCACTCACATCAGCATCAAGTACTCAAACACCCACCGAAATCCCCCTCCGAACATACCCGCTCACGGCCCCTGAGTAACCTTGAACATAGGCGCCAGTAAATCCGGCACCTTAGGATTCCTCAAGCCCTTCCAATCCGTATCCAGCAGACCCCAGCTCTCATCCGCGCCAACCGCGCCCTGGCGCACATAGTACGAGCCCTGGACAGCCCACAGCGCCCACTCGCCATCGTTCCCGGTGACGTAATCGCGCAGGCACTGGAAGTAGCTATTATCGTCGTCGGAGAGGCCATCGTTGGGGCCGCCCGTCATGCCGAAGCCGAACTCGGACAGGATGAGCGGCGCGGTGAAGTCCTTGCCCTGCTCGAGCACGAACCCGTCGAACAGGCCGTACGTCTGCTTCAGCAGGTCGCAGTTGCCCTTGGCGAGCGCGAAGGTGACGGTGAACGAGTACGCGTGCCACTCCCAGACGTGCTTGCCCTGCCAGGCGCTCCAGTCGATCGTGTGGTTGATGCGGATGTGCGTCAGGTCCGTCGCGCTCTGCGTGCCGCCCATGATGATCAGCAGGTCCGGGTTCGCCTGGTGCACGCGCGTCGCGCCCTGCGTCAGGAAGTTGTACCAGTCGGCGCGGCCGTTGGTGCCCTGCAGGAGCCACTCGCGGATCTCGTTGCGCAGGCCCATGCCGATGACGCCCGGCTGCGATACCGACCACGTCGCGATGGCCTGCAGGCCGTCCAGCCACTCTTGCGTCTTGAAGTACCGGCTGTTCATGTCGTTGTAGCCAAAGCCCTGGTCCCACCAGCCATTGCCATCGTCGATGCTGCCTGCGACGTTATTAGTTCTGATTTTTCTTTTTCTTTTTTCCTCAGACACTAGATTTCGCGGCTGGGGAAATATGTGAAGGATAAGGGATTAAGGTCCACTTACAGCACCAGCTGGCCTTGCTAACATGATTATCCAGAATCGTCATGACGTTCCTCTTCCAGAGCGCCGCGATAACAGCTTCATAAACCGCACGAGTAGTTGCGCCGTTCACGAATGGGTTCTTCTCGGCGACTTGAGAGTACATGTTATTCATGTCTGTGGCACTGACACCTGCGGCACCGGCAGCAGCGGTGAACGAGTCCGAGACCAAGACATTGGGGTTCAGGGCATGGTCGATGGAGTACGTTAGACGCACGCAGTTGAAGCCCTGCTGCTGGATGAAGTCGGCGATGTAGTCGATCGACTGCTTGTTCAGACCCTCGGGCAAGTTCGCCTCCTGGTGGCCCGCCCAGTTAACGCAGCGCAACTTAACGCGCTGCCCATCTGCGTCTAGAATCCAGCGCGACGACGTCGAGAGTGGCAGCTTCTGGGCGGCCACGAGCGCCGCTGGGAGCACGGTGGCTCCCAGAACCGTGAGGAGTGAGAGTAGCTTCATTCTGATAGTGTAACGAACGCAGACGCTTAGCCAGAGAGAGGTTCGAGCGTATGTATGCCGTGATACGGTCTTGGCTCTATAAAGCTAGGCGATTAGGCGTCTTCAGGTTCGCACACCAGCGCCTTTTAAGTGAGTGTCGATTATTGCCCCAGTAGGACGGCAGTAAAGCAAATAGTGACACGCGTTGGCATACGGCCTCTTGCTAGCCCAATAGTTATTATCATTCACGACGAGTGCTGACGAGTCTGGCGACACATAGCCGTACACCAAAGATCACGAAACGAAAGTGCGATCTCGTGTGTGGGCCACCCGTTAAATTATAACGACCAGCTGGGACGGCTAGAAGAGGGCAAGGCGAGAAACTTGGTCCCGTGGAAGTCGGACATATCACATATAAGTCAACGGACGCCGCGATGTGCGCCTTTGAGCCGAGGGTCCTCGACACCGGGCCCTGACTTACCTGCATACCCGCCTACTGACCTTCCTGATATAATGGATGGTACCCAATGTACCCCGAACCAGGAACGCACATGTCGCCACGAGATCCGGGCAAGGCCGAGACCTCTAGAGCCGTCTATCCTAGAAACGTGCCTGACCCAATGGGACTCGCATACTCACCTCCGTTAATTCTTAGACCAGGGACCGGACCCCATCTCAGCGCAATATGGCGCTCGGCGCAAATATACATGCATAGTAGATAACAAGCTGTGGGGAGGGCCCTTATCCAGTAAGGGAATGAGGAAAGAGAAGATGATCAGGGGTATCCATTCAAGTCAATCAACAGGTTTGCGCCCAACAAAAACAAGATCTAGTGTATGTAGACAGCGGCAATAACATGTGCGTCGTCCACGGCAAGACAAGGGTCTCATATAGAGACCGCATGACTGAGACATATGATTGGATGGTTGACTATTGACGTGAACAAGTTGAGGTGGTGGTGGTTGTGGGGATTCGGGGAAAGCCAAGACGGGCAAGTTCTCAAGGGTTTTTGGAGATCTGACGTTCCATAGGAGGAGTTACATACCTCTATGTACATGCTGTAGTAGCACTCCGGCAGTACTCGTGATAGATCGAGCCTAGCGTCAATGCTGCTTTTACACATGCATTTTCTATACCACTAATCACGTGCTTAGGTAGTAGTAGCATAAAATCTTATACACTAAAATCGGAGTGTATAAAAGCGCTATACAATTAAACACACCTTATTTCATTTCTATATCTAATTCTTATTGAAGAAACATCGCCCCTATTTCGAGAGAATAGCCTAGATTATTCCTTTAAGGAGTTTTTACAGCTGATTAATCCGTGATAGTAAATAGGATTATTTGTCATAGCTTGTATAGTTCCATCACTTAACATCTCTAGACTAATACTTGTCCAAGTCTCTGCCACAAATACACAAATTCGAGTATGTCTAATATATTCCACCGCCTGATACCGATATCCTACCTATACTAACAACAAGAAGATAACGGCAACAAAATGAGCAATTATTGTGTCGAACGCATATTGAACATGGGCTTCCTGGCCTTCCTTATGGGTGCCGTGTTCCTCATCAACATGTTGATAGTGCAATGGTGCCCTTCAGTAGTCCACTGGGCTCACAAAATTTGATACTTTTTCCGCCTCCTGGAATCTACACACGATTTCGCTTCCGTGGATCCGGGAACGCTAGGCGAGGATTTGCGGCTATTAGTTGAGTTCATAGATCAAGTGTGGCTTTTCGTTATGTTTAGATGGACGATATATTCGCTGGGCTTAGGAATATTCTTGAATCCCTTAGTATCGGGTTTGTTCCTTGCGAGACCTGGTTGTATATCCACTCTGATGTGGGTAGTGCTGTCTCATGCACCGAGAGTTAGCTACCAGAGTATTGGCGAAAGCTGCGAGAAAGCCTGGCCTCTGACAGAATGACTCCCCAGTTAAAGAGATCTTATCAGGTTAATCTGTGCTGACTTTTAGTTAACGCCGATGCTATAAGAGATTGGAACACTATGTCTACACCAAGGTGGTGTTTTGCCTCGTCGCTATATCCCGTTATTAACTATGTTGCATTTATAAGGCAACTTGTTGGAAGATGATAGTCCATTTCCTCACTCTTATTAAGACTTGCACCATTGAATACAACTAACATCATCCAAGCGTATTAGTTCATAATTATACTATGTAAATTTTGTGCTCTTATTCATTATGCATAAATCATATAAGTCAGCGAGTTACGCTCTAGCTAAAGCAGCGACCCCCATCTCCGCATACGGCAAGTCGGTGGCTTCGATCATCCTCACCGGGAGGCACTCGAGTGGCTGAAGTCACTCTGCACCAAGCAAGTCCGCCGCCGGTGTGGGGAGAACGCCACATCCATTCAGCAGAAGCAGGCGTACCTGCGATGAATCGTTGCATCTGCGCTCCCACCATCCACCATCCACCATCCACCATCCACCACCCGTCCATCCACATACCGACCTACGTACCTACAATGTGGCATCCATCCAAGAAGCGAAAATCGCATCACCTGCAGTGGTCCTCGGCCGCATCTGATAGGGCGCGTCCAGCTGACCTGAGCAGCGCCGCGAGTACCTACCTACCTACCTACCTACCTACCTACCTACCTACCTATGTAATAACCTAATTCCAACCGTCGAATGCAAGCCAAGAGATCCCCCCAATGGGATCTCTACTCCCCTTTCCCCCTTACTTCCCCCATACTTCTTCGTGCGCTTTGCTTTGCCGTCTTCTTGTGTTCCCAGTACTTCTAATTTTTATTGGGTTTTTGTTTTCTTTTCTTCTTTCTCCTTCTTTTGATAGGTAGAGAGGAGAGGTACCTAACCTATGATACGCAAGCATGTGAAATTACGCGGTAGCAGCACTGCAAAGGGGGCACTGCAACCCTACCTCTTAAAAACTACCATCATATATTCAGCCGTCAACATCTCCCCATCATCCGCCTATAAGAGCTCTCTCTATGTTAGTTCCAGGGGTCCATCAAATCCGCACCTGTGTACTACGGCCCCGAGTAGCGCGGAGCTACGTCGCTCCTAGCTCGCGACCACCTCCCAGGATCGACGGCTAGTTTAGGTAGGTCGGAATGACATAGCTACCGCCCAAGACTTTTCGAAGATTGTTGGTCTAGCTAAAATACTAAAATATTATAACATCGTAATATCGTCATCAAGCTCTCCGAGGGTTTCGTGAGCACGAGTATGTCTATATTGGATGTCACTTGTGATAGTGCGCCAACGACGCGCCCTTTCGGGCCTTTCTGTCAATAGTCTGATGGTCTAAGTAGGGTGGTAGTCAGTCTCCCAGAGCTACACCGAGCTCTTAGCTATCTGGCCAGCCACAAGCTTAGCACAGCGTAACATGTGAATATTCACGTACGTTTATTATCATGGAAGGTATATACATCAATTCAACCATCATCACATCGAGGCAGACCCATTTACAGAACTTTTGTCATATTAAATAATATAGTAACAAGACACAGCATCGGACAGCAGTGTTCAATGGTGATGATGATGATGATGATGATGATGATGATGATGATGATGGTGATGGTGGGCACTAATATTAAGTTGTACAACTCTGCTCGTTATCATACTGCAAAACACGTGTATGCCGTATGCTCGAATGCTTCTTTTTTCTTCTGTATCGTAACTGGTCGTAAAAAGGGGGTTAGTCCATCCTCGCTCTTGTGAGAGCCCTCGCAACTCCTGAAAGCTCGTCGTACCGAGACAGTCTTGCGCCTATCGCCTGTGTACCTGACCGTCCCACGTTCCGAATGTGGTCCCACCGTATAGCTCCTAGGGGTATCACAAAAAATCAATGGCTTGGGTGGGTTAAGATCATGCTGCTGCTGCTGCTGGTTGCGTTGCTACGTTTCCTGATGCAGCGGCGCGGGCTTCCAACTCTCTGCGCTTGGAGAGGAGGCTTTTGAATGCGCCCAGACAGTGCACGAGCGTTTCCTCGTCGTGGGCGCAGAAGCGATAGGTCTTCTCATCTGTGATGACCTGGAAGCAGTGCTGCTTGGTTTTGCTGATCGGGTCGATGTCAACGGCATTAACGATGACCGACAGAGATATGATGAAGGAAGCCTTGTACTCGGACTCGTCCTTGTAAAGGATCAGGTTTCGTGGTCGCAAAACAGCCCAGCGATTCTTCCATTGCTTGACACCCCGCTTGCTGTTGAGGAACCAGAGCCAGCCCTGCCAGACAATGCGATCTGGATCATTCTCGAGATTGAGGCCGCTTAGTTGGCTTGCGTTCCTGTTTCCCAATATCGGGCGATCGTTCGAACCGGATTCTATTTGCGTTCCCGAAGTAGCAGGCGATCGAGCTGTAAGACTCTCAATAGAGGCACCGTGGGCTCGCTGTCCCTCGTTGTCGGACATATCCGAATGTGAAGCGAGTTCGTTCCCAGAAAGCCCGGAGTAATCGTGGTGCGAAAGTCGTCTTCCGGTTGACGGTGCAGATCTCGACGATCTCGGAGCGGCGGGTTCGGGAGAGCTCGATAGCGGCCTTTCGCTATCCAATGGACTTCGCGTCGTTCCTGATCCATTCTGCAAAGTGCCAACGGGAGCGAATGTTTGTCGGCGCGCAATAGTGCTTGCTAGGAACATCTCTTCTTCCTCTTCCTCGATTCTTGCATCTTTTCTAATTAGATCCACCCATTCTTGCGCATCCTTCGAGCTCGGCGCTTCAAAGTGGTAGTTCCTTGCTGGAGAGAAAAGACCGAAAAGGTTATGGCGCTTGTTCTTTGGGTCCTTGAGGAGGGTGACGGCAGAAAGTTCGGAGGTGTATATCTTGTGGCGGAGCTTGTTTTCCTTGTCTGTCTTGTACATGGAGAGAGCGCTGGGTCTGAGAACCAGGTAAACGGATTTCCATGCCTACACATATAGTTGCTGGTTAACGCGCCGACCAAAAAGATAAGGTTAGGAGGTAGAGGATTACGGCGGCTCACCTTGGTCTTCTGGGTGCGCTTCTGCACATATCCAGACTTCAGAACACGATCAAACTCGAAACTACCGTTTTGGTTGACTGGACTAGAAATTGATAAACCAAGTTGGTTTCGAAGTCGATTAACTGCGCTACTCGCCGGCGCTGCCATAGCTGAAGGAGAAGGAATGGTTATGGTCGTCCAGCGATTTGGGGTGCTCGTGGCTGTGGTGGGTTCGTGAAGGCACTGAGTCGCCGTCTCGGCCATCGCGAAGTTATGTAAACGCGTCGACAGAAGAAAATTGCGTGGCCAAGGTAGGAGTATCGTAGTTTGCCAAGTGATTAGATTAACGAGGTCGACCTCTGGTGAATTATGAATAAGTGTATCGTGTTGTTGACTGTAGGAAAATCGTGGCTCGGTTGTAATGTCAGGGGACAAAGTGGATTAAAGTTCATGTAGCTCAAGACGGACACGATTCATTGATGAACCAGCAACAAAACAGCCACGCAAATATGAATCTGACGAAGCGCCAAAAGTCAAACAAGGAGAGCACCTGATAGGTGTACGATTAATATCCGGCGCGGTCTCGCAATCGACGGCCCAGAAGTGACACGAAAGGGAAGAAGTCAGAAGAAGAAGCGACCGTAACCAAGAACCAATGAGACTGGGGTCGCGGAATGCCCCTCAACCGATCAACAAGATTCAGGATTATTGCTCAATGCTTGCTCAATGCTAGCTCAGGAATGGGGTGAATGGGCTTGCAGCAATAGCTTCGAGAATTAGCAAATCAGCACGTGTGTGTGGATTGCAGAGTCGCAGGAGTGTTGCCATTAATCAAATCAAATGCAAGCCGTGTGCATGCATGTACAAGAAAAGGCCCAAGTCGGGGCGTAAATACATAGAGAACATGTATGAGTATCTCCGATGGGAACAACAAAGTAACAAGGTAAGGACTGGTAAGGTTTGTGTAATAATAATATAATAAGAATAAGAAACTTTTACGGCGATGGAAACCCCTAGCAATATTATCGAACCTAAATAAGCTCTAACCTTGTACGCAGAGACCATCTGGGCAGGTGTTTCAGGAACTGCCGGGCGCTAGCCCCCAACTCAAGCCACTAAAATGAGCCATAATATGAGGCTGGTGACCACTCTTGTGGCTTTGTTCTCCAATCATGTGCTGTCTGCCCTATGCGCTATTACGTAGATCTGACGGATCTTACACGACACGGGCTCCGTATATCCCGAGCCCTTTTCAAAGCTACCAAAGCGTATTCAAAAATAGTACAACCCCGGGTGAATCACAGGGATTGCTATAAGTAACATGACTACCCCGTATGTTGTCCTGCTCCAGCACCCTTCTCTCTATGTACGGAAGGCGCAGCTCCTTCCCCGGATTTTGATTCGGGACCTTCGGACCTCACGCCCGTAGCCTTACTGGGACTCGGCTGTGGATCAGGCTGCTTGGCCATCCGGGCCACGGTCCGTCCCCGAGGTTGTCTTCTTAACCTGTTTATGATGCCCTTCCTTCTGTTCTTCTGAAGGATCGTTTGACTTTCTCGTTTGATCAGTCAATACAGCGGCGCGAGCTGCGGACGCTGTGAACGGCGAAGTATGGGAGAACGTGTTGTGATGGTAGTAAGTCTGTTGTCGACCTGCTTGGCCGAGGCTTAACTTGGGCTGCTTAGGCAGTCTCGGTAGCATTTTTTCTATATACTTTCTACTCTGGATAAAAATAGATACTTATTAGTAACCATGAGGTAAGTTAAAAGTCTAATGGATTTGTCTTATGTACCTGTTTGCTTGGTTACTGCAGAGACGAGGGAATTTTTACAGAATGCGAAGGACTCCTAGATCAATAAGACCAGCCAGAAAGGGGCCTGGTACTAAATATCAATTTACAATTCCCACGTCATAATTCTGAAATCGTCTGATGTATGCCCTTTTGCTTCGTCATTTTGCATAGAGCCACACACAGATCTCAGCGACGTCATCTGGCTTGGCCAGCCATTCTTAGGAGCTATCACTTACATGAGCTTTGAAGTTAGCTTCCTATCAACACTACCTACCTAGATAGATTGTTCTCGCCATTGCTCCATATGTTTCTATTAGCTGCAGTTTGGATGAAGTAATGTCGGGTCGTACATCTTAGGCAACGAAACTAGGTAATATTCTAAGACGCTTAGCAATTAGAGAGAGGTCGAAAGTACTCTTGAAAATGAAGCTATTATACTATAGCTACTTGAAATAATATGTTCTAAAGCTTTCTGGATTGCCTATGTAGATTTGCTAGTCATTATATAGTGTAACATAAGCGAATGACTCCATCTCAGCATAGTAAACTTTGAAAGATAGATGCTGCTCGCGGTAAATACCCCATCAAGTATCTCACGAAATAGGAAAACCAATGCCTCCAACTCCAAAATAAGCATTCCCATCTAGAAACTCTACTCTAAGCCTGCGAGGGGGGGGTATCATTACTATTAGCCAGCCCAATCCAATTCCAATCCATACACGGCACACTCGCGCTATTGCTCCAACCCTTCTATCCCCTCATCCCTCTACTCGTTCGCCCCATCTCCAATTTCAATGGTGTATCTGATCCACACAGTCTTTACTTCTTCCGCCCCCTAACCCCATCAACCCTGACGCCCCTCGCGCTCCCCCAAACACTCTCAGTAACCTTCCTGGGGATCTTCCGTCCCCTGAGCCTCTGGTCAATAAGCCACATACCGACGACAAACTCCGTGCGGTCCAGAAACCCGAGCCCGCGCCTATCCACCAGATCCCACACCTCGGCCAGCTCGTCGAAGGGGAGCCGGCTGCGCGCCCATATATCGCGCACTATTACGTTGGCCACGCCTTGCTCCTTCTCTTTTTCTAGCGCCTGAGCTGGAGATGGGGTCTGGGATTGAGGTTGTGTTTGCCCGTTTGTGGGAGCCAGAGTGGAGACGGAAGAGGCGCTGGAGTTGGCTGGGGACACGAGGAGCAGGCCTCGATTACTCGCCCACACGCCCTCGTACCTCTTCCGTTCTCTCGCCGTGATCTCCTCGCGCCAGCGCTTGCGTGCCCCTTCGTGATGCGCGTGCTTGTTGCCTCCGGCTAGTTTACCGAGGGGTTTCCGGTGGCGCGAGCGTGCCCTCGAGTATCCCTCGTCGTCAGATTTACTAGGTGCCTGACGCAGCGTTTGGCGCATATGGGGTGTCTGTCTGCGCGATGGGGGTTTAGGTGGAGGGGTCTTTGATGGCGTTATGCGGGATGAGGCTAGGGAGCCCGCCATGATGGCGTCGGTAAGCGATTCTAGGGGTAGGTTCGAAGTAGGTTGTTGTGTTTGGCGTCGAGGGGGAGGGGGGGGACGCCCGGTGGAGATGGTAGTAGATACGGTCTGAGCTGATGGAGGTCGCCTTGGCCGTAGTGTATCAGGACTTGATGGTCGAGATCTACCTCTCTCTGGAGAGCCAGGGTGGGGAGTTGGCACTGATGAAGCGGACACAAACGTATCATTTGACGAGGTCGAAGTCCGACGTGAATCGTCTTCTGGTAGGGATACCTCCGCGCCGTCATGCGCAGAAGGTGGAGGATATTGCTTAGGCTTCCCAGGCGGAGATGTTTGACCTTCAGGCACGGAGTCTTGAGCAGTTATATCATTCAATAGAATCTTCTTGGGGGTGGGATGCCTGGGTTTAGGAGATAGGATCACGGTGTCAGCACGGCTGATAGATTTCGGCGGGGGAGTAGAAGCACGGGGCTTTCCCCTAACTTCTAGAGAGGTAGGCTGTGTTGAAGATTGAACTTTATTCTTTGCCCTTGCCGGCGGGAGAGCAGGTGGACGGGCCTTTGTTTCAACAGGTGCATCCTGCTGTTGCTGGCGCTTGTCCTGTGCTAAGTCGGCCATCGAAGGAGAAGGAGACGCTGTTCTTCCCCGTGTTGTAGAGCAGGCAGGTCTTGATGGGGATAGCTCGTTTTTAACGATAGGGCTCATAGTCCTCGGAGGGGTTGGAGCTCGAAGCTTCGGTTTTGGTCCAAGCGACTTCCGGTTATCCGCCGCGGGAACGCCTTTCTTTACAGGGTCTGTATCATCTTGCCTCTTCTCAAACATCGAAATCAGAGCATTTGTAGATGGGATTGAAGTCGTATCCGTTGCCAAGTCAAGGCTTGCCACTGAACTAGCAGCGCTGTCCCTGCCACTGACGCTGTGTTTCCGTTGTCTTCCCGCTGGCTGCGGAGTATATGTATGCAATTGAGCTGCCTGGTTACGGGTCGGGCTGGCGGATCTGCTAGCAGCGAGAGTCGCAGCTATGAAAGAAGGAGAACGAGGATCTGGCATTGTTGGTCTGCTCGCAGGCCCTACATGGGAGGCGGAATGATGCCGCTGTGGCAGCGGGGGCTGTAGATGTTGTGTCGATGACTGAGCCATTCCCCCTTGTTCAATTTCGAGGCCCTCATTTCCAGCCTGCACGCTGCCGCCCGTCGTTTGTCGGCTAACCGTTCGGGAATGGTCTCGAGAGGCCGAGGCGGCAGACGTAGCTGCGATAAGAGCTCTATTATCGACATTTCGGGGGGTTGGAGCAGTGGGAGGTAATTGCTTCGGCTTTGATTTCTGGAAGGCGAGCGAAGCGCCTTTCAAGGCGGCGTTATAGGAAGAATCATCGTGAGCTCCGGGTGGGTTCGGCGACGGTCGGCTCCGATTAAGGGTCCCTGATCCGTTCATGAGGCCCGTTTGTGCAGAGGACCGCCTGAATTGGAGGTTGACTGCAATGACGTTTCATTTATACTCGTAACATTTCAATTTCGATAGGTAATACACAGTGATTAGTACATGGAGGGTTGAGACAGTCCAACATTGTTGTAGTTGGGGAGTTGAGTTTCAAGGCAAGACCTTAATCGATTACGAAGGGGCAGGGAGTAGGGCTGAAACGTCCAATCCAACAAGGTTTCGCTTCCAAAAATGGGAACGTGCTAGTTAAGTTGGGTAACCGCCGACCCGAATCGCAGGCCCCGCTGCCCCGCTTCAGGGGTAGATGCGCCTAATAGAGCTTGCAGTGTGTCATCTGATGGAAGCCCGTATCACCGTATCACTGTATCACAGCTTATCTATGAATTGTATGGAGGTAGCGAAATGGGAGGGTTAACTCAAGGATGAATTAATATTATCACTTGCATTGCGCAACATTACGACGATTTCCTATTCAGCGCGAAATACCGACTTCAAGCCGGTCGTTTATTTTCAGTTGACGACGGACCTCAAAAATGTGCCATCATCTAGCTTAGCAAGAACCAGAATATGAACCTCAGAAAGCATGCATCCCGTCTTGAACGCCCTATGTACCGACGCCTGTTCCAATATCCCCTCACCTCCAAGCTTGCTGGGTAACCCTTCGCCCTCGACCCCTTTCCGATTATGTTCCAATAAGAGTATATAATTCCACAAACAGGTAGTTGAAGAAAACCGTGAGCCCGTGAGCATCGAAATGTCTCAGGTGCTTCTTGCTATCGACTGGCTTCGACCTGACGTCGAGCTCGTCGAAACAGGATTCCTCCCCAAAGGCCTTGCGGCAAGCGAAGTCCTAATGCAATTAAGAACAAATACAAGAAGAATGGGAATGGGAACGGGAATGGGGAGAAGTAGTGTGCGTGCAAATCAGAAATTGCGTCGGGGTGTGGGAGGAATTACATGAAGGGGGTTTTCCGGAAGGCGCCGTCGCTGACAGATCCATAAATCGTAACGATGAGTTCAGTTGCGTTGCGTTGCGTAACTTCTCGGAGCTCGTTATCATGCAGCAGGAAGAGCAGACAAGATGCTCAGTAGGCATCCTCGTCGGTCCACTCACTACCTGAAATGATGCGGTTGCCATCGGCGTCGATCATGACATGACCAGCATGCATCGACGGAGGTATCCCTCGCTGTCGCTTGCCTTGACTTGTCCCCGGACGAGGATATCCGTCTTCAGGTGTGCACCGCTTATTTCTCGCAGCTCGTACCTTCGCATAGTATGCGTCGGATGCATCCGGCTCAGGCTCTGAATTGTCATCGTAAGTCTCCCAGTTCTCTGAGCCGCTCACGACTGTAGAGGTGTTAGAGATCTGTCTCGGGGGAGGTGCTTGAGGGTAGGCAGACTGTGCAAGTCGGTCACTGTGAATGGAAATCGGCATATCTTGGTGCTGGTGGGATCTGGTATAAGTCTGGTACGAGTTTCGCTCGTATGGGCGATCGTCATATACGTCCTCCGGTTCAATAGCCCGGATGAAACTATTTGACCCAAGCCCAGCGCCCTTGTAAGGATTGACTGGAGTTTCCAACTCGGGAGCTGGTCCTAGGTCACGCATCTTAGGAGGAGGCGCGCGTGTGAGCGGATGGCCAGGGCGCAAAACACCTTGAGCTCGCGATTCGGGTCGGGGTCTTTCAGGAGAATTGCTACCGTGCTGGAGGTTCGACAGAGGAACACGTGCTGGTATCCTAGAAGGACTTCCCTTAGGATCTTTGGGTGCTTGGCTGGGAGGGGGTGCTCTCTTGATTGTACCGTTGCCATTCGCAGTGGGGGTTTTCGATCTTGTGATATTAGCTGCCTTGCTTGCGGTGCTGTTGGTTCGGGCAGGTGGTGCCGCTTTTTGCCCTCTATTCGCTGAAGGCGGAGGACCTGCTGGGGTCTTTGATCTTGGACCTGGGGCTTGTTTGGGTGCCTCGGGTTCTAGAAGGTCGAGATAGCGCTCGCCATGCACTAGGAATGGGCGGCCATACTCGTCCTCCCATTTCTCCAGCAACTTGGCAAGGTCTGCAGCAACCTTGGGAAGTTCCTTAGCGATTCTCTTGCGCATCTTCTCTTCTCGTAGCAGCTTTCCTGGGTCACGCCTTTCTCCTTTCTGACCGCGCATCATGAGTCGAGAAGCATCTTGGCTAGATGCAGCAAGTTCATCTCGGTCATGAACGAGAGTACGATGTCTCTCAACTAGAGCTAAAGCAGGCGCTCGCTGTTCCCTCAAGGCTTCGAGCCTTGCGATCTCGCGTTCGTGGGCCTCCAGCAGCGCATCACTATAGACGTCAGAGAAGGCAGGTGTAAACTCGAGCATCTCGTCCTCCGAGAAGTATAGTGCGTCCCACAATTCTTGAAGCTTGCATCGCGCATCCTCTACAAACAGATGTAGGTTCTGTCGCTTGAGTTCGTTCAATCTTGACAATTCGTCTTCGAACTCGTTGATCTGTCGAACGCCGCACCCACGGTTGCAGTTCAAGAACGCCTTACGCTCTGACTCCTCGACTCCGAGTTTATTCCAGAGCGCCTCGACAGAGGTCTTGAGATCCCTCAAGCGCTTTTCGCGGTTCTTCTTCTCATCCGCCAACTTGTCTCTCTTGTTTCGGAGTCTAGCTAGATCCTCTTCATGCAAGCCGAGTTGCTCAGGCGCATCGCGATAGTACTTTACAATCGCGCCATCGGTCTGCGCTTGGGGGGTGCCTAATTCCGCCCATAGTTGAATGATATGTTCTGACAAAGACTTGACTGTCGAGACACGTCGAGTATATTCTTCATAGACTCGCGTAAATTCGTCGTCCAGCTTGTTGACATAGGACGGGGAGAGGTCAAAGGAAGTAGGTATAGAGTCTTTCGGGCCTGTGGGTGGTAAAGCAATTTTCACGAACGTTGGCTCGAGATGGGAGGAATAGGATTCGAGTGCTTGCACAAGTTCTGAAGATAGATCAGTACACATTCCTCTCTAATGCCATTCCAGGAATCCCCTGCGATAGAGTGATTCAACTTACTCTTGACTTGTTCAAATCGCTCGCGGTGAAGCTTGCTTAATTGCGTATGCTTCTCTCTTAGAACCGATAGGCATCTTGTGAGTGGGTAAGTGATACGAAGATCGTTGTCTTCGCCAGAATAGCTGTGTTGCGATCTAGTACCATCAAGAGAAGCTTCCATTTGACGGATGGTTGTAATAATTCGCTGCGCTTCCTCTACTAAGTCTTTCTTCTCTGCCGTCACCTGCTTTACCTGATTATTCAGGGTTTCTGAGAGAGCTGCGAAGAGCTGCAAGTTTCCCCTATTAGTCTATGTAGGCATAATTTTTCGTACTGTGTCGCTTACCTCGGCTTCTCTGCTTTCGCGATCATGGCTGGCGACGCCAATCTCGTCGAAGAGGCCATGTAGCTGGCCAATTATTGTATTGACCTGTTGGGAAAGGTAGCTCGCGTCCATCTTGAATGCGATGTTGACGGGAGGCAGATTGTATTCATGAAGTGTATGCAATAGACTTGGCTAAAGAAGCAATGGTTAAGTAGCTCGTATTCCGTGACGCATTGACCCCGTGGTCTGTTGAATGGATATTAAAAATTTGGGTGCAAATGAGCAAATGAGTGCGCTCTTCGGGTCAAGCACGCCAGAAGGTCGAGTAGCTCAGTTGACGCATCCCAGGCGATCACGATAGAGGGTAGCGATTTCGTGCGTGGTGCATGCGCAGCGCGTACGGGAAATAATGTGCAGATTGCAGAGTGCAGAGGATCAAATGCAGGTGATTTTGCAGTAGGATTGGTGATGTGTCTCTGCTTGAGAGGCCCGGCTGAGACGGTGTCTAAGAGCTAATATGGAGGGGAAGTGAGTTGCAGTGAGGTAAACCCGTTCAGGCAGATCAACAACAAGCGGGCAGTGTTATTTGCCAGTCTCGGGTTCAACAAACCCACCTGGGTTACACTCGAAATCACCACGGCAACAGCCTGATTTAGCACTGTTCGTTTCAAGTTCGCCCCACCATCAAATCAAGATTTGCTCGTGCAGACTTGCGCAGACCCGTGCCGCTTCTATCGATAGGGCGCAAGCGCCTCCAATCAAAACAAACCTGCACTTCCAAAAAGAGAAAAGAGAATATTCGACATCACCGCTACTTGATCATCATGCATGCAAGACTTGCGCTCGAATCATGCGTTGACGCTTATTGTATGCATTAGCCATTGTTGAGCTATATCCATTCTCGGATCTGCTCGAAATGATTCCGTTTTTGATCATGGACTACCACAACCACCCGATCCTATCTGCCGGTGTAGACGTGCACTTCCGTCCGGTCCAGGTTGGATAACAAAAAGCTGTGGGAGCTTCGACAACCGGCATAGCTTCTATCTACTCTTACCACTATTCATCTTTTCTATGAAGTTTTTATCGGATACTTGTTTTTTTACATCTAATAATGTTATAGTCTATCCGACTCTAAATCTAAAACAATATCAATGATCTCAGCCATAAACGCCCTTACAAAATGACCATCATTGACGTACCTCATTTACAAACCAATCAGGTTTGGAGAGCAAACAATAGGAGACATAGGGCTCACAAAAGTGCTGAATCATCCCATTTTTCAAAGACTCAAGGCCATTATTTGCTTACTATGTACTTCAAAATTGCACAAACTTCGGACATCCCCAATTTGACCAAAGTATATGCGCAAATGATCCGGTCCTAGCCGATGAGTAGGTTGTGTTACCGTGGTTGCCGTGGATTCTGTTGAAGCAGGCCATTATGCATTAGTAATATCATATCATTTAACCTACCTGCATGTAGGCAGTGGGTGTAAGATTTCCCTTGAACTCGAGAGATGGTATCCTCAAGGCTTTATAGTTGAAATTCTAGTTAGCATGTTGTCCCTCAAATCATTTATCATGTAGAGGCGAAAAGTCCGAATGACTGGCATCTTAGCTCTCCTGGGTTGGTTGACAATAGGTCTTGAAAAAACGAAGGCGCATCAGAATGACTTTAAAGGGGGAAATGGCGGCGCCACAATTCGGGTCCGAGTTTGTCTCCAAGAATGGGTGAGAATGATTGGATCTCATTTCGTTTTCCTAGCCAAGCTCTTTACAATTAATCATTCGGTGGTTGAGCCCAAGTTAGATGCGCTTAGCCTTGATCAAATATTATTGGCAACTCGTAAGGATAAGAGATCAAGGAGGGTGTTGTCGGCGGTAGTCGACACTCCAAAAGAAATTCTCTTTTGGGACAGTTGAATGGAATAATCAGGAATATCAAGCGAGCGAGGTGCAGACATTTATAGCGAGATAGCAGACCACGGTGTTCCGACTCACTCATAAGTTGAGTTTCGAATATAGGCGAGGTGGAAGGATCATATATTAATAGCACTTTATTTTCCTAGTCTCGATCATCTTGCGGCTGTTGGGTGGCTCCTCGTTATATCAAGCTCATCCCTTGAATCGGCAATTTTCCCCTATCGTGAATCTTCCAGTTCCGATGCTAAAATTGCCTGCAGGCCAACAGGATGTATGATACACATGACACTAGCAGGCGATGAATAAGAACGTGGCATTTGCTATTTGCGTTGCGCCTCATGCTTCACCTAAGTTTCACGACTAAGTAGCTGGGTAGGACGGCCAAGAGATGTTGGTCTGTTATGGCCCGTTGTCTCAGCCCTTACGTCGCTTCACATCAATGGGAGCTCTCTAGAATCACTTGGGGGTCGCAAATAGAGATGTGCTACTCCCCTTCTGAGTTGAATTCTACTTGGCCAGCCAATAAGTTTGCTGAGTTGTGCATGTCATAAGATGAGTCGCCCAGGAACCAGATTCTGCCCTGAGTGGTCTCTCCAGATGCCTAGAGCGATCCTAATTTCATGGCAAGGTGTAGCTGGCTGACGGTGGTAGCTGGCCAATCATCGAGCCAGCCACTCTGATGTGAGTATGCCACCTCCCCACGTCGTTCCCTGTACGATCTCTCAGCATCACTCATTCTGACATGCCCAGGGCTGAATGTCTCTGTACGTCTGACGCTGAACAACGAGAGCCCTTGATCGACAGCAGTTAGCAGTCAGCAGCCAACAGTGACTAGGACCATGGATAATTATAAGAACCGCAAGGACGCTGAGATGGGTTCGATTCGTCTACAGAGATCCAGGAGATTTATCATTCTTTGAACGCTTTCGTTGATCGTAGCCATACCTTCTCTCTTTCAGATTTTCATCCAACTTGCTTACAATCCTTACGATGAGGTTAAGCAACACTTTAGGTAGCCTAGCCACGGCTGGGCTCGCTCTCGCAGGAATCGAGAAACCTGCATCTCTACGTAATATCGTATACTTTGATCAGTGCGTCTCCCCGTCCCGTCTCGGATCATGAAAGCTAACAGAAGTACAAGATACCATACGGCGATCCTGCCAGGCAAGAATGTAACGGCGGGCATCACTCACGTCATCATGGCCTTCGCAAACTCGTCTCTCTTCGTTCCAGAGACAGCAGGCCCATACGTACCCTTCAAGCCGGTGAGCGAGGTCCGCGCCATGTTCGACAACGGCACACAAATCGGCATCGCGCTGGGCGGCTGGGGCGACACGGACGGGTTCTCCAGGGGCGTCGTCTCGGACGAGAGCCGCAAAGCCTACGCGCAGAACGTGGCCAAGATGGCCAACGACCTAGACTTCGACTTCGTGGACATCGACTGGGAGTACCCGGGCGGCAACGGCGCGGACTACAAGCAGAGCCCGAACTCCAACAAGACGGCCGAGATAGAGGCCTTCCCGCACCTGCTGCAGGCGATCAAGGACGCCATCGCGCCGAAGCAGCTCTCCATCGCCGCCCCCGCCATGCAGCGCGATATGATCGCCTACATCGAGTCCGAGGCGCCGCAGATCTTCGCCGCCGTCGACATGGTCAACCTGATGACGTACGACATGATGAACCGGCGCGACGCGCAGACCGCACACCACTCGTCCGTGCTGGGGTCGCTCGACGCCGTCCAGCGGTTCCTGGAGCTGGGGCTGGACCCGTGCAAGCTGAACCTCGGGCTCGCCTACTACGCCAAGTTCTTCCAGACCCCCGCCAACGCCACGTGCGATCACCCCGTCGGCTGCCCCATCGTTAAGGCCGAGAACGACGACGGCAGCGACGCCGGCACCTCCGGCGCCATGACCTTCGAGAAGGCGAACGTCGACCCGCCGACCCCGGGGAACCTGTCCGTCTCGCCCGACGGCACCTGCGGCGCGACCACGACGCACACGTGCCTGGGCTACAACCAGGGCGCTTGCTGCTCGCAGTACGGCAACTGCGGCGACACGGCCGCGCACTGCGGGCTGGGGTGCCAGGGCGCGTACGGCACGTGCGAGGGCCCGGATATCACGGCCGCGTTCGGGAAGGCGCTCGCGAACGGCATTCTCGATGAGGATGAGGGTGGCATGTGGTACTGGGACTCCGAGGCGAAGCTGTTCTGGACGTGGGACACGGCGGAGCTGATGGAGCGCAAGTTCCACGATATCATCGCGCCGATGGGGCTCGGTGGTGTCATGGCCTGGAGCTTGGGCGAGGATAGCGCCGATTGGAGCCACATCCAGACGGTCTCGCGCATGGTGAAGGGGGCGAAGGTTGGCTTTCGCCAGTCGGTCCCGCCTCATGTGAGGAGGTTCCGTGAAGGGATTGTGCGGCCGCATGGACGTAGATGGGCGCATTAAGTGTAGGATATTGCAGCTGCTCCTGGGTGGATATATCTGAGTCATAGCTGGGAGCACATTTAGCTGGATTTGGGATGGGTTTATTTGCTTGGTTGATTAGGATATTGGGGCTAGCCTGCTGGCCTCCCTTCACTTCGTGGTGTACATAGTCTGTTGGTTACCAGGTAGTCAATGACCATATTGCATGGTTGGTTTATGAGGCGATGATTGGTCCCTGTGTGACTTATTGTAATGGCGTCTGCTTGTAGTAGAGATGAGAAGTTGGCATTAATGAGACAGGCGTTCCAGCTTAGATATTCATAACAAACGAGGATATTATACATAAATACTCATCCAGGCATCCTTCATATTCTTCGCAAGGTTCTCCCACATCACAGCCCGCTTCTCTACCTCAGACCCGACGTCTCCTCCAAGCGGGAGTCGGAGGCCTATTTCCTTTCCGGCGAATACCCCTGTCCCATCAACAGCTTCGACGATCCGTTGGGCGACCTTGGCCGGGCTGGCGGCCATCTTGAGGATTTCTGGCGATGATAGGACAGTCTGTGTCTGCTCAACTGCCGTGCCTCGGTATACGTCGCTCAGGGGTATCTCGACGCCAGTGCCTGAGGGGTCTACGAATTCGGTAGCCATTAATCCGGGTTCAATGATCAACGCGCGGATGTTGAATGTTGCTACTTCTGCTTGAAGGGCCTCAGTGAGTCCTTCAACAGCCCATTTGGTTGCTGCGTAGATGCCGAGACCCGGGTTGGGACTGACGCCTAGGGAACTGCTGAGGTTGACGATAGTCCCTGAGTGATGCGATCGCATGGATGGCAGGGCCGCCTGGATCGTCCGCAGAGAGCCGATGAAGTTGGTTTTGAAGATTGCATCCACCTGATCGACGCTATTGGCGCTATTAGGTGTATTCTCTTGAAATTGTTACCTAGGGGGTTAACTTACCTCGTTTCTTCAATGCTTCCAAGCATGCCATATCCAGCATTATTGACTAGGACATCGATTTGCCCGTGTTGAGAAATGACAGACTGGACTTGGGATTCCACGTCCTTGCCGGCCACATCGAGCTGTAGCCAGATTCCGCCGAGGGCTTCGATTTCCGCGAAGGTGTTGGCGATCTTGGCCTTGTTACGGTAGCAGGCAATGACTTTATGTCCAGCCTTCAGCGCAGCTTTGGTTATTTCGAGTCCCAGGCCACGGGATGCTCCGGTGACAAGCCAGACTTGAGTTTCAGCCATAGTGATTGGAATAATGATATCTATTAGAGTTTGAGTGTGTGATGTTGTGTAAGATGATCCGAGTATCTCCAAATCAACTTGGTCAACTACCTAACGGATTATATAGACCTTCAAATCGACTCCCTAGGCTCAACCTAGGCTATTGTTATCATTATTCATCACGACTACAAGACAACTTGCACATTACTGTTCCTCTCCGTCGACAACGGGTGGGATAGCTATCTATCCGAGCCAAGATAGTATTCATCATGCCTCCATACTAATGTTTCGCGCATGGTACTCGAAAATCCGAGAAGACTAGGAGATAACAGAGTATAGGATCCGAGGTGGTGTTACGCGGGTAAAGGTGAGGCCTAAAACGCTATGGTCTGTGGCAGGTAGGCAAGGATCCCCTTATCCCGTATTAGCGCGACAAGGCATGCTGGAAATCCGTCAGCTTATTTATGGTCTCCGCCTGAGCCCGGCGTATTCAATCTGGCCGAACTATCTTACCCAAAAAGCCTTGGCATACTCTATAATGGGATAATTATATGCTTCAATACGGGTATGGGAGCTATAGCCCAGTATTAGAACGGGTTAACAGAAGACAGGTCGATACTATTTATCTCATAGCCTTTTCTCCCTTCTCTAGGCTCCAGGCAAGAATCCTATGGAAAGTCACAAGACCAGATTGAAAACCGTAAAGACCCGTAATGACTGAAATAGATCGAGAGACTTTGATCTCTTAATTCATTCATACAATTATGATGATTCATTGCGAATATGAAGAGATGAATAATTAGACTGATCAAAATGGGTTAGAAAAAGAACATTACGCAAAATGGGTCCAGTCGGCTAAATCACGGCTAATCATGTACAGTACAGAAGTACTTTTGGTGGCGCGAGCTGTCTTTAAACTTTTGGAGCTACTGGAAGTTCTTCAGATGCCAAATTCAATGTTCCCATGTTCACCTTTGACTTTGATTTTGCAGCACTTATGATAATGCGATTATGATATCCAAGTGCCACTGAGACTACTATTTAAATAATATTCATCACAGTTCCTCTAATGTTCGTTCGGTAGCACTGCTCTCCACCTAGCTCGCCAACCGCTAGCTAGCTGGGGTATGCGTCCACGACAATGCGCGAGTTCATGGACTACATCCAGTCGGCCTTCTACTCTGCCACGGGCTGGAATCGAGACAACAGCTACTCGTCGCTCAATGCCACGTCCGATGCCCTTCTAAACTTCCCAACGCCCCGCGGGCTCCGCCTCACCCTCTCCTCCCTTGCGACATCCCAATTCGCGACTTCGTACCAGTTGGGCTCAGTGGGCATTGTCGATGGCTCAATATCGTACCTGTACTCGACGGTGCCTCTACACAATGCCATCGCACAGAGCGAGAAGATACCTCTGCCAGATCTCTTGAGAAGTTATCGGCCGCTTGCCGAGCTACCTCGCCGGGATGGAGAGGAAGTAGTGCTGAGGAAGGATAGCTTGGCATATGGGCGGCTTTACCTCCCTGCGTCGATGCTGGAAGCCCTCTTGGTTAGGAGGGTTTCGCCAGCATTACAGTTGCAGCTGAGTGCCGTCTCGGATCAGACACTGCGGAATGGGGGTACTATGTTAGGCATGGTGCAATACGATGAAGGCCGTTATTCGGTTGAGGGTCTCGCATCGTCCGACGGCGGGCTACTCGGAGTACGTGGGTTGTACAACTTTGGCGGAGATGTTGGGCAGTTGAATGCACCGGCGCAACAAGCAGCTACAAATGGCAACGGGGGCAATGGTGAGCGAGAACGCATTTACGGTCGGTTCAGCACCGGCGCGGAACTTTATTATGGAACGTTAAATAAATCTGGTGGAATGAGCTTTGGCGCGCGATTCGCGACGTTGCCTACGCACAAAGGCGCACCTCTTACCGCGACAATGACCATCAATCCATTGATAGGGACCATGAGTTGGACCTATGCGGTTATGGCTGGCAGCTATTGCTCGCTTGCGACGAAGATGGATTTTAACGTCTACAGCTACGAAAGCGACTGGGCTGTAGGTATGGAGCTATGGAGGAAAAAGGGGGCTTGGTCTATCAATAGGGAATTGGAAGAGGCCGAGGCGCTAGTACCAGGGAAACCTACATTCGAGCGAAGTTTTCAAGCAAAAATGGAATGGAGGTTAGACGATCCTTTTCCAACAGCAGACCCATTTGGAGACCCAATCGCAGAGGCAAATCCAGACGCAACTGCAGACCTGGCTGAAATTGTACCACCGCCGACAGCGGTGGTTCAGCCAAAGAAAAAGGAACGAAGCTTCCAAGCCAAGATGGAGTGGAGGTTGGATGATCCAGATGTGGACCCAGCAGCAACGTCAAGCGCCAATGAAGATAGAGGAGACGATGAGTACTCGGGCGTACTCAAGGCGCGCCTAGACCAGCATTTACGAGTTGGTCTCCTATGGGAGGGTCGAGTCAAGTCTTTGCTTTTCAGCCTTGGCAGCAGCATTGACTTACGACGACTCGATGCGCCTTTCCGCACTCTTGGATTAGAAGTACAATTCTCGTCATGAAGTTGCTGATAGGACGAAATGAGCGTTGACCCCTCTTGGTGGTATTCGTGAAGGAATATTGGTGCGTCTGCATTGTCTTACCTAGCAATACGACTGGGCAGCTGGACATTGGTGGCACAGTCACGATTACCGCCGTAACGGTGACACAGACTGGTCGCACTCGGGCGCCGCAGCTGATGTGTACCAACGGCGCCCTTCCTGAAGCGTTATGCCTGAGGTCACGCTGGTCGCAATTAATTTTAACGGCAGAGAAAGACTCAGCTATAAGTTGACTTTTTTCAGGGCCAATCATCCTGCTGTTATTCGGTGACCCCGGGTTTGGACACCTTGATGTCTACCCTAATTTAGGTATGCAGGTCGGTGTGTTTCTGGCCCCCAACGCGGTCCCAACACCGCCTTGACCTATGCGCGCCCTCGGCGTGCTGCCGACTGCGCCAAGGCTCTCTGGAAGAATATCTGATTTAAGTCGGATGTCCCCCGGATATTGCACCTAGATGCGGACGTTACTCCAGAATCTAGCGACTGAGCACGATGCCGTCCTGCCGTCCTGCCACAAGGATGGCTTAGGTACGTAGCTCCTGTGGACTCGACCTTGTGCTCCTTATGCGATCATTAGCGAACTGTCGTATAAATGGCCTTTGCAATGAGCGCCGAAAAGGAGCCGTCTTGGACAAAGCTTATTTCGAAGAATTGCCAATTGAAGTCATGTCTCCCTGGACACTCCACCTACGACGCTGCAGAATATGAGTCTTCAGGATGTTCTATACTCTTGTTACCCGTCTTGAATGAGACTACTACGTGTAGCCCTGGAGACTTGTAACGTACCTATGGATTAGTTCGGGGCTGGAGGGACAATAGTTAGAGACTTATGTAGTATCTTGCCGATTCTACATCTATGTACATACGGAGAAAAAAACCACTATATATGAGGCTCTATACTCCATTCTCTCTTTAATAAAAGCGCTATCGAGCTGCAACCTACCTAAGGTACTGAAAGGTTCAACGGGTTACCTCAAAGCATAGGTAGGTAGAATATCGGATGAGGGGCTGAATGCTTGGCTGCATGTGTCGCATCGTAAGGTGAGGTTCAGCTTCCAAGGAGGTACGTACTGGAGGCTGAGGACCTTGATGGCCAGCTGAGCTTGGCCTCCCACTTGAGAACCCTGATGGACAGGCTAATGCGAGTGCATCCTCTAAAACGCCTAGTAGCGGCACCAACCGGCGTATCACAGGCCGCGCAACTGGATCAGGATTAGTCATGTCAGCACGTACCAGTACTTAATCTGTATGTAGTATGTATACATCATGTATGCGTGCAACAAATAAGGGCCCTTATTTTAGATACTCCATACAAGAGACGAAATGCCACCGAAGACAAATGAATATTCTAGGTTAGGGGTTGGGAATAAAGCGGAACTTATGACCTCGCGCGTGATAATCATGTTCGCGCCCATGTACACTTCTAAGGCATTCTGTCTTTTCTATTGTATACTCGCAATGTTACCTGATTCTGTCATCAGCCTTGTAGTGTATGCCAACGTATGTTACAGAGGTATTGCATCTTCTGCTCGGCAGACGTTGTTTTTACCTTATCGCATGGCAGCCAAGCCATGTGCGCGCAACTCCCGGTAGCATTTCGGTGCCACGTTACCTACGTAAGGCATATGAAGAACACTAATGTTGTTTGCGAGAGAGGAGCCATGGTATAGGGAATATGTAATATGTAATTCTTGAAAGGATATACCATGTATAAAAATGAGGTTGGAAGTTGACAAATTTGTTTGTTCCAACTGTACTATGGTCCTTCCAACCTATAGTGAGGCTTATTTTGTATTGATGTGACTATAATGGGTTAGCTGAGGTACATTCGGTCACTGTATTATCTCCTATAAAAAACTTTAAAACATCCACGTACCCACCCGGCCCTGTAAGCAACAGCCAATCCGGTGAATCTGAGCCCACATCATACTTCCGAAAACGGTCTTAGTCGCCGAGAGTACGCAGCGATCTCAGCATGCCAGCCAGTCTAAGGTAGGAACCCAACCGGGAGTGTGGATCCAACCGCACAAGCCTTTACTGTTTCTGCTGACCATTATATCAACTTTGTACGGCCCAGGTCTGTGGCCATCAAGGTCCTCATTTTTCGCATGATCATGACATTCTGCGTCTGTCTTTCTCTCTCCCTCTCTCTCTTGGAAATCCCTCGTCTCCTCGCGTGCCCTTGCTTGCCCACATGTTATGCAGCTGCCCGACTAAGCAGACAATGTACCTAGACTTTTAATATCCTGTATGTAGCTAATCAATGTGGCACATAATGAATTTAAAGAATTGATGTTATGTCATTCCGCCTTGCTAGCGTTTCAATATACAAAGTGCAATTCTTGTAACCGTCTGC
Source organism: Hypoxylon sp. FL1857 (assembly GCA_022578955.1). Taxonomy (NCBI): domain Eukaryota; kingdom Fungi; phylum Ascomycota; class Sordariomycetes; order Xylariales; family Hypoxylaceae; genus Hypoxylon; species Hypoxylon sp. FL1857. The sequence continues at coordinate 343,222 of MU400409.1, forward strand.
TTGGGTTTTGACTTTCACACTACTTTGTCCTCATACCCTGGAATCACTTCATCTAATCTGAAGTCACTATACTCGGCCAGGCGTTCAGACACGCACCCCCGCCACTACATACACACACGGTCACTTCAAAGTCATTAGTGCCTCATCAGTACATAATCGGCCGTCCGAGTCTCATCTTCCCCATAGTCGTCTTTATTCTGACTTGATGGTACCTGCCTTGCACAGGACCTGACCAAATTCCAACACAAGTGCTCTTTTTTGGGGGGTCTCACAACTGCAAGATCGCACATCACCCAAGAAAAAAAGGCATCAGCCAGATCTTCTAGATCTTCTAGAAAAGAAGATCGAATAAAATTCATACACATAGGAGCTTGTCCTCTGTGCATCTTTACAGTGTTAAAGCGCGCATTCTGCGAACGCTCGCTTGACATCGTCATCCTCACCGTCGTTGCGGGAACTACTGGGCGAACACATTCTTCTACTCGGCCCCTCGGCACCTTGGCCCCTTGTTTACACTCATAAACGCAGAAATCGGCCGAAAGACTAGGTCTGTTTACGGAACTGGTGTTCGTATCCTGACAAGTCCCGAGGCCTTCTACCTTAAAGCCACAGAACAGGAACCATCATTCCCAATAGGTAAGGTCCATTTCCTTCTTATCCAATCTTCGAGGCCGTATTGCTAGTTCCATGTCTTTTCTCATCCATCGTTTACATGTATGATCTGGAATTCATCCCAGCCAAGGAATTGAGGGTACGTAACAGGTTCCATCAAGTCATGTTGGTGTGTATTGGAAGCCATCAAGGTTCCCTTTGACGCCAGTTCTTTGAGCCTAGCTTACCGAACGGCCCTAATTCCCTGAAAAAAAACTTTGTACTACATCTCCGAAGAGACAGGGACATTGTTATCTTCCGTTGTTCTCGGCATACCTTGTTGGACCACCCTGTCTTCCGTATATCTTCACCCCTCTCCCCTCGCTGCGGCGGCTGCATATTCATCTGCACCATCCCGCTAATTTACGTTTCAGCCTCAGGGTTTCGCTGAAATCCAGCTGGTATATCTTTCTTTACTGTTCCGCCGCCCCTGAGACACTTGCAACGCGTTTCTGACAACTGATTACAGGAAAGGCCACCCGCAGAGGGTTAAGAAGATCAGTGCACTATCGGACCCCTGAACTACCTTGTAACCCTTTTTTCGAATCACCATCACATTCTTTTTACAAAATCACTCTCATTACTTCAACGTATCCAACAAATCGATCACCAACATGTCTGTGGTGACTTCGGCCTTGGAGGCCATCCTCCGAGCGCGACAGGATGACAACTCCTCCGCGTCGGACTCTGCCCCTGAGCTCAGCGTTACTGTTGACTGCGACAGTGGAAATGAGTACGATGGACGCATGGGAGTACGAATTTCTTCCATCTTTGTCATCTTAGTTGGTGCCCTAGCCGGTGCCGTCTTGCCCGTGTTCCTCGCTCGCGGCACGAGAGTCAAAGTCCCTGGGAAGGCCTTTTTCGTGGCCAAGTACTTCGGCTCCGGTGTCATCATTGGAACAGCGTTTATGCATCTCCTGTCACCCGCCTTCGACGCACTGAAATCACCCTGTCTCCCCCCTGGCCCCATCAACGACTACGATTGGGCCGCCGGCATCTGTCTTATGACCGTCTTCGTCATGTTCACCATCGAACTCGTAGCTAGCCGCTTCGACTTCTTCGGTCACAACCATTCGGATGCGCAGGCGATCGACCCGTCGCTGGATGTCCTTAAGATGGGTAGCCTGGCGACCTCGCCCTCTCCAGCTCGCGACGTCGAAGAGGGTTCAGCCAATAAGGAGAGCAATGGTCCTGCTAACAACAATGGTCCGAGTCTCCCTACGGATGTTAGTTATCCTCCTGGCGGCGAAGATCATCTCGGACACCAACGCGAGCACCGCGACGACGACAACCACACTGCCTTCGCCGCGCAGATGACCGCTATCTTCATCCTCGAATTCGGCGTTATATTCCATAGCATCTTCATAGGTCTGACGCTTGCCGTAGCTGGCGATGAATTCAACGTTCTGTACATCGTGCTCGTCTTCCACCAGACGTTCGAGGGTCTTGGTCTTGGCTCGCGACTAGCTACCGCTCAATGGCCCGCATCCAAATGGTGGATGCCATATGTGTTGGCTGTCGGCTACGCCGTCAGCACCCCCATTGCAATCGCCATTGGCCTTGGCGTCCGCTCCGGTTTGGAGCCGGGCAGCCCGAAGAATCTAATTATCAACGGCGTATTCGATTCTATCAGCGCGGGCATATTAATTTACACCGGTCTGGTTGAGTTGCTGGCACACGAATTCATGTTCAGCACTTACATGCGGAACGCCGGCCTGAAGGTCCAGCTTTACGCGCTAGGATGCGTTGCGCTCGGCTGTGGATTGATGGCGGTGCTTGCGAAGTGGGCTTAAGCCCAATCCGGCATTTTGAGAACCGCGGCGGTTGATAACGGGGAAGGCTAATGGAATGAATGGCTGCGGGAGTCCTGGCGTGCCACGGACTCATTTGCACATATCACCTGTTGCTTCTGCCTAGGTCTCGTCATGAGCTTTCTCGGACGAGACTAGGCTAGGATGACCTGTCAGGTCCCCTACGATGTACATAAGGAAAACTTCCTATCTACAATGCTACACGATTGGCTGGAGAAAACGGATTCGAATACGTGATGGAAATTTCACGGAAACTAATGCAAAATTGACTTAAGTCATGACTCACTAGCATTATATCTGATCTGAAGTGCCCTGATTGTGAATTGTGAGGTATCACCCGTTAGGCAGCATCTCATCGGGCGCTGCTCGTACCATGAGTCTCGAAACCAAGTCCCATAACTCGCGTTGCACGGTGAAATGTGATAACAGCTTCAACCGCTTCCCCGCACGCCACATATGACCACTCGTTATCTTTTACACTATCTTCAGCCAGAAAGCAAGAGGCTGGGCGCTTTCGATTCGTCATGCTATACCCTGAGCTCGGACTTATTAGTCATTCTCGTGCGTCGTGAACTCATGTTAATGGTTTAGCAGCGTTATCTCCACCGAGAAGGCTGGCTGTATAGGAGGGGTGACAGCCTGTTTACGGTACACATCCGTCATGCTGCTTCACCTGCTGATAATAGGTGCAGCTGGAAGGTGAGGCGTTAATTTTGCGGTGCTGGAGGTATCTCCCTGTAACCTGGTTTGGTCACAGACGTAGAATCACTATTTCCTCATACCATCCAACCCCTCCATTTGACCTCTTCTATCTTTAGTATCCTCTCTTATCTATAAGGACTCTCTAGTGTGCTCGTGTAAACTGTGTTTCCTAGTCTCATCTAGGTCTTGTTAAGTCTCCTACCCTCACTGGTTCTATAATCCGGTGCTAGGGGGAAAACACCATATTTTCTGGTAAGCGGCAGCTGCCCGACCCATACGTTCTTGGCGGGCCTGTATTCATATACTCTCTGCCTAGGAATTGCAAGAATACGTTTATTCCCGGTGCTTGAGAAGAGTTAGAATGACAGGTAAATATCTCACTAGAACTTGATTTATTATCTTCGAGCACGGTACTTTGCTAAAGCTTTATCTCTTTGTTGTATTCGCTTCTAGGTCGAGAGAACTTTAGAACCCCCTTCCTCGCCCCCAGTAACATGGACGAGAACAACTACTTCGCTACCGCAGAGCTGGGCTTGAAGCCAATTCATCTAGCCTGTCTTGAAGGCGACTTCGAAGCCGTTCTTAAACGGGTTTGCGAACCTGGCAGCATCGACGCTCTCACGGAGCCACAGACAGGCGCAGAATGGCGTCTTCGCGAGACGCCAATGTAAGGAACTACCTACCACACTCATTTCTAGAGCTAGCTCAGATTACGCTGTCCTCGAAGTTTCTATGCTCCTATACTGTATTACCCCTAAACGAATAACTACCTAACTCACTTGTCGCAGCAAGCTCGCGGCTCTGATGGGCCATCTCGACATAGTCCAATTCCTTATTGAGCGAGGCGCTGCCCTAGCCCACGATGGTCTCCATGCTTCGTCATACGTGGGGGACGAAGGGCTCGCGGCACGTCGAAGAGACTTCTTTCTGAGGACGGTCAGAATAGGGCGGGAAAATCCGGACGCTTTTAATACGCGCAAGACCATACACGATATACTATCTTCTCCTGGTCGCAGAAGCGTGTTTAGTGCAAGTACGTAACACTGATAGCTATTCTCCTTTGCGGGCCATTCTGGTAGTGTTGGATTCGTATCCAATGGTGGTTGTTACGAGGAGTGACAACTGACACATTATTCTACAGTGAGAGGCCACAGAGCCGATATAGGCTTCCCAGATTTTAGGCTCGCCAAGCAAGGCCGCGACATTGTGGTCTACACCCCCGTCCTCCGCGTCAGAACCGACATCACGCTCGACCGCAGCAAGACCATTGGCGTCATCACGGCTAAGGGTAATGGCGACGTGTTAATGGCCGCCCACAGCGGGTTTCGGCTTGGGGGCGACCGAGGCGAGAAGTGCCTTGATACAAACAAATGGAACTACATCGCACTCCACAACATCGCCGCCCTTCTCAAATTCTACTTCCCGGGAAACCGCCATGATAACGGGAACAAGCCTGTCGAAGATGACGAGCACCGAGGGCGCGCACACGCTGGGCATGTTGAAGTTCTGCTCGCGGCGTGGTATGCGCTGGAGATGACGAAGAAGAGCACCGGGAGACACGACGCTGATTTGGAATGGCTGCTCACGCAACTCCACACGCTGAAGCGTGCTACTTTGGGAGACGCGCGTTCGGCTACGATAATGATTGACAGCCAGCCCTGCGCTACGTGTCTCAAGTTCATCAACCGCCTGTTCCAGTACACAGGCCTGCACTTCTCCGTCAAGGGCGGAGTCGGCGTCGGACCTACCCTGGCAACTAAAAGCAAGCGGCACAATGTGCGGTTTGACACATTTGGTGACGTCTTTGAGCTATCTGATGGCGAGGATTCTGCAGATTCTACCGACTCTGGCTTGCAAAGCCCCCCTACTATAGTTCGGGCTCAGGAGGTCACAAGCAATATCAAAAACACAGTCGAAGAAAGGGAGGACAGGGACGACACATTTATTCAGGCCCAGGCAGCGAGCGAGGCGTTCGCAAGAGTGTCCAAGCCACGATTCTCGCCGATACCTGATATGGACGTCAACAGCGACGCGGAACCCGTCTCTCCCACCACCCCGCCGGAAGTCGTCCCTCCGTCACGAGTCGCGCCCATTACGCCGATGCGTCCTCGAATGCAATGGCCGATCCCAGAGCGAGGCTCAAGATCCCGCATGGCCACAGTCGAAGACCCATTCCGCGACATCCCATCCCGCAGACCAGCGAACCACTTCGAGCTGCTAGCCGAGTACAAGAAAAAGACACCGGTGTGGGACTTCCCCGGCTACGAGAGTGTAGTCCCGGAATACCGTCCCCAGCCCCCAACTCCGCGTGCCGCGGCTGCCGGTCCCTACACGACCAGTGTATTTGCCGCAAGCCCAAAGGAAGACACACCTACGACGGCGATGGAAGACACCATGATCGTTGACATGACCGAGGATAACGAGGACGTCGGGTACCCTAGCCCGGGGAGCAGCAGCGGCGCCACGACCTTGCAGAACTCGATGGTCGAAGTGAACTCCCGCATCCATAACAGTCATAATAACGACGCGGACACCCCGTCCCCACCTAAGCGTAGCAGAGCCCCAGCGGTCTTCTCGTACAGCTGCTTCGCGCCGATCCTGTCTCAGCACGACTCTATCCCCGACAAGAGCGTAAACAAGCCTCCAGTCCAGTCCCAGTCCCACTCTCACCACCCATCCCAATCCCAATCCCAATCCCAATCCCAGCCGTCTCGACCCCAATATCAGCCCCTATCGCAGGCAAACACAGTCCGCTCAGACCCCTTCCGAGTCCCGAGCGACTCGGATGACGAGGAGGAGGAGGGGGAGTACTACTACGTGCCCAAGGCCAAGGCCCAAGCCCAAACCCAAACCCAAGCACACGCACACTCACAGCGGCAGCTCCTCAACCTGAACCGGCCACCCACAGCCGAAGTCATCAGTCTCAACTCCAACTCGGACACGGACTCGGACTTCGACCCCGAAGAGCAGCAGCACGGGCGAGACCCGACACCCTGCCCAGTCCCAGTCCCAGTCCCGGGCGTGACGAGACTCCAGCAGTGGCGATACCAGCCGCAGCCACAGCCGCAACCCCAGAGGCGAGCGCAGCTCCGGCAAGCGGTGAAGGCTGGGGAGTCTGAGGGGCGGCGCGTTCAGCAGGGAATAGGAACGGATGCGGAATGGAGCATATTGGGGCGGCAGGTGCAGCCTGTGGCGCCGGGGTCGTTCTTGGAGGTGCTGGAGAGTGGACGGGAGAATGGGTTTGGGAAGAGGGGTTAGGGGTTCATTTGTTCTGTCTTGCTGTGGGCTGTTTTGAATGGGTTAGGAATTGGGATTGTTGGAAAGGGGTGATGGAATAAAATGCTATCTATAGCTTATGGGATTATGGTGTCTAAGAAATACTATAAATCTTTTGGATTTTACGAAGTTCTGGGGGAAATAGGGCGACCAGGGAAGAGACGGCTATTATGGCACGAAAAGGGGTAAAGGGGTGCACAATGGCAAGAACACCACACTCGCTAAATTTGCTGGAGCTCGGCTATTAGAACCACTCATTCATCTGTAAGGGTCAAGGGCCTAATTGATTGGTAGATAGTGAAAAAAAACACTATGGTATAGTCCAGTCACCAAGTCAAAACTCTCTTGATTGCCATGGGAAATGCGAATGCAAAATTCGCCAATCAATTCATTCAGCCCTTTTCAGACGCCGTGCCCAGAGACCTATGCTACCTAGACCGTAGTAGTAGTAGTAGAATCATTCCCGCATGGTATCATATTTACTCGTCATCCTCTTCCTCTTCAGCCTCAGCAGTGGTCTGGGCAATTCCTGTTTCAAGTCAGTAACTCTTGCTCCTAAAGGCAGTGGGGGAGAGGGTAACATACGGTCCAGATCCCGCTGGCCGGACTGGGTGATCCGTCGGCCACCAACCTCCTCATCCTGCTCGAGGACACCGATCTTCTCAAGAGCCTGGAGGATCTTGCGGTCGACAGAGCCGGAGCCGTCAACGTGCTTGGAGGGGCGGGTACCACGGTTCTTGGCGGTACCGTGGACCTTGCGCAGACGGCCGACACCGACAGTCTTGCGGAGGTAGACGTGGCGGGCGACGCTGGCAGCGCGGACGTAGAACCAGTCGATGTTCTGAGGGGGAAGCTCACGCGAGGGGCCAGTCTTGACGGTATCGACCCAACCTGTTTGATCGATTAATACCATGTAGAATTTGGGGAGGCCAGAAACTAGAGATAACATACCGGGAATGGGCAGCTTGCCCTGTCGCTTCAAGAAGTCGGCGTATGCCTGGATGAACTTTTGCGCCTACATAGTCCGAAGAAAACCCATCAGCAAATATTCCGTCATCAGAAGTCTTGCGACTCCCTCGCGCCTGCTCTCAAGAATGTCCCATTGCTGCTAGCCATCGATTTGATTGTGCTGCTGCCTGTTCCGGGGATATTTCTCGATTTGGAGTTCTTGTGCCCGGGTGCGCGAGAATGAAAGGCGATTCGAGCTTCACCTGTTCATTCACGACGACACGGCCAAGGAGTTGTGAAATGTGAGGAAACCTACATCGACATCGCGAACAGAGACTCCGCCCGTCATCTTTACGGTATTTGACTTGGTATTGTCGGGGAGAACTGAGAAAGGTCGGTTGTTGGGAATGAGGTCGTCGCGCAAGAAGTTGGCTGTGTGCGGAGGAGAGGTGTGATGTGAACTTTTCTCTTTTCTCCGTCAAATTGGGTTGGTAGTGCTGCCGAGATTGGGAATGTGGGGTATTGATTTTTTGGTGAAGATTAGGGCAAGCCCTTCGTCTGCCTTGCCTGTTTTTGTATGTACCTAAGTATTTATTACATCAGCCTACCTTGAACGATGTGGGCTGGTCGGGTCCACCTTTTTGCAGCTTCGACCAGATCTGGTCCCACTTTGTTTCCGATGAGATTGTGGATCTGTTGGGTGACTTCTACATCGATTCTCTTATTCCAGTTCAACACAACGCCTCACCACCTAATTGTCTGGATATATGTATTAGGTAACTGACTGGCTGGTGGTGTTGGGAATGTTATGCGTCGAGGTTCTTGGGTTTCACTGAGAGTCTATTTTCAGCGCCCGGTCTTATCCCTGAGACATCGCCCACGGTGGTATTGTGAATAATATCTTATTCATGACGTATCACGTTCTATATAACGTGTAGCTACCTCCTTTCTCCCTTGCCTATCTGCCGGTTTTGCTCTATTCGCTCGGTAGAGACCAAGAGGTATGAGGTCTTATTGGGGTCCGGACCTCTGTTCTCGGGTTTCATCCGATCAGATAAACTACGCTCAATCAACACTTTAGGCTGCGCATTAAGGTTACCAAGATGCTCTAGCTGAACAGAAAGCCAATACCCTTTCACGTCGATTGGGGCGTAAGATATCCTTTTCCACCCTATGGGTGCCTGTGAAAGTTCATACTGGCCTAAATAAGCGTTTAGGACCGATACTCAGGGGCTCTGTCCTATTTTCTGGCCCGTAATGGATGCAATCAAGTAGAATAGACTCTACATTGTTTGTTCCATTCCCGTCAATGCGTTCAACATCCCCCCTGCTTATTTACCCTCGAAACTCCATGATCACTCAGCCGTCTTACCACCGGTCTCTCGTCTGAAAGGTCTTGCAGCTATTGATCATGGATAATACTCAACCAGCCCTCGTCCAATCGAGTTCAAATGCAAGCGTTCCACATATCGGAAGACTGCCATGTTTCGGTACAATCCATACAAAGTCATTTCCAAGTACACGCACATTGGATTCGAGGTTTCTAGCCGAGTATCATAGCGAACTCAACGATCTCCGTCGCCAATGGGAAACACGGGTACTCGACTACTGGGAGTCGTATTGGGAGAGATTTTATTCTATTCAAGGGGAGCTGGATCGCGACGGCCCTTTTACCGATCAAATTCAGCCACAGCAGCCGCCTAGCTCTTTCAAAGACTACGTCCATGTACTAGAGAGAAATGTGCAACAACTACTCAAGCATATGGAGCTGAAGAGGCACCAAGTCAAGGCCATCAGCTCCAAGCGGAAGATCGATGCCAAATACCGGAGCCAACTTGGAATGCGCCACCGAAAGACGAGCGCTGATGACTTTCCAATCAAGCTTGACGAATTCGCATGCTACTGGGATCCCTGGCATGTCACTGAGCCTCAGCCGACACCATACATGAGGTCAAGGATTGGAGGTACCTACATCGTCAACGAATACTATGATTCCGATCATCAATTACGGCTAAGAAAGGTCCGCCAGAAGGATGCGACAGTGACGGTGACTGCATGCCTGAAGCCGGAGGACTTCGACAAACTCGATGTCACGACCTTGTACATCTACGACCCAAAACGCTAGCTATAAGGGCCATAGCTCATTGAAAGACGGTGGAGACAACGAGAGTGCTGTTTATTTTGGATCAAGTCGAATACCAGAGGCTAGAAGAAGCTGGATGATAAAATTGTTGTCATATCCATGATACTTTCCTATGCGGACCCCCCTGTTTCCTCGTTTTTTTTTTTTTTCGTTACTTGGCTTCGCATGGTTGGGGAACTTCTGGGGCGTTTTTGGTGGCTCGCCGGGGGGCAGGGGAGGGGCACGGTGCTGTTGCGAAAATTTCCTTGGGTACTTCTGTGAGACTTATATCTGGCCTCGCGTGAAAGTCCTATCGGATTTCCTGTATTTCGTGTTCATATTACGTTTAAATCCATTCTTTATCGTCGGCTCGATTTTTCTCGAGATACTCATATACTTCATCATAATTCTTACATACGTGCTTCGCATCCCACCCATCGCTCCCGTCAAAACCCTCGGGGAAAGTGGTCTGCTCGCCCTCAAGCGCGACGTCACCGCAGCACATGATGCCCTGTCGCAGGTAGTCAAAACAGTGGTTCAAATGCCAAGGTGTCTCCCGTGGCACTCGGCTCACGTCTGATGTGAGCGCTGAGTAGGCTTCAGCGATGGCGTACTGATCGTATGCGTTAGCGAACAGAGGGGGACTTCATATGATTGAGCACTGCGGAGATAATTACCAGGCAATGGAGCTGGTGTGTCATCGATGATGTGACGACGAACTGATCGGGGAACGCGTCGAGCCGCGTCGGCAGGCTATCGTAGTCGCCTGGGTTTTTGATCTGAAGGTAACCCAGACCCTCTGAAGTCGCACACACATGGTTAGCCTCCAAGCTGCAGTACCTAGTCCATCCACTGCCAATTAGTGGGCATGCGACGACTTACTCGGCACCAGACTAAGCCACTTCTGCCGAGTCTCATCCGAGAAAAACTCGGACGTGTTCTCGGGCACGAAGGCCGGGTCCGGGGAAAACGTCGTGACCTTCTGCGAGAACTCCGGCGCGAATCCCGTCAAGTCGCCCGCGCCTTCGAAGAAGTGGTCTCTTCCGCGTCGGCCCCAGCTGTTCCCCAAGACGAGGACTATGATGACGACGAGCAGGAATGTGTCGACGAGCCACCAGTACTCCTTGAGCACGACAAAGAAGCCGCTATCCTTTTCCGTCTCAGTTCGCGATGTCGCCCCGTGCATGTAGTCCTTCTCATTCAGGTCTAGCGCCTCTAGGTCGACGTCTGTGCTACTTGAATCGTCGTGGTCTTCCTCGGGGATGACGTTGAGTGTTCGGTATTCATCTTTCGGTCTACGGTGGTCCTTCATTGTATTGCGAGCGTTTTTCTTTTCTTTTGTTATTTAAAGACGGCTCTGCCGCCTGAGTTTGGGGTATGGCTATTAAAAGTCTAATGAGAATAGAAGGCTGGGAACCCTGCCCAGTAGAGAGAGGGTAATTCGAAGGCGGAACAAGGCAAATGAGCGGATGGTGAAAATAATTGAAGGTCGAATTGAAACTATCTTGAATTGAGATAAGAGAGCATGAAATGAAAATCAAGGAATCAGAGATCAGATCAATTATCGTTTCCGCTTTTGGTGCTTTGCGACCTCGGTATCGAGACTTGCGACGTTTCGTGTCGCGGCGTTGCGCGGCACAACTCCTGTCACAGCATCTCCGTTCACCGTCAGAACCCAGGGTACCGTCGCGATGATACTTTTCGTTTATAAAACTCTCTCCAAGAAACCACAATATCCAGATACTGCTACCGGTATAAGCCGTAAGAAATTATTGTGACTTAAAACAATCCCAGAAGCCACTTACTTGCAAGGCAAGGAAATGGCATATGCTCGTATCGTGCAGAAAACGATCTTAGAGATATACATCCATCCCAGAGACCTTGCCGACCATACTCGACTTCTCTAAAGCTCCCTCGAAGACTATATGCAATTTCCCGCCCTCGAACTCCTCAAAACTCCTCATGACAACGGGCCAGCCCTTACTGTTTCTGCAGTTCCTGTGCCACCCATCTTCGCTTGCAATAAATTCATAAAGCTCTATGGTAACGTCCCGGTCTTGTTTTGGTAGGCGGTAGAGTTCGGTTCGACGCCAGTCAAGCTTCTTCCTCTCCCACTTGACGCTCTCAAGCCCAAGTTGGTCCCTAAATAACCGCTCCATGTTGGCATCCTCGTCCTGAGTTGCGTCCCAGAGTGCGAGAGGAAGTCTACACGTGGAGTATCTGACTCTGCCGTCTGACACCTCGAGACGTTCGTCGATTTCTCCTTCCCATTCTTTGACCGGAGTGCTGTATATATTGGGGCCGATAGAACGTGGTGGCATAATAACAGTAACGCGAGTCTTATCCTTATTCAGTATGACGGCGCCAAACAGGCGGACGGGGTTGTCTTGTCCTAGTTCTAATAATGAAGCGTTAGATAATTTGGCAAGTTTGTGTCTTGATATTGTGGCTACTTGAATAGGCAAATGACGCATTTGCTTACTGAGCTCAGTGAGTACTTTCATCTGTATTTCCTCAGGCCACTCCATCCTCTCGGCTATCTTTTCAATATCTTTGTGCATAAGATCGAGCATCTCTCTTATTGTGTGTCTGTCCCGGGGATTCGGAAACGGATATTCGGCTCTGGCAGCATCCACAAAGGCTTCTAAGGCTTGGATCTCACCCTTAATAATAGAAAAGTTAGCATCCTCATAAAGGACTATCGCCAGTTCCAAGATGTTGTCGGGAATATCCCCTTGTTGGCCTAGGATTAAATAATCACAGCCGATGTTCCTAACTACTACGTTCCAGTGTCCTTTTGATACCTTATGCCACATCTCATTCCTCCAACTTTTGCTGATGAAGTTGTAGCACTGCAATTGGCTCTGGCGCATAGCACTGATATCGATGGCACGTGACTGTGTCTCAAGCCATTTTTTGAGGAACGGCCTCCCTCTGAACACCTCTATGGTAGCCGGATTAGCGAACTGTGCCAAAATCGAAAAAATCGAAAATGCTTAAGCTAAATTAAGAAATGAAAAATGGATTGAACCTTAATATTTATTAAATCATTAAATTATCTTATATATGCTTATATAAGAATATATTTATTTATCGAAGGTTTATTTTTTTTTAATAATTTTTAATTATAAAAATTATTTTTATTTTATTTTTAATAATATTAAATAAATTATATAAATTTTAATATATAAATTATAAAATATTTATTATTTAAATATTTTTTTATTAAATTATTAATTAATTTATATCGTAAAAACGATATTATTATTTATAAATAATTAAATAATATATATATATTTTATAATATATTTTTTAATTTTTTAATTATAATAATTTGAAAATTATATATATAATTAAATTACCTTTTTTTTTAAAACTTTTAACGCGTTATTAATTACTTAACGTCTTTTTTAATTTAATGTTTTTAATATAAATCGAACTTAAAGTTTTAAAGTTTTAAAGTTTTTAAACTTTTAATTTATATAATTAAAAATAAACTTTTAATATACGTTAATACGAATAAAATTAAAAACCGAAATGTTTTTATTATAAAAATCAAGTTTATAATTATCGTAAAAACGATATCATTATTTATAAATAATTAAATAATATATATATACTTTATGATAATTTATAATATATATATTTAAATATTAAATTTTATTAAATAAATAAAATTTAAGTTATTATATAATATATAATAATAAATGATTAATTAATTATTTATAAAAAAAAAAGAAGAAAATTTAAATATAAAAATGAAAACTTATATAATATTATATAAAATATAAACCACATTTATATAATCGATTATATAATTATATTTTTAATAAATTTTATTATTTAATAATAATTATTTATTTTTTATATAATATATTTATTATTTTATATTTAAATAATTTCATTAATATTAATTATATAAAAATATAATTTAAATAATATTTTAATATAATATTTATAATTAAAATTATTTAAAATTAAAAA